>BSBK01000393.1:30000-375000 GCA_027943335.1 Chamaecyparis obtusa
TTTCTAGAAGCATCTTATAAGTTGTAACTTACATGTATGCTTTGGGATAGAATTATAGTTTAAAAATATGTATATCTAGGGTTTTTATTAGTATTATGTATATTCATAGTTAGGGAGAAACCAAAATCAATCTGGTGCATCACCCCATTTACTTTTCATTCATCCCTTCTCCCTTTCCACTCAAATTTTGCATTTGATAGAATAGGTGTACCCTTATTGGAAGGCATTTGACCTTCTTTATAGATTTAACCTCACATGTTCAAGGTCCCACACTTGGAGGCTGATTCAATGTTTCACAATATTTCTTGGGGATCATACCCCAAGCATTGATGCAAAATTTTGTGATATCGTGACCTTATTTCATCCTCAACTAATTACCTAATTGTTAAATGTTCATCTATGTATAATTTGTGATTCATAGTTAATGTTTATTTATGTAACTCTCACTTGGGCCACAAAGAGGTATGGGAGGAGATCTCTTCAATGGTCCTTATTGATCAAGATAATCATTACATGGTTTTTAGAGACTTTAATTATCTTTTGTTCCCCTTTGGGAAGTTGGGAGGGTTGGTAGACTATCTAATAGAAGGACAAACTTGGTTGAATTTATCAAAAAAGTTGGTCTCTTTGATATAGAATCAGTGGGTCAACTATTTATTTGGTCTAATCATAGGAAGGTGGATCATTTCATTCAATTAAAAATTTATAGACTTCTATTGCTTTCTAATTGGGATATTGGGTACAATGCCACTCTTAGGGCCCTTCCCAAGATGGTTTCAAATCATAATACTACTCTTCATAAATGGAGGGTTAAACCATCAAGGGGGCCTATAATTTTCATTATGAGATAATGTCAGCCTTGCACCCAAAATTTTGAAATTGTATATTAAAAGTTGGTGGACCATTCTTATACAAGGGACTTCTATGTATAGAGTTTCTAGAAAACTAGACATAATTAGAAAAAATGTGAAAGGATGGAACAAGTTTACCTTTGGTGACATATTTTCTAAGAAGGAAATCAATTACACATTAATAGCTATATGAGAATAGATGGATAATAGACATTATTCTAAAATGATGCATAGAGATGTGGAATCTTTAAGAAAAAAGTGGAAAAATAATCTGATGCAGAAGAATTTTACTAGAAACAAAATTCCAGAGTGCAATGGCTAAAAGAGAGTGTTAGGAACTTTACATTCTTCCATAGATCTTCTAGGAAACAAAGAAAAGGAATACAATTCAAATCCTTAAGAATGATATGAACCAAGAGGTTAATAATGCTACCTAATTAGGACTGATGGCATCAAACTACTAATGCAATGCTTATAGGGAAGATGATGTTCATATGTGGTGATCGATCCTACAAATATTGTACACTCGTAATGTATCCTTATGTGAATTTTTTTAATGTTAGGTTAATTTTTTTATCTGACCTTGTAGCCTCAAAAAGGCTTGACTAATAAGTGACCACGTAATGTGAAATCATCATATTGTAATTTTCTCTTCATTGGATGATAAAATAAGTGGATGGTTATTTCTATGGTGGATGTGGGCCATATTAGGTGAACCATGTTAAATATTTGTGTCATTGTATTCTTGTATTTCTTATTTCTACGTTATCTTAATATTGTTGATTGAGCATATCTACCAAAACCCCAATAATTAGCATCAGAGGTATATTTTTTAATGACTTGGCAGTAAATTTTTGATTCAAGTGGGAGAAATGGAAGAGGAAGGCAAGCTTAAGGATGATAAGTTCAATGGCCAAAACTATCAATTATGGAAGACTCAAACAAAATATTATCTATATCAAAAGTTTTTTTTGTTACCATTGGGTGGAAAAGAAAATAAATCGATGACTATGATAAATTAACAATGGGAGGTTCTTGATAGGAAGGCACTATGAACTGTACAATTGTGCCTCGCATCATTGGTGGCTTTAAATATAGATAAAGAAGAAAAAATGGAGGGTCCAATGATAAAATTAGATAAACTGTATGTGAAACCCTAAGCCTCAAATATAATATTTATTATGAAATATTTATTTAATATGGAGATTGCAGAAGGTGGGTATGTCAATGATCATTTGAATGAGTTTAATATGGTTACTAGTTAACTTAGTTTTGTACAAGTAAATTTAATATATGAGGTTAGGGATCTTTTGATTTTATACTCATTGTCTAAAAGTTGGAATAGCTTGGTCATGGCTACATAAGTAACTCTATCTCTGGTTCAAAAACTTTAAAGTTTGATGATGTTGTTGGTGTTATCCCTAGTGAGGAAATGCAATATAAAAGGATAGGTGAGACACTAGGGGAGGAAGACTCAAGGAAAGAGAAAAGAGCTCAAGTAATAATGAGAAATCTATGAAGGAAAAATCTAGTTATAGGGTAAATCTGAAGTGTCGGCATTGTGAAAAGAAAAAAAACATTTAAAGAAATATTTTTGGTCTCAAAAGAGAAAAAAATGGGATGGAAAACAAAAAAATAACAAGGAATAAAATGTAGCAGTAGATGGGTTAAAAGAAGCTTTGATTATTTCTTTGGATAATATTATTAATTCTTGGGTGTTATACTTAGGGGCTTAATTTCATGCCACACCCCATAGAAAATATTTTCTAGACTATGTTCAAGGTTTTGGATATGTTATATAATTGATGATGAACATGGAAAAATTATTTGAAAGAGAAACATACAAATAAAGTTACCAAATGGAAATGAATGGGTGCTAAAAGAGGTAAGACATGTTCCTAATTTGAGAATAAATTTGATATCAATAGGACAACTAGAAAGTGAAGGTTGTACAATAACATTCACACATAATTTGTGGAAGGTTACTAAAGGATTATTGATAATAGAAAAAAGGAAAAGATAGGGTATATGTAGGATTTTGGGGGCCAAAAAGTGGTGATGACAAAAAAAATGTTTCTCATTTCCCCAAAACATGAAAATATGTGTTGACTTTTTAGTAGGCTTGAGTGTCAGTACACCGGGCCATGGAAAACACCTAATCTAAAATGTATTCGATATCTGATACATATTAGATAATTTATATCTATGCATATAAAATTAAAAAAATAATATATATAATATACAATATATAATATACAACATACAATATATAATATATAATATACAATATACAATATACAATATACAATATACAATATACAATATACAATACACAATATACAATATATAATATATAATATACAATATACAGTATACAATATACAATATACAATATACAATATACAATATACAATATACAATATACATGTTTATAATATATAGTATATAATATTATATTTTACATATTATAATATAATAAAGTCACCCACCCCCATCACCTCCACCCATGTTGGTGGGGGAATATAGTTAAAAAAAGGTATTTTCAGCTTCAGATATCTAATACGTATCAAATATCTAATACTTGATAATATAAATCAAAGTGTTGCAATAATCATAGGCCATTGTAACCAATGATTGCTATAAAAAAGACATCTGATATCCAAATTTGATTTGACATCTGATTCTATGAGGGTGTTTTTTTCTCAAATAAGCCACCAGGTAAGAATTTCATTACATTTTCATCCATTTGTTACCATTTATTTGCATTTTTTACTTTTATTTATTTCTTTTTATTTAAAATTTGTTTTTTTAAAAATAAAATTGGTATTTGTATTGTTTAAACAAATTTTAATTATAAAAATTTGCAAATTAATCAAGTATAGAAGATAACATTGACAATCTTGAGCTTGGAAACCCACACCCCGCAAATCCATAGCCTGAAAACCCACAACCTGCAAACCCACAGGCACAAAACCATTCAATTGCAAACCCTCAATCTATGGAAGACTTCATAATTGACAATTTGAATGAATTAAGGTTATCAAAGATGTCTATAATAGGATCCCTAGATTAGCCCCAATTTTTAATACATTGGATTCAATAATAGGATATATAGAAACCTCACCACATTGTGTAATGTTGCAATTCAATGGTGAGATTTCATGCATGCTTATTTTAATGATGGGATGAAGTATGATGGGGTGAAGGCCCTTGGAATAATGAAAGAAAAAATAGTTGCCCTATTTGTGAATCCATGTACTAGACAAAATTATGATCCCAAAAAACCAAAGTTGTCCATGAGATGGTGCACACATGTTGCTATGTGAGATAACTTCTGGGGTCATTGGTGGATGGTTTTTGATAAAACACCCAACAACAATATAGATTTCCTATTTTATTTCATAGAAAAACCATATTTTGAGTTTGTATTGGGTAAGTATGTGAACTATTGGAGTATGAAATAGTTCATGGGTGTAAGAAGAGGAATGACCCAAGAAATAGCTAGGTCACATCGAGTAGTACATGGCCCATTTTTCTCTCTCCTCTCATTACTCACCCTTTTATAGTAGAACATGCAAATATTATTGCACATACTACCTCATAGACTATTAGGGTCATTCATTCTTTGAGAAGCCATTTGATTACATAGACTACATTACTGGTGCAACCACATGTTGATGATGTTGGTGATGGATTTGGTGATGGTGACACATCCTCTTGGGGTGCACAAATTTGTGTACCCCATAATTGCACTATGTGCAAGAAGATATATTTGAGTCCCCTTGGTCAATCCTATCAAAGAACCCATATTAGACACATTATCATTTGAGGTGCATGATATGAGTGGTGACTAGATGTCATGACATGGCCTAGAGTATACCTTAGAGAGTCTTGTCATGTGAGAGATGAGGAGGCACATTTATCATTCATTCCTCAAGTTGTGGTAAGACTTAATTTTAATTTTATAGTGCATTTAATTTTAAATAAATATTTATATTAGATAACTTATTACGTCTACACACTTATGTTTATATAGACAGTCTATTTATGTTTAGTTTATGTCTAAGGAGATCAGATAGGTCTAGTGATGCAGGAGCATCTTGGGTCCTTGGCAATCCTGTGTCACCAAAAAGAATTTTGAGTTTTGTCTGTGTTGCTCAGTTTCTACTTTGACTGAGTTAGTCGGTAGTTGGTCAGTTTCCTTTGGTTACCGAGTATCATCAATTATCTCTTGGGTGGTCAGTTATTTCACTAGCGCTCGGTATTGCCTGTCTGCTGCTTGGTTATCTTGCTTACCGATGGGTTTAGTTTTGTTTCCTGTTGTGGCCAACTTGTGCATTTATATTGGATTGTGAAATTAATGCTAGAATCCATCATTGGAAAGTGTGTGGTCCCAAATTTGACCATTACTTTTGTTAATTATGGATCTGAAGGCCAACTCAGCTCGGTAGCTTCTTGTATAAATGTAGATGTTTGATGGTAGTTTAGGGAGGAAGTTCTGGTTAGAAGATAGTAGACATTAGATTGAATATTTCTGATAGATCCTCACATGTTTGAGGACTTCTGTAATTCATTGCAATATCAGGCCGTAATCGGGAAGGCCTTACAACCTGGCATGTATGATTGATGTTGATGATAATATATGATAGATTTGGCATTCTCTCTCTCACTTTTGTTGTTTGTTGCTTCGGCATGTGTGTTGCAGGCTTGGATCATTAGGGTATGCCATCCTTTGGCCCCTCATGCATCCCTTCCTTGCATTAGGTGGTATCAAAGCCAGATTAGATCTTGATCTAGGTCTGTGGATCTAGGTTTACAGGTTCTTCTTGAAGCCCTAGTTGAATTATTGTGGGGTAGCAGATTGCGATCTGACTTGCAATTGTAGAGGGTTGTCAAGATGGTTCATGGGAGGTGAGATGCAAATCCAGGATTGGTAGATATGCTAAGATAGATTGATGCTAGATTAGAAGCAGTGGAAACAACCCAAAGAAGAGGCAGACATCTTGAAGATGTTAGTGATGATGAAATTAAAGAAGAACAGGTGAATGCAGAACCTGCTCCTATTATGGATCAAGGTGAAGAAATATTTTTGAAGGCTTTGACAAGTCTGAAGTCAACACCACATTTCAATCCTCTTGAGTATAGTGGAGAGATGGATTCTGATGAATTGGTGGATAGGATCACTGAGATGGAAAAGTATTTTGAGTATGAAAACATTCATGAGGATAAGAAGGTGAAGATTGCAAGCACAAAGTTGAAAAGTCATGCATCCTTATGGTGGGAACATCTGCAGATGGATAGAAAAAGGAAAAGTAAAGACAAAATCAAGGTATGGAGTAAAATGGTGAACAAATTGAAAGGAAAGTTCTTACCCTATGATTATTAGATTAACCTAGTTCGGTGAATGCAAAGTTTGAGGTAGAAAGATAGCTCGGTAAAAGAGTATACTGAGGAATTCTATAAATTAGATATTAGATGTGAACATGATGAAGATGATGTGGAAAGAATCAGCAAATACCTGAATGGTTTGAGGGTTTCCATCCAAGAGGAGATTAGCATGGTCAAGTTGGAGAACATTGAAGAGGCTTATCAATTTTCTTTGAAAGCCGAGGAGAAATTGAACAAAAGATATGAACAGAGATATAGAGGTCAAGGTGGTAGATTCCCTAGAGGAAGAGGTATATCTAATGGTGAAATTGGTAGATCTAAACCATAAAAGACAAATCTAGACAAAGGAAAGACCAAGAGGAAAGGTGAAAGTTCTAGAGGTAGAGGTAGTAACTACCGAGGTGGTTATGGTAGAGGAAGTTTCTGAGGAACTTGTTATAATTGTGGAGAGGAAGGACATAGATATTTTGAATGTACACAAGCTAGTAGGAAGGCTAGTAATAGTGGAAATGCTTTGGTGCAAGAAGAGTCACCAGATGAACCTGAGAAGGAAAATAACTTGATGGTAAGGAGAGCACTATGGAATGAAAGCAAAAAGGAAGATCCAATAAGGAAAAGCTTGTTCAAGACTAGATGTAGAGTTTCTGACAAAGTTTGGAAGGTAATCATTGATAGTGGTAGCTTGGAGAACTTGGCATTTGGAGAGATGGTCACAAAATTACAGTTAGAAAGGTTGGTACATCCGAAGCCCTATCAGATTTCATGGATCAAAGATGAATATAAACTCCTGGTAAGTGAACAATGTTATGTGAATTTGAAGATTGGAAAGTACTATGATAAGGTGTTATGTGATATCATGCCTATGGATTTTTGTCATATTTTGTTGGGTAGACCTTGGCAATATGATAGACATGCTATATATGATGGGAGATTGCATAAGTATACTATTGTGGCTGATGGAAAGAAATAAATCTTGTTACCATTGATGGAAGAACCTATTAGTAATGTTTGCACATCTGTGAAAGTTTGCTTGATGGAAGGAAGAAAGTTTGTTAGTTCTTTGAAGAGGAATGATGTATGTTTTGCTGTGATTCCTAATAAACTGAGTAAGAAAATAGAGGATAATATACCTAAGGAGATTAATAAGTTTCTCTCCGAGTATAGTGATATCATTTCTGATAATGTACTTGATGGTTTGCCACTAAAAAGAAGCATTGATCATTATATAGATCTAATCCCTGGAGCTAGTTTATTGAATAAAGCACCTCATCAGTTGACACCTACCGAGAATCAGGAATTGAACCAACAGATTCAAGAGTTGTTGGAGAAAGGTTTGATCCCTTGTGTAGTACCTACTATATTGGCACCAAAGAAGAATGGAGAATGCAGAATGTGTACTAATTCTAGAGCAATCAATAAGATAATAGTGAAGTATAGGTTTCCTATACCAAGAATGGATGACATAATGGACAGTTTGACTGGAGCAAATTATTTCAAAAAGATTGATTTGAAAAGTGGGTATTATCAGATCAGAATTAGAGAAGGTGATGAATGGAAGACTGCTTTCAAGACAAAAGAAGGTTTTTATGAGTGGTTGGTTATGCCTTTTGGCTTAACTAATGCACCGAGTACTTTTATGAGGTTGATGAATGAGGTTTTGAAGAAATTCTTGGGTAAATTTGTGATTGTATATCTTGATGATATTCTGATATTCAGTAAGACCAGAGAAGAACATTTGTTGCATGTTAGACAAGTTTTGCAGAGATTGAAAGAGGAGAAGTTGCTAATAAATTTGAAAAAGTGTTCATTCATGAAGGAAGAGATTGTGTATTTGGGATTTTTTATTTTATCTAATGGTTTGAAGATGGATCCTGAAAAGGTTGAAGCTATTCTGAATTGGTCTACAAAAGTGAATGCTAGTGAGGTAAGATCATTTCATGGTTTGGAAAGTTTTTACCAAAAGTTCATAAGGAATTCCAGTTCAATTTTTAATGCTATGACTGAGACTATGAGAGGAGACAAAAGATAATTCAAGTGGACACATGGAGTTGACAAAAGTTTTGAGACCCTAAAGCAAAAGGTTGCTAAATTACCCATTTTGGCATTACTTGATTTCAGTAAAGTATTTCAAGTAGAATGTGATGCAAGTGGAAGTGCAATTGGAGCCGTGTTGAGTCAAGAAGGTAAACCTGTTGCTTTCTTTAGTGAAAATTTGAATGATGCTAGAAGGAAATATTTTGTGTATGATCAATAATTCTATGCTATTGTTCAAGCACTAAAGAAATGGAGACATTATTTGATACCGAGTGAGTTTGTGTTGTATACTGATCATAAGGCTTTACAATATTTGGGTAGTGAGAATAAGTTGAATCAAATATATATGAAATGGGTTGAGTATTTGCTGAGTTATATATTTGTGATAAAGCATAAGAGTGGACTCACTAACCAAGTTGCTGATGCATTGAGTAGAAGAAGATCTTTGATGACCGAGATGAAAATTGAAGTTCTTGGTTTTGATGAGATGAGAGGTTTGTATGAAAATGACCCTAATTTTTCTGAGCCATTGAGAAAGTGCAGAGTACCTATTGTAGATCAACAAGACACTAAAATGGGATTAATATTTCATTCAGGAAGGTATGTTGTTTAAAGGTATTCAATTATGTATACCAAGAGGAGTAATGAAAACTAATTTGATAAAAGAAAAACATAGTAGTGGTTTGGTTGGACATTTTGGTATTGATAAAACATGGAATTTTCTTAATAAGAAGTACTATTGGCCACAGTTGTATAAAGATGTTCAGAAATTTGTGAAAAGTTGTGGAATTTGTCAAGTTGCAAAAGGAGCAAGTCATAATACTAGATTGTATACACCGATTGCCATTCCTAAGAAACCTTGGATTGATATCAGCATGGATTTTGTTCTTGGCTTACCGAAGATAGTAAGAGGTAATGATTCTATATTTGTTGTTGTGGATAGATTTTCTAAGATGGCACATTTTATACCTTGTAGAAAGACATCAGATGCAGTACATGTAGTATATCTTTTCTTTAAGGAAATTGTCAGATTGCATGGATTACTGAGGAGTATTATCTCTGACTGAGATAGTAAATTTGTTGGTTATTTCTGGAAAATGCTTTGGAAGAAATTTGGCACTGAATTGAAATATAGTTCTACATTTCACCCACAAACTGATGGATAGACTAAGGTTGTGAATAGAAGTTTGGGAAATCTTTTGGAATGTTTAGTTGGAGACACACCGAGTAATTGGGATTCTGTGTTAGCACAAGCAGAGTTTGCATATAATAATTCAATGAATAAGAGTACTGGAAAGACACCATTTGAGATTATGAATGGCACACAACCGAGAGGAATATTTGATTTGAGAGACATTGCTAATGAGAATAAAAAAGTGCTGAAGGAGTAAAATTTGTTGAGTACATGAAGACATTGCATGAAGATGTGAAGTTGAAACTGGAAGACAATAATCAGAAATACAAAGACAAAGTTGATAGCTGAAGAAGACATAAGATTTTTGATGTTGGTGATGAAGTGATGATTCATTTGAAGAAATGCCGGTTTCCTATTGGAACATATGGAAAGATGAAGATGAAGAAGTTTGGACCTTGCAAGATTTTGAAGAAATTTGACAGTGGAAATGCATATGAGGTTGAGTTACCTGATGACATGGACATATCACCAATTTTCAACATTTCTAATTTATATGAGTATCATGAACCTGATGAAGAAGTTACAGTATCGACAAAATATCCTAAGAATCAGAATGATGAAGTTGAACAAATTTTGAAGGAAAGAGTTGGCAAAAGTACAAGAGGAAAATAGTACATGGAATATCTGGTTAAGTAGAAGAATAGACTGATGGAAGACAGTTCTTGGATTTCATAGTCTGAGTTGAATGCAGCTTAGACTAGACCTACCAAATGATTTTGAGAATCATTTCAAAATAACCCCAGGTGTCTGATGATGGAGCATCTCGGGTCCTTGGCAATCCTGTGTCAACAAAAAGAATTTTGAGTTTTGTCTATGTTGCTCAGTTTCTACTTTGACCAAGTCAGTCGGTAGTTGGTCAGTTTCCTTTGGTTACCAAGTATCATCAGTTATCTCCTGGGTAGTCAGTTATTTCACTAGCACTCGGTATTGCCTGTCTGCTGCTTGGTTATCTTGCTTACCGACGGGTTTGGTTTTGTTTCCTATTGTGGCCGACTTGTGCATTTATATTGGATCACCGAATTAATGCTGGAATCCATCATTGGGAAGCATGTGGTCCCAAATTTGACCATTACTTTTGTTAATTATGGATCTGAAGGCCGACTTAGCTTGGTAGCATCTTGTATAAATGTAGATGTTTGGTGGTAGTTTAGGGAGGTAGTTTTGGTTAGAAGATAGTAGACATTAGATTGAAGATTTCTAACAGATCCTCGCATGTTTGAGGACTTCTGTAATTCATTGTAATATCAGGCCATAATTGGGAAGGCCTTATAGCCTGGCATGTATGATTGATGTTGATGATAATATATGACAGATCTAGCATTCTCTCTCTCACTTTTGTTGCTTGTTGCTTCCGCATGTGTGTTGTAGGCTTAAATCATTAGGGTGCACCATCCTTTGGCCCCTCATGCATCCCTACCTTGCATCATCTAGGATGCCATTCTCTTGGTCATTTCATTAGGCGTTTATAACTCCATGGTATATATTTTTGCACTTGGTCATTTAATTTTTTTTATCAAAATGCATGCTTGTCATTTGGATTATGATAATTAAAATTTTTCTATTAATTAACATTTTCATATTATTTTACTCTTGCAGGTTTCACCTACTGCGAGTGAGGTGCAACAACACACACTAAGAAGGAGAAGATACTTAAGAGTTTGAGCATGATTATGAATGTACTTATTACTTGAGTGCACTAATGTTTATTTACATGGTTTATTTAACATAGCTTGATGTGTGAGGATGACATGACACAGGTTCACTAGCCCAACCTCCCAACCATTTCATTTGGCCATGATAGCCACACAATATATACATTTTTGCATTTACTTGTTTAAATTTTTGAATTTTACACTTGCTTGCCATTTAAATTTTAATTATTTTAAGTATATATTAACTGATATTTTTATCTTATTTTACTCTTGTAGGTAGTACCTACTGTGAGGGAGGTATAGCGCCAAGGATTCACATCCTTGTTGACTACAATGACATGGTAGGTTTTTTATTCTAATTCAAGTTCTTAGTAAATTTATTTTTCTATCACTGAAAACTTTATAGGATAACTTGTTTCGATGTCATGGTTGTGAACATATATAGGTTGATATTGCCACTATTATCGATATACCTTTGCTACCAGTGACATATTCTAGGAATCCTATCTACTTTAGGAGATGTAGAGTTAGGGTATATGAGAATTCAATTTTAAACTTCAATTATAGTTCAGTGTATATTAATTTTGATTTTGTATTTGTAAATTATATAATTTAAGTAATCTCAATTGTGGTTTGATTTTATTTTTGTTTGAGTAGGATCCTTCAAAGCCAAAGACTTCTTCGAAGAGGGTCCATTTTGATGATCCACCAATATCCTAGGATGTCATAGAGAAATTTAGTTGTAGAGATTTTGAGTTTTTTTATGCTACAGTTTGAGATGGCATATGCCACATTTTATAGAGACATATATATTTTGTATAGATTTTGAGATGACATATGCCACATTTTGCAAAATTTTGTTTGAGTTAGCATTTGTGCAATATTTATATATGGAGATACATATTTATTAAAAATAATTTGATAAATAGAATATGCATTTTTATATAATTTCTTCCTCATGTGCAGTAGATGTATTATTCATGTTTATGGGATCATTACATATTTTTTTTGTTATGCGAGTATTATTGTTACTATGTTTCAATAATATTTGATGTGTTTAGATGATATTTTTATTAGAGGTGGTGGGGGGGGGGGGGGGTGAATCAATGATATGAAACAATGTATCAATTTTTAAATCCAATTATAAACAACAACTAAAGTGAACTAAATTGGGATAACAAAAAATAATACAAAACATGCACATGAAATTGTAACATAAGACATGTCTTGACTGGAAACCCTCTTGGAGAATAAACCACTTGAAGTGCCTCACTGGATTAATTTGAAATATGCTTTTAAAATGCCTCACTAACTGTACATCTATCTCACTGACAATAATATCTAGAACTGATAGTCTTTTTATGCCTCACTGGCTTTACAACTTATTACAACTTTTCATACATACAAAGTCATAAATTTTGATCTTGCATAATAATTATAACCTAATATCATGTACTATTCAACACAATAATATTTTGTGTAATAGTGTATAATATATTATTACAAGTTCTTATAACTTTGATAAGGTATTTCTAATCAGTATAATCATATTGTGCACAACTGACATAAATATATCATCAAAAACCAAAGTCCCTCTATGTTTGCATAATCTATCAATATTTCACTTCTCAATATATAGGATAACAAAAAATTATTCAAAATTGATCAAAGAACTAATTACAACTAACTAAAAATGTCTCATCACAAATATAAATGACTCCATATCATATCTTACATTGTAACATGTATATATGTCTCTGATTTACCATCATGATGATAAATTATTAAATGATTTTAATTAATCACCAATTCTTATCACTATCATCAAAACCTTTGATGCCTCTGTGATAATAATATAATAATTCTAATACATCTCTGTCATAGTACTATAATTTTATCTAAATATATAATATTTGTATCTTTTGAAAAATAAAAATTATGATTCTACCTTTAATTCCTTTCATAAATTCTTTTTCAAAACCTAATTCCTTAACCACTGATATCTATAACTTTATCAGATTGAATCATAAATCAAACCCACATGTTAGTGTATCTCAACTCCAAAAAAATACCACATATGGATACATGATTCAACAGATACATCTCAACTATAAAATCCACTCTATACTCAGGTTTAATCTTTTAACACAAACTCAACCACATAAATACACTTGGATTTGATAGCAGAGACATTACATGGTAAAATTTAGATAATACTTGAGAAACATGATCAACTCAAATGGTCATAGATACCAAAGTATGTGAGAACAAGATTCATCAGTTAAAAAATGACCAATGTCATGTATGTAGGACTATAGTATCATATAGAGAAACAAAAACATATTACCTCCTTTAAAAAACTCAAACCCTTCACTACGTTTTATACCAACAAAGAATGAAATAGCTTATGTCAGGTTAGGGTAATAAGGAATGTTACTCTAATCATGATTAACAATGTGTTGTCATAACCAAAATTAATTCTCTTAGAAAATAACTCAAGATTACACTTGAGATCACATTAAACTAACTCGATAAGAATTTATTTTAGGCACACAAAAAAAACAACCCTTAATGGAAATAGGAAAGTAATCATAGATAGTATGAAATACTTTCAAAACATGATTATTTAAAAGTTAACAAAATATAACCACATAAATAAAAATGGGCCAAGAACACAATTAGAAAAGTGTACACCTGATAAGAACCTTGTGCTTAAGGTCATTTCAAAAATCTTGCAATATATTTTTCTTCACAATGTTTAACAATTAAAATTACAATCATCAACTTTGCTACCACCAAAAAATAATCGTTGACATAGGGGAGAGGAGATACAAGAAGAATCAAGTAGATTTGACTCCACTTGGATCTACAAACAAGCCCTGCTCGGAGTTACACATAGAAGCAATAAATAATTCCCATGAGACAGTGAGAACACAACATAAAATAAGGCAAGGCAACTAGAAACCACACTGGTGAAATTATTATAAATCCTTCAACATGCCCAACTGTGAGGCCTTTCAGGTTTCAGACATATATAAGGAATTATGAATTCAGAATCACAACTCACATATTATCTTTCTCTAATGATGTATCTACTCCTCTACCTATTTCCGCTACCCTACATCAACCCAAGTTCCAAATATATAGCTAACGAAGCCACATGTCGGCCAATCATGCATTTAATTATGTTATAGGTCCACTTAGGAAGAAAAAACCAAAACAAAAGCAAGAAATAACCCAACACACTGTGAAGCTACATTTAGGTCCACACATGATCCAATAACATATCCCTGTTGGACATGTGCCAACAAGCCAGTGTTGACTGTATGTTTTTCATTAATGAAAACATATGGTACCTATAGCATGCATGGTTGTGAACCTTGAGCATATGTTGCATGGATATGTTATCAACATGATATCATAGTCGCAGAGGTTGATTCTAAGTATAGACAGTTATATAGTTGTTTGTTTCGGCAGTGTTCCTGACAGGTCCCAGGAAAAGTTTTGTATGTGATCTTCAATATGGTTATGGTGGAGCCTTGTGTGTTTACATTCATGTCATAGACATGTTCATGATTCTATATTCATGGACACAGAGTTAGTTATGTAGTAATAGTTGACTTATGATGTTTTCAGTTTCTAGTTATAGTTTCTTGAGATTTTTTGACAGAGCCGACATTGTTTATATTGTTGTAGTAGTTGTGCCTATTATTTGGATATGTGTGCTTGGATTAGTACTTGGGGCAGAGTTAATAATGTTTGGTTAAGAGTGCATAATGCATTTCAGCATGAGAAGAAAGTTTGAGTTAATTTGGTGGAGCTGACTGTGTGAAGGGACATGTCTACTCTTATTGAGTTGGGCAGTCCCATTTTGCATTGCATGCTTAGTAGAGTCAACTGAGATGTTATTGGAGAGTTTTATTGTTTCTCTATTATGATTTTAGGGAAGTTCTAATAGGCTGACTTGATTATATCATTTGGAGAAAGATACTTATAGTCGGTCACTTGTGATCGCTAAGGATGACATGGGAGAGAGTTGAAAGAATAGAGTAGAGCAGAGAGTGCAAAGTATTGAGCCATCAGAAGAAGGTCTATGTGAAAAATTAGAAAGTATATTCTATTCATTAGAACTGATCAAGACAATAGGTCTACCTTATAGTTCACCAAGATCTAGATATAGTGTATATTTGTTATGTAGAAGGTTGTAGCCTTCACCCTTTGAGCAGTGTGCTCTCGGACAGTGTGTCCTCATCCCTAAGAAGGTTAATTGTAAAAGACTCCTAACAGGGTTTGACCTTTAACTAGGTCACTGTATTTATTACATTATAAAGATCAACTCCTAACAGTGTTGAAAGATCTTCTAACATGGATCATTATACTCTAGTGCAGTTCTTAGTGGGTGTTAATTCCCACTGGGGTTTTTACCTATTTGGGTTTCCCCGTAACCAAAATTGTGGTGTTGTGTTAAGTGTTATATTATTGTGTTTATGCTTAATGTTCTTTTGTACTTATTTGGATAAGAATTGAACCTAGTAGATAATTGATTCACCCCCCCTCTTAGTTATCTCTTGGGACTATTCCTAACAATTGGTATCAGAGCCAAGTTCCTCAGAGAAGAAGTTTAATAGCTTGAGGTTGATCAAGATGTCATTCTTTAGAAAAGAAAGTCCTAAGTTTGATGGTGAGGATTTTATAGACCGGAAGAACAAAATGATAACACATTTATAGTGTGTTGGTTTTGAAAATTTTGAAGCAGCTACTAGTGATGATCATGTTCCCTCCTTAACAGACCTTGCCAAAGAGGATGCAATAGCTAGACAAAAGGAAATGTTGACTCAAAATGCTATTACCAAAGAAGCCCTTATAAATGCCTTATATGACAGTGAGTTTTCATAGATCAAGAAAGAAGCAAGAGCCTACAGTATTTGGAAATACTTAGAAGACATGTTTGAAGGAGATATCCAAGCCAATAATGTGCGCAAAAGGACATGGAAGAAAAGATACAATTCATTGGAGATGCTACCTAAAGAGAACATCAAAGCCTATATTCAAAGGATCAATGAAGTAGTTTCAAGAATTAGAAACAATGGAGGAGAAATTTCAGAAGAAGACATAATGGAGAAATTAATGACTACTATGACAAAAGATTATGAGAGAAAGATAAATATCCTAGATGAGACTATTCCATTTTCAAAATAATTCAAGAGAGATACCTTAATCAATAAGATTTCAGCATTTGAGTTATCAAAATTAAAGATAGAGCCCAAAAGTGAAACAACATTCAAAGCCTCTACCCATGGTAAGTAATCTTTGATCACTTATGGTAATTTTGATAATGAAGATGAAGATAAAGAACTAGATGATTTCATTTCTATGATTGCTAAGAAAGAAAGAAAAGGAAAAGGAAAGTATGAAGGTCAGTTACCATTTAAATTATTTTCATGTAATAAGATTGGTCACTTTGCATCTAAGTGTCCTACAAGAGTCAAGAAGTTCCAAACAAATTACAAGCCTAATTATAGAAATGAATCTTACTATGCTGGAGAAGGAGTATCAGATGAAGATGAGATTGGTTTCATTTCTATTGTAGATATGGAGAAGATGTCTGATGAGATGGATCTTGAAGATGAAAAGGATGCACAAGAGCTTGCATTAATTTCACAAGCTGACATAAGGATAGACTGGATCATTGACAGTGGTTGTTCACATCACATGATAGGAGACAAAGATAGATTTGTACATATGAATAGGTACAAAGGATACATGGTTATATTTGAAGACAAAACTCCTAAACCTATCATTGGTAGAAGAGATATCACTTTGGATGGAAAGTATAACACTAATGATGTCTTATATGTTGATGGTTTGAAGCATAAATTACTTAGTGTTGGACAATTGCTTGACAAAGGATATCAGTTGGAATTCAAAAATAACAAGTGCATCATTAATGACAAAGAAGGATTAATGATTGCATCAGGTTCAAAGACCAAAGGTAATGTTTTTTAGCTCAATTATGAAGTAAGTTTTTTTTTTGCTAAAGTAGATGACAATTGGTTATGGCACAAAAGACTATGTCACATCAATTTTGAAAATATAATAAAGATAAGCAATGTAAAGGTAGTAAGAGACCTCCCCAGTATTGCAAAGCCAGTTGATAGAATATCTAGGGAATGTGTGATGGGAAAGCATGTGAGGAATTCATTCAGAAGTAATTAGAATGATTTGGAAGAAAACAAATTGGATCTAGTGTATATAGATGTATGTGGACCAACTCAAAGAAGATCATACTATGGTGACAGGTATTTTATTTTATTTGTTGATGATTATTATAGAATGATGTGGGTTACATTCTTAAAAGATAAATCTGAAGCATTTGAGAAGTTAAAAATATTCAAAGCTAAAGTTGAGAATGAATCTAGGGTAAAGATAAAATGTCTGAGATCAGATAGAGGAGGAGAATTCACCTCTGATATATTTTATGTGTACTGCAAAGAACATGGGATAAAAAGACTACTAAGTGCACCTAGAACCCCTTAGCAGAATGGAATTGCAGAAAGAAGGAATAGAATCATACTTGACACAACGTACACTATCATGATTGAAGGAAAAGTTGCACACACCTATTGGAGAGATGTAGTCAATACAAAAGACTCTACTATTAATAGAATTTAATTAAGGATAGGCACTGATAGGACACCTTATGAGCTATGGTTTGGTAATGTACCTATAGTAAAATACTTCAGAATATTTGGAAGCAAGTGCTACATCAAGAGAGATGAAGCTATTGGCAAGTTTGATGCAAGAAGCGATGAAGGTATTTTTCTTGGTTACTCTACTAAAAGAAAAGCTTATAGATGTTTTAACTTAAGATTGAAGAAGATCATTGAAAGTGCATATGTAAAGATTGATGAAAGGTTTATGATTCAAGAAAGATATCATGATTATTCACCTATGATTGAAGAAGAACCTAGACCTACCAGTAGAGAAGCAGTTGTTGAAGAAATGTTTGACAACATTGATGTATTATTCAATGACCTTGAAACAAGTGAAGAAGAATCATAGAAGGCAGAGGAGAGAGTCACACCTAGTGTTCCAAAATTCACATCTAGATATCATTGAAATGAAGATATCATTAGAGATCAGAACACCAAAGTCATGACAAGATCAAAAGAAAAATTTTCACAGTTGATGAAGCGGTATGTTTACTTTCACAGATTGAACCTTTAAGTGTTGAAGATGCATGTATTGATTTAGATTGGCATGAAGCTATGAAAGAAGAGTTAGATTAGATTGTAAAGAATGATACTAATTGGGAACTAGTCCCCAGGCCTAGTGACAAAATGTGATTGGAACCAAATGGATATTCATAAACAAGATGAATGAAGATGGAACACTAGTAAGAAACAAAACAAGACTAGTATGTAAAGGATATGCGCAAAGAGAAGGTATTGATTATTCTGACACATTTCCCCCTGTAAGCAGATTGGAAGCCATAATGTTATTTCTAGCCTATGCAACATTCAAAAACTTTAAGGTATGTCAGATGCATGTCAAGTCAACATTCTTGAATGGATATTTGAAGGAAGAAGTCTACATTGTGCAGCCTGAAGGATTTACTTTATCAGAGAGACCTGATATGATATGCAGACTAAGGAAAGTGCTTTATGGACTTAAACAAGCCCCTAGAGAATGGTATTAAAGACTGGATGGTTACTTAACAAAGATCAGATTTGAGAAAGGAGTAGTAGATTGTAATCTACTCATAAGAGAAACACCCAATGGATTATTATTAGTTGCTATTTTTGTTGATGACATTATTTTTGGTGGTAATGACAAGCTTAGTGGAGAATTTTCTAAAGAGATGCAGAGAAAATTTGAAATGAGCATGATTGGACATATCAAGTACTTTTTGGGATTGAATGTGCATCAGACAGACAACGGTATTTTCATAAATCAGTCTAAGTATGTGAAAGAAATATTGAAGAAATTCAAGATGGATGAGCAAGCCAGTAAGTACCCCTATGATTATAGGAAGCAAGCTTTCAAAAGATGATGATTCCACATTAGTTGACATAACCCTATACAAGTCTATGATTGGTAAACTCATATACCTTACTCAATCTAGATCTGATATTTTAAATGTAGTTGGCATTGTTGGAAGATTTTCAGCTGAACCTAAACAAAGTCATCTTATGACAATCAAGAGGATATTCAAATATTTGAAAGGAACTATAGACTATGGTTTATGGTATCCTAATTTGGAGAATGTAGAACTTCATGTGTATACTGATGCAGATTGGGTTGGATGCATTGATAATAGAAAGAGAACCTTAGAAGGATCAATATTCCTTGGAGATAAACTTGTTACTTGGATAAGTAAGAAGCAAAATTATATCTCTCAGTCAACAATAGAAGCAGAATATGTAGCAGCCACATTAAATCATTCTACAATTGTGTGGATCATGTAGATGATAAAAGATTTTGGAATTCAGATTGATTATCCTATTGTTATTCACTGTGATAACACTAGCACTATAAATATGTCAAATAACCCCATGATACATGCAAATACAAAACATATTGAGATAAAATATCACTTCCTAAGAGAGAAATTTGTAGAGAAAGAAGTAAAGTTGGACTATGTGAATACAAAAGATTAGCTAGCAGACATATTCAAAAATCCTTTACCTAAGGATACATTTAAGTATCTCAGGGAGAAGCTAGGAGTAATTTCTTTCCCTAAATCTGATTAGAGTTTGTAGAAGTGCATCAATCCTCAATGACTGATGAATGGTTGACTACTCTACTTTAGGAGTAGTACTGGTGCTTAATTATTTGGTGCCCTTTTCCATTGATGTAAAAGGGGGAGTAAGTATACAGTAATGAAAAACAAGGCAAGATACAAAAGTTGATATTCATAGCATTTAGAAGTAGATGGAGGATTCATCCTTGAGGAAGGTTTGTTGAGGAAATGGAGAATGTTATAAAAGAATTATAGAAAGGGGGGGTGAGTATTTAGCAAGAAGGAACAAAATAGTAAGAGATGGAGGATTCATCCTTGGGGGAGTTTTGTTGAGGAAATGAAGAATATTATAAAATAATTTTACTTTTGGATTGATGGTGTTTTTCATTCCATATGTTGCCATCAATGCCAAAGGGGGAGATTGTTGGAGATGTGCCAGTAAGCTAGTGTTGAATAAATGTTTGTCATTGATGACAACATATGGTAAGAAACATGCATGGTTGTGAACCTTGAGCATATGTTTTATGGATATGTTATCAGTATGATATCATAGTCGCAGAGGTTGATTATGAGTACAGATAGTTATATAGTTGTTTTTTTTAGTAGTGTTCTTGACAGGTCCTAGGAAGAGTTTTGTATGTGATCTTCAGTATGGTTATGGTGGAGCCTTGCACATTTACATTCATGTTGTAGAAATGTTCATGATTCTATATTCATGGATGCATAGTTAGTTATGTAGTAACAGTTGAGTTATGATTTTTTCAGTTGCTAGTTACAGTTTCCTGAGATTGTTTGACAGAGCTGACATTATTTATATTGTTGTAGTAGTTGCACCTATCATTTGGATATGTGTTCTTGGATTAGTACTTAGAGAAGAGTTAAGAATGTTTGGTTAAGATTTCATAACACATTTCAACATGAGAAGAAAGTTTGAGTTAATTTGGTGGAGCCGACTATGTGAAGTGATGCATCTACTCTTATTGAGTTGGGCAGTCCCATTTTGTGTTGTGTGCTTAGTAGAGTCGACTGAGATGTTAGTGGAGAGTTGTCTTCTTTCTCTATTATGATTTCAAGGAAGTTCTAATAGGCCAACTTAATTATATCATTTGGAGAAAGATACTTATAGCCGGTCACTTGTGATTGCTAAGGATGACATGGGAGAGAGTTGAAAGAATAGAGCAGAGTAGAGAGTGCAAAGTATTGAGCCATTCATAGAAGGTCTATGTGACAATGTAGAAAGTTTATGCTATTCATTGGAACTAATGAAGACAACAGGTCTACCTCATAGTTCACCAAGATCCAGATATAATGTGTATCTATTATGCAAAAGGTTGCAGCCTTCACCCTTTGAGTAGTGTGCTCTCGGACAATGTGTCCTAACAGGGTTGATTGGTAAAAGACTCCTAATAGGGTCCGACCTTTGACCAGGTCACTGTACTTACTATATTGTAAAGATCAAATCCTAACAGTGTTGAAAGATCTTCTAACAGGGATCATTATACTCTAGTGTAGTTCTTAGTGAGTGTTAATTCCCATCGAGGTTTTTACCTATTTGGGTTTTCCCATAACCAAAATTATGGTGTTGTGTTAAGTGTTATCTTCTTATGTTTATGCTTAATGTTATTCTCTACTTATTTGGAAAAGAATTGAACCTAGTAGATAACTAATTCACCTTCCCCCTCTTAGTTATCTCTTGGGACTATTCCTAACAATCCCAAACTTCACAAGATATAATTTCCCCATAAAGAGCTGTGCAAGGTGAAACACTCCAAGTTTCATGAAAAACTAGAAAAAAAATTGATACCTGAGGAAAATGGTGATAAATCCTAGATCCAAATGAATTAGGATGTATGCTCATAGGATAATTCTCAAGAATAGGTATAGGAAAACATGAAATAACAACAATGACTAAAAGATAAATAATAGATAGGTATAGGAAAACATGAAATATTTTAGGTGATGCAAGATTGCTCAAGATGCAAGATGCTCCTACATCAGAGACCAAGGGTTAATACATAACTAATGTCCACATCAGGCATTGCTCATATTCTGACATGAATCATAAAGATCCAACTCAGCTTGTGTAATCCATGAACTGTCTTCAACTGGCTTATGTTTCCACTGAACTAGATATTTGATGTAGTCTTTTCCTTTGGTACTCTTGCTCACTCTGCTATTTAAAATCTTTACAATGTTATGTTTTTTCTTCTTAGGATAATCTAGATCATCTTCAATCTCATTATTTGATTCAAATTACTCAAAGATATCAACAATGTTGAATATAGGTAATATATCCATGTCCTTTGGTAATTCCACTTTATAAGTATTTCCATTGTCAAATTCTTCAGAATCTTACAAGGTCCATGTTGGAATGGAGAGATAAGGTACTAAAAGGGGAGGGGTGAATCAGTTCCCTCTAAAAATTTTAATCTTGAAACTCAATTTGTAAATTATAGTAAACTAAACTATCCAACTGAATCCATTGTATGCAACATTCATTCAATTGACTTGTCAATGTAAATTGCATGAAAATAAACAATAATTCAATCACATAACACAAGTATTTTGGCTATGCAGAAAACCTTGTTAGAAGGTAAAAACTGTGGTGGGGATGACACCCACAAATTCTTCACTACAACAGATAATAAAGTATGCTGGTTAAGGCTATAATTTGTGATCACTTTTGATGATCTTACCCTATTAGGAGTAACAACAAGATCAACTAGATCTACCTCGTTAAAGGATTTTAACAACACTGCTTGAGTGTGTACTCAGTTAAGAGATTTACAACAAGATTGTTAGGTCTACTATGTTAAGAGATTTTTCTAACTTTGTTACAATGATTAGAGAATAACAAAAAGTATTTGTAATTGACAACTTAACTTTGTCTGAATCAAATCTATTAAGTATCAAATATATATCTCCTCAATATGTAGATATCTTTCCTTTGTAATTCTCGGTAGCCTTGACTAATTCTGAATAAACCGAATATCTTTAATTATTGCTCAACCTTGTCAAAAAATTGATGTCTTGAAGATGGCTGCTTGCTTCAAGATCTCCTTCTTGTCCTTTGCATTAGATTATGTCAAAATGACATGAATTAAAAATATATAGTATACTGCTATGATTTACATGACCACCTAACTTAATTAGGTTTACATCATCTTAGGAAAACCCTAAGATCTACAGTATACAAAAATAACCTAGATCTAACTATTACATAGAGATCATCATCACATTTAATGATCACATCTAGAATAAAAGATCCTTGATCTTGGTAAAATGTTTTGTGATTATGTTGTAACCATTTTCCTAGATAAATATGCCAAAAATGATTACTATTCCATTTCCTAGATTGCTTGATAAACACTATCAATACTATTCAATGAATACACTGGTGCTCGGTGTCCTGTTTGCTCGGTGTTTATTGATGCTTGGTATCGGTATACATTGATGCTCGATAGTACTGCTTTGGTGCCCAGTTAAACCTATTTCCTTTTAGGTATCGGTACTACTTTGTGAATGCTCTATATGAAGGCTTGTATGCTTAACTGACTAGAATATGTAGCTTTTAGTTCTTCCTTTTTACTGACTAATCAACATAGATAAACGACTGGTCTAGTTTGATACTAATGACAACACTTAATGCTTAAATAGAGATAATAATCTCCCCCTTTGGCATTAGTATCAAAATTTGTAATGTATATAGACCCAATGTCTCAAAAATGTTCTAACTTCTCCATATATACATAAATAAATTTTCTATCAAAATTTTCTCCCCCTCTGTGCATGCTCCTGGTATATGTGTAGTAAAATTAGCATATAATTACACAATTTGACATATACATTATGTTTTCCCCCTTTTTGAGATTAATGCCAAAATAAAAAATATGTACCTATAGCTTATCAAAAATATGTTGATGGGTTTTCTTCAAAGATGCTAAGAGGTTCTCCCATTCCTCTTTCAAGTTGGTGAGAGAAGTGTGTTCAAGACCAACTTGTGCATGCATGTCAAAAATATTCTCCAACACAAAAATTTCTGGTGTTGCAACTAAAGCTTGTGCTTTGACTATATGTTTCTCAATAATTTTTAGATTGGGAAGTAGCTCTTCCTATAGGTTAGTGACTTGGTCACTTATTTTTTCTTCCTTCTTCCTCAACTCTACTCTTAACTGCCTAAAATATTGAACTTTGAGTATATGCTTCAGATAGGCATTTGGCTCAAGTAAGGCTTTATTTGCACTGGCTTGGATTTCGGTATCCAACTATTTGACATTTTCACTGATCTCAACAGTGAAGTTCTCCATATTGAAAAGTCTTACTTTTTAGGAATGAATGCTAAATATAACCTATGAGGGAGTATTGACAGCCATTATGTAGCATTTGTTGCTGCATTCATGACTATGATTGTCATTGATGTCAACACAATGATCTACTGAAGATTAGCAGAGAAGCAGACAATGTTTGAGTTAGCGTACATGGGATATTGAAGATCAAGCTATGAGATGTTGAGGAATTACTCTATGATGTGTTATATGATCATGGTTAAGAGTGCAAATGAAAATTCATTTATTCATGATAGTTATGAAGAAATCAGTGGAAGCAGTATTCAGGCAGTGTTCCTGAGTAGTGGTTTGTGGAAATCGGATGATATCTCATAATCAAGATTGAATCTAATCATGTGTAGTTAGATAGTAGTAGAAGACATGATGATAGTGATGTAGATGTGAGTGCAAGCTTTGAGGTCACACGAGTGAAGAGTTATCTTAATTGGAAGCTGACAATTTTGTGTAATGTGTGGAAACTTTTATTTTGTAATTTGTATACCGACTCATTTGTAATTACTTGAGTGTGGTATAAAGGAATGAATGTATTCCTTGTTGTAATGTAAGAATGTGTAATTGAATTGAGAATATTGTGAAAGTGGATTACAGATTTATGCAATACTTGTTGAAAGAGGATATGCGAAGTACAAAGAGTTGGTAATGAGATCTGCTGTAGTAGCTGGTGTGGTTTGGCACAGTAAAAAAAGAGGTAACATGTTGTTGAGATCAGTAATCTTTTGATATTATTCTATTGAATGATATAGAGATCAGTTGGATAGTGTGCTTAGTGATCTTGCCATTGAAGCTGTTTGGGTAGTGGGTCCTTCTATCTTCCATAACTCCTAACAGAGTTAGAATCTTTTAGCAGGGATTCAAAGTCTCCTAATAGGGACTCATATGTACTGAATGTATTTCATAAGACTCCTAATAGAGTCCATCCTCTCACAAGGAAATTTCATATTAGTGCATCTTTTATGGGCATCATTCCCATCGGGGTTTACTCTTTAATCAAGAGGTTCCCTAGTTAACATATCTTGTGTCATTGTATTATTGTATATGAATATATTTCTATGGTTGTTGGTTACATTACTTACATGGTTAAAATCTATTGAATTTGATAAAAGTTATATTTGTTTGATAACTGATTCACCCCCCCCTCTCAGTTATCTTGGTGGACTTTACTTTCTAACAATTGGTATTAGAGCAACAGGTCCTTGAAGGAAAAGTTTAACAACTTAAGGAGATCCATGGCGAGTCATTTTAGGAAAGAAAGCCCTAAGTTTGATGGAGTAAATTTTGATACTATAAAGAAAATATGAAGAAACACTTACTTTGTTTAGGACCAGGTTAATGGTTAATCATAAAGAATGAGAAGACTATCATTGATGAGGATAAAATTGAAGAATGTACTAATGGAGAAAGAGATCTATTTATGTGTAACATACTTGCTAGAGAAGCACTTTTGTCAGCCATTCTAAAGAATGAGTACAGTCAGGTAAAATATCTAAAGACATCTCATGAAATTTGGTTAGCTTTACAATCTACTTTTGAAGGTGATGAACATGCAAATAAAGTCAGATTACATAATTGGATATGTGCATTTGAAGATATAAGAATGATGGAAGATGAATCTATTAGAAGCTATATTGGTAGAATGTCAGAGATTGTTGCAGGTATAAAATCTTGTGGAGGAACAAAGACAGAGAATGAAGTGATATGGAAAATTCTAAGGACATTGACTCTTGTATTTAAGTAGACAACATAGATGATTGAATAAGTTATACCTTGTACTACCAAATTTACCAAAGAAACTCTTCTTGGAAGATTGGAAGTAGCAGAGATGAACCCGAGGTTATCAAGAGACTTACCTAGAATGGAGACAACATTCAATTTACTTAGTGTTTTCTCTACTTTTTCAAGAAGCATTAGTGTAAGCGGAGATTATGCTAGCAGAAAAAAATCTAGAAATGAAGAAGACATGAAGATTGAAGAAGGCATTGCCTTTCTTTTGAAAAGAGAACCAGATGGTAAGAAATTTTTTAAATGTTGGACTTGTCAAGAATATGGTCATTTTGCATGTAAATGTTCTAAGAGAGTTAAGAAGTATAGAAACAACTTTAAGCCTAGAAGATCTAAATAATGTTATTATGCTAATGATGAAGAACTTGAAGCTAGTGCGGAGAAAAATATAAGTGAAAGTTATAATGAGCATGATGATATAGGATTTGTAGCAATAAAAGAAGAAAATCTTGAAATATAAGTTAAGGAAGAAAAAGCCTTAGTTTATCAAGTAGAAAAGAAATCTGATTGGATTATAGACAATGGTTGTTCACATCATATGACTGGAGACATGAAAAAGTTCATAAAGTTTAACAATTATGATGGAGGAATTGTTAGAGTTGGAAACAATGCACCTTGTTTGATTAAAGGTATAGGATCTATTACTCTTGATGGAAAGACTAATACTGATGATGTTTACTTTGTGGATGGTTTGAAATATATTCTTTTGAGTGTTGGACAACTAGTTGATAAGGGATATCAAGTTTGGTTTACTAAGAAAATTTGTGTGATAAAAGATAAGGATGGTAATTTGATTGGTACTGGATCTAGAACCAGTGGTAATGTATTTCAGTTGAATCCTATTGAGATGACATGCTTGATTACTAAGATTGATGATAGTTGGTTATGGCACAAAAGATTTTGTCATATAAAATTTGATAAGCCTTTTCGAGGGGAAGACTTCTTTCCCTCTTAATACTTCTTTCCCACTTCCTATCAAGGTGGAAGTTCCTTTTGAGGTGGAGGCTCAACCTATTGAAGTGGCTCATTACTAGATGAAAGAGGTGGGATGGAGTACTGTTGGTGAGCTTGACCTTGGCTTGAGGGATTTAGATCTTCCAGAGATCTTTGCTGGTTCTTTCTTTTTCCAAGCAAGTTGTGGTTCGGTGGTTTGGGGATTTATCCTTATCCCCATCTCCTTATTGAAGGTTGGGGGAACCTTTCAAAACCCTGAAACCATGGTGCAACTAAAGTTTAACTTGCTTATATGTCTAAGCTGCTATTTTTTCTATGATCTAGTTCTGACTAGGTGGATTGTTTCATCTGTCAGATTAGCTAGTTTTTGTAAGGGGAATCCTCTCTATCCTCATGATGGTTTTGGGTCCCAAGTTAAAACCCAGTCTATTTATGGGAGCCATCAAAACTCATATTTCTAGTTTAGGGAGCCTGAAAACCCTAGCTATTTGATGTTAATGTAAAGTGTTGGCTTTACACTTTTGGTTTGAGTAGCGTGAATTCTAGCGTGTTTCTTCCTTTTCATTGCTGTTGTTTTTTTGGTTTAGAGCTTTTGGTGGCTCTACCAAAATTCTAAGCTGGGGGGGCTCTGTAAGGTTTATTTTTTTCCCCCAGCTATCTCACCTAGTTCTGTGCTAATTCTTCTTATTTTCCTTAAATCTTGCATAGGGTTACAATTCCCTTAAAAAACTGAATGTATATGGTTTTGGGGCCCATTCAAAACCTATTTTTCCATTAATCAAAACATTGTGAAAGTGAGTACTACACTTGCAATAAGAGATTTGCCTAAAATTATGAAACCTACTAACATGATTTGCAAGGAATGTGTGATGGCTAAATAGAAGAGAAGCTCATTTCCTAGCAATAAGTTCACAATAGAAGAGAAGTTGGAGATTGTTCATACTGATTTGAGTGGTCCCACAAGGACTAGAGGATTCTATGGAGAAATGTATTTTATGATTCTTGTTGATGATTTTGCAAGAATCATGTGGATTACATTTCTTAAAGAAAAATCTGAAGCATTTGATAAGTTTAAGATCATTAAGAACAAAATTGAGAATGAATCTAGAATGAACATTAAATGTTTGAGACCAGATCAAGGTGGAGAATTTATTTCAAAAGAATTTAACAATTTTTGTGAAGTGAATGGTATTAAGAGATAGTTTTCAGCCCCTAGGACACATGAACAAAATGGTATTGCAGAAAGAAGGAACCGATCAGTGACTAAGGTAGCAAGAGCTATGTTATTTGAGAAAGAATTGGAAAAGATATTCTAGAGAGAAGAAGTGAACACAATAGTGTATACAATGAACAGAGTACAAATCAGAGCAGACACAAACAAGACACCCTATGAACTATGGTTTGGACATGCACCATCAGTTAAGTATTTTAGAATTTTTGGAAACAAATGTTATATTAAGAGAGATGATGAAATTGGAAAGTTTGATCCTAGAAGTGATGAAGGTATATTTCTTAGATATTCATTGAAGAGAAAAGATTATAGATGTTACAATAAAAGAACTAAGACTATTGTTGAGAGCGCAAATGTTAAAGTTGATTAAAAGTTCAAAATTCAGGAAAGAATGCTTGATTATGAATTAGGTGAAGAAGCTCATCCTAAACCTAATCTAGAGTCTATTGAATTATTTTATGAAACTAACAATGATTTGTTGAATGAAAGCCACAGTGAAGGAACTATTGAAGAACCTACAATAGAAACAAGTAATGAGACAGTGACACCTAACAGGAATCTATCAAGGAATCATCCTATTGAGAAGATTATTGGAAGCATAGACAAAGGAGTTCAGACTCAAAATAAGGTACAATAATAGTTGTGTTTGATTTCTCAAATTGAACCTAAATCTACTAGTGGAGCCTATGAAGATGAACATTGGATTAAAGCTATGAAAGAAGAACTAGATCAGATTGAAAAGAACAAGACATGGGAATTGGTCCCTATACCTAAAGATAAGAATATTATAGGACCAAAATGGGTATTCAAAAACAAGATGAATGAAAAAGGAGTAGTAAGGAACACATCAAGATTGGTATGTAAAGGATACTCACAACAAGAAGGAATTGACTATGAAGAAACTTTTGAACCAGTAGCAAGAATTGAAGCAGTAAGAATGTTTTTGGCTTATGCAGCTTACAAGAAATTCAAAGTGTATCAGATGGATGTGAAGTTAGCATTTCTGAATGGAGAATTGGAAGAAGTCTACATTGAGCAGCTTGAAGGTTTTCCTTTAACTAAAGAAGGAGATATGGTATGCAAACTAAAGAAAGCTTTATATGGACTGAAACAAGCACCTAGAACATGGTATGCAAGATTGGATAAGTATTTGATAAAATTAGGATTTAAAAAAGGCACAGCTGATAGCAACCTGTATACAAAAGAAATTGAAAATGGTTTGTTGGTTGTAGTTATTTTTGTTGATGATATTATCTTTGGAGGAGAAGATGAAGCCAGTGATAAATTTTGTAGATGAAATGAAGACTGAATTTGAAATGAGTATGATTGGTGAAATGAAATACTTTTTAGGATTGCAGATAACACAGAGAAATGATGGTATCTTTGTTAGTCAAACAAAGTACTTGAATGATTTACTAAAAATATTTGGAATGGAGAACTATAAACTAGTTGGAACACCTATGGTAACTAGACACAAATTATCTAGCACAGATGAGACTCCTGCAGTTGAATAGAAGAAGTATAGATCTATGATTGCAGGATTGCAATATTTGACCCATACAAGACCATATATATCACATTCAGTTGGAATTGTAGCAAGATTTCAAGTTGAACCTACAGAATCACATTGTGTAGCAGTGAAAAGGATATTGAGGTACTTAAGAGGCACAATTGAGTATGAATTTTGGTATGAAAAATCTGATGACTTTACCTTATGTGCATATACAGATGTAGATTGGGGAGGTAGTGTTGATGAAAAAAAGAGCACTAGTGGTGGAGCATTTTTCCTTGGAGGAAGATTAGTTTCTTGGCTAAGAAAGAAGTAGAATTGTATCTCACAAAGCACAATAGAAGCAGAGTATGTGGTAGTAGAAAACAATTATAATCAGATAATTTGGATGAAGCAAATGTTGAAGGATATTGGAATAAATTTTTTTGAGCCTATTGTTATACATTGTGATAACACCAGTATAGTTAGTATGTCTAAGAACCATGTGTTACATTATAAGACAAAGCATATAGAGATAAAGTATCATGTAGTAAGAGAGAAATTTGTAGAGAAAGAAGTCACACTTGAGTATGTAAGATCAAAGGAGAAGATTGTAGATATATTTACTAAACCTTTTCCTAAGGATACATTTGAGTATTCGAGAGGTATGCTTGGGGTTATGCCCCGGCCTACTTTTGAGAATTGATGTAGATTGTTGCATCCATCTAGTGGTATATGAGCCTTATCTTTCTTCTGGACTGGATGATGGTACTTCCTCTATGGGGGAGTATGTTTATCTAAGCTAAGTCATGAGGACTCTAGTGAATGTATTTTCTAAACAATGTCTTTTGACATTGGAGTTGTTGTTGACATAATGATGAAACTTCTGTCATTGATGTCAATGGGAGAGAAGTATACATGAAAAAACTATCTGAACCATCTATTGGAGAGAATTAATAGGAAAATGAAGCATGATTTGTTTTATGGACTTGTGATTTGATTGATGAAGAGGACTTAAAAGAATTTTCAGAGCAGCAGTGTTGCAATGGTTGGTATTCATGGAACTTGGATGTTTTTTCATCTATATTTCCATCAATGCCAATGGGAGAGATTTTTAGGAATGAATTCTAAATATAACCTATGGGGGATTATTCATAGCCATTCTATAGTAGTTTTTGCATTCATGACTATGATTATCATTGATGTCAACACAGTGATCTACTGAAGATTAGCAGAGAAGCAGACAATGTTTGAGTTAGCGCACATGAGATATTGAAGATCAAGCTATGTGATGTTGAGGAGTTACTCTATGATTTTTTATATGATTTTGGTCAAGATTGTAGATGGAAATTCATTTATTCATGAAAGTTATGAAGAAATCAGTGGAAGCAGTATTCAGGCAGTGTTCCTGAGTAGTGGTTTGTGGAAATCGGATGATATCTCCTAATCGGGATTGAATCTGATCATGCATAGTTAGAGAGTAGTAGAAGACATGTTGATAGTGATGTGGATGTGAGTGCAAGATTAGAGGTTGCACGAGTGAAGAGTTATCTTAATTGGAAGCTAACAGTTTTGTGTAATTTTTGGGTAATGTGTGGAAACTTTTATTTTGTAATTTGTATGCCAACTCATTTGTAATTACTTGAGTTTGGTATAAATGAAGTAATGTATTCCTTGTTGTAATTTAAGAATGTGTATTTGAATTGAGAAGATTGTGAAAGTGGATTACAGATTTATGCAATACTTGTTGAAAGAGGATATGTGAAGTACAAAGATCTGGTATTGAGATCTGGTGTAGTAGTTGGTGTGATTTGTCATAGTTAGAGAAGAGGTAACATGTTGTTGAGATCAGTAATATTTTGATATTATTCTATTGAATAATATAGAGATCTATTGAACAGTGTGTTCAATGATCTTGCCATTGAAGTTGTTTGGGCAGTGGGTCCTTCTGTCTTCCATAACTCCTAACAGAGTTAAAAATATTTTAGTAGGGATTCAAAGTCTCCTAATAGGGACTCATATGTATTGAATGTATTTCATAAGACTCCTAATAGAGTCCATCCTCTCAAAAGGAACTTTCATATTAGTGCATCTTTTGTGGGCATCATTCCCACCGGGGTTTACTCTTTGATCAAGAGGTTCCCTAGTTAACATATCTTGTTCATTGTGTTATTATGTATAAATATATTTCTATGGTTGTTGGTTACATTGCTTACATGGTTAAAATCTATTGAAGTTGATAAAAGTTATATTTGTCTGATAAATGATTCACCCCCCTCTTAGTTATCTTGGTGGACTTTACTTTCTAACATTACTAACATCTGAATTATTGTCTAAGTAATAGATTGGACTTTAGTTATTACCTCAGATAATTTTACTTTATTTACTGCCAATTCCTAGCTAAGCTTCTCTACTAATTTGTTTTGTATTTTTTATTCTTCCCTCTCTTCAATTCTCTTTTTTGCTTCAATGTCTAGGGCATTGATTTCTTGTGAAAAAGTAGCAAGTTGGTCCATGATTGGTGTATCTTCATTAATTTGTACCTCAGGTACAACCTGTTGTAAGATATCTCTTACATTCTCCAATATCTCCTTGCTCTTGCATTCTTTTCTCAGCTTCTCCTAAGCTGCTTTCCTTGTACAAAGTTCCCCATATTTTCTCAATTCCTCGGGGTCTAGGATCCTCAGGTCACATTCTGGTATAACAATGACATCTTCAAGTGTGACCGGCCCTTTTCCATGCTTTTTCTTCTTCTTCTTCTTTGTTTTTTGAGGTGAGCTCTTAACAAATGGTACAATAGCTTTTACCTCAACATTTTGCATTTCTTTCCCGTTTGACACATTATATTCCCTTTTCTTCTCCTCGGTAACCTATATGTTAGTTGACTGGGATGGAGCTTTTGATGTAGTGTCAAGTGGGGTTGCTTTGGTTGCCTCGGTTGCCTTAGGGTCATCTTGGACTTGTATTTATTCCTCTTTTTCTTTAGGCTCATTTGTTTCTATAGGCACACTTATGCCTTGTTCTCCTGATGTGTCCTTTATTTGCTTGGGGAATGAGCCTTTGGGTTTCTCCTTAGAGACTCTTTCAATTGCTTCCATTAGAATAGGAAGATCACCCAACATTGAGATTATTGCTAGCTCGGTAAGTATACCTTCATCTTGTGTTTTGGCTCCAACAGTTGTGACTTCCTCACTAACATCAATGTCATCAGGATCACCATTTGTGATGTTCTCAATGAGTACATCAAGTACAATGTTGTCTATTATTTGGATCCCAACTTGATCCGGTGCATCCTATGTGAAGCTCAACTCTTCAGTGGCAATTATAGTATCAAGTACCTTGGTAGATGATATATCACTCTTGTCTTGTTTTAGTGCCAGATCTACATCATCAATGTGAATTCCCTTGCCTTTTTGTCTTTAGCTTCTTCTAGGGAATTATGGCTAATGCCATCTTTTCTGCTTGCTCTCAGACTTGTATTATTGAAGTCCAGATGAGTTGACTAATCTCATCTATGTTTGCCACATTTTCATCAAGTATTTATAGTGCCTAGTTCTTCACTCTGAGCCTCTTTGAATATTTTCTCATATATTCCTCAATCTCATAAACAACCAATTGAGGTATTGCCAAAACTAGGGATTGTTCCCTCATTCTCTTCTCAACATCTAAGGCATAGGACCATTTTTGTGAAATTATTTCCTCTAGTGCCTTAGGTAGATGTTTGGAAAACTCAATGGGAACTCTTTTGAATTGAATCATCATTTGGATGGTTGCCTCTTCAAGTTTATTTTGATCCTCGGTTGATAGGTTCTCAAACTGACTGATTTCAGGATCACTAAGTTCTCCATTCTCAATTATTTCTTCTGCTACTTGATTAATTGATCTACTCTTATTAATAATAACTTTGAATTGATTATTTTCATCATCTTCATCATCTAAATAATCCTTACTCCTTATCAATTTTCTTCTTTTCTTTGTTATCTTACTGATAACTAGGCCTATTTTAATTCTTATCTTGGCCTCCTCGTATTTTCTAAACCTTTCTGCCCTCACATCCTTGGGTACACCCAATAAAGCTTTAATTAATTTGGATGCCAAATCAATGTCCATTTCATATCCCATGGGAGCTAACCATTTAGTCCTAGGCTCCACAACCTTTATCAAAGTGTGGTCGGTGTCCATAAGAAAACATATCTCCTGCTCATAGTCTTCTACTAATTGACTAGGAATTATGCTGTGATAATTCATACTTCTCTTGAATTGCTCAAAATAATTATCAAACATATTATTTAGATTATTTACCAAGCCTATAATCAAATCTTATATCTGCACTATGGCTGGTTTGTTGGTTGACCACTCTATATTACTGACAGAAGGGAAAAATCATTGCACATAGAAAAATATGTAAACTAGTAGGGATCCAAAATTACATGTGTTGGACTTCACTGACTAGATATTATTCATGTTCTCTTCAATTTTCTTCAAAAGAAGCTCAAAGAGGTCTAACTGTAAACTTTTCTTAACCATTTTGTAGGCAATGTCAATAGCTCCACATGATACACTATTCAGTCTGCTTGATTGACAAATTTTGTAATCGATGAAATGAGCTGCAAATTTCACCACTAGGTCTTTGATTGTGCTAATATTCAATTCTCGGCCATCCCACTCATCTCCGATGTTCTTCTCAATATGTTCCCTAGATGCACTATGAAGTGCTTTGGTCTTGTCAGTTATTGGATACCCGGTGATAGTGTGAATCATGTTCTTGGTAAATTTAACGAGTTCGTCCAACCAAAAATTTCCATCATGAAACTGACTGAGAAAAACCCTAATACATTCATTCTTGAAAGTCTTCAAAAAACTTAGGGCATTTGTTAAACCTATTACTTCCACTTGTTTGTGTTCGGGTTTCAGTCATCCATCATCTCTGCAAAGATTCTAGAAAGTTGTATACATCTCAAAGTCTCCCATTTCACCAATCTTGTAGTGAATATATGATCTTACATCCTCGACCAACAAAACCCTAGTGGGTATGCTTGAAAAAACTCCCTCTTGATCAATTTTCGATGCAACTTCAGGATGAAGTTTGTATCGGGGTTCGTTATAAGTTGTAGACACTATCACATTTAATTCCTCCTCCTTTGCAAACTTTGATTTGTTTGTCTTTGATGTGGATGCCATTTTCTCAATTTAGGGTTTTGGTAAGTAGTATGAATTAACTCGGTAGTAATTGTACTTACTCAAAAATAATGATGAAATTGCTCAGAAGATTCTAAAACTACTCTTAAATGTTCTTGAAAATCTTTTTCTCTGACTCACTCTTTGAAAATTCATTTCTCTTCGAAATCACTGGTGAAGAAATGAACTAAGTTCATTATCTATTTGTAACTTTTTCAAATTCCCACTTAAATCATTTGTAATAAATGCTCAACCCACTTACAGCTCGGTGAAAACTGTTAACTCAATGATTACCACAAATATCAATAGCTTAGTTAACACATAACTTTTTCACTCAGTTAATACTGATACTCGGTTAATACTGATACTCGGTTAACCTTGCATTATAGTCATTGACAGGTAACTCCTTACTCGGTCTTGCATATACTGATAGTGTAACTTTGAAAGCTCAAAACTTTTAAACCATAACACATCTTAATTCATGTAGATTTGGTATGTGCTCATCAAATATAAGGAACTGTATGTAAAATAAGATCAATTTGGAATATCAGTTCCATACATACCTTTTTCAACTTAGGTAGAGGTGTCGATGTCACCCAATCCAATGGATGAGGTTTCACTGACTGCATTGCTTGACTCTGCATTATCATTTGATGCCTTTCTCCACATAGGGTTTCTAATCCTCATGATATCTATAATTGTGTTGCCATTCTTAAATGTTTGTTCTTCTAGTGCTCGGTCTCTGTAATCTTTACTTAAGTGACTGACTTTGTGACAATGTAAACATGCCATACCAGTACCTGTCCAACTTATAGAGTTTCTAGCCCATATTTTCCTCATACAATTAGCTACAATATGTCCATACCTTCCACATACTATGCAATTAACCCATGTTTTATAATCCCAAGTGTAACTTTACCTTTTCTTTTCGGTTGATAGGATTTATTTTGTCCTTTCAGTGTCTAGACTTGCTCCATCTTTGTTCTACATTCTTGTGAAGTGTGTCCATGCTTGTTGCAAGTATAACAATGTTTCTCCATGTGGGGTTTTTTAGGAGTCCTATTCAACTTAGATCTACACTCATATGCTTGATGTCCAAACTTATTACAATTATAACAGTGACCATTGAACTTAGGAGTGGTTTTAGGTTTACCTTGTGCTTTACTCCTACAAACATTTGAAGTATGTCCTAGTTTTCCACAATGATAGCATGTCAATGTCTTAGGTTTTTGATTCTAATTGTTGTGCATCCATTCAAATTTCTTGGATGATTCTCCTTTCTCAGTGTAGCCTGATCTAGAGGTGCTTCCAAGTCCTCTTTGACTAATCAAAAAATCATCAATTTTCTTAGAATTGTCTTCAACCTTTTTCATCATCTCATTATGTTATTGCTGCATCTTCACTTCATTTCTCAAATTTTTATTTTCTTCCCTGAGTACTCCAATGTCTTTGAGTTTTCTTATTAATTCACTATTTACTCAGTTGATCTCCTGACTTACAACAATCATTTGATTGGATATTTCAAAGTGATGCTTGGTAAGTCTCAGTATCTTAGTTTCTTTCACTTGTAGTTGTTCAGTCACTTGTCTTCTATCTTCAATAGCCAAATTTCTCTCTTGTTCAACTTGTCTAGCATTGTTCATCACATCAATCATTCTTACCATTTGTGCTTCTTGACCGATCTATAGGGATTTCACTTGTTTAGTCAAATGAAGATTTTTCTCAGATAAATTAGAAATTATACTTTCAGAACTGTTTGAAATACTATTTGAACTAGATCCTAAATTCTAAAATGGGTCATCAATCTCTTCTTCATGATAATTAGTCTCACATTGCCTAATAGCCATTTTATTTCTCTACGCTAGTAACTTTTTCAATTCATCCTAAGCTTGTTTGTATTGCTCAATAAACATCTGCATCTGAATATTTTGATTCTCTATGGTTTTGTCCAACTTGTATCTCTCCATGATTAGATCTTTACTCTTCAGTAGTTAAACCATCCAATAAGAGAGTTGAACTCTGATACCAATTTTTGGAATGGAGAGATAAGGTATTGAGAGGGGAGGGGTGAATCAGTGCCCTCTAAAACTTTTAATCTTGAAACTCAATCTGCAAATTGTAGTAAACTAAACTATCCAACTGAATCCATTGTATGAAACATTCATTCAATTGAATTATAAATGTATATTGCATGAAAAAAATAATAATTCAATCACATAACACAAGTATTTTGGTTATGCAAAAACCCTTGTTAGAAGGTAAAAACTGTGGTAGAGATGATACCCACAAATTCTTCACTACTACAAATAATAAAGTATGCCGGTTAAGGCTATAATTTGTGATCACTTCTGATGATCTTACCCTATTATAAGTAACAAAAAGATCAACTAGATCTACCTAGTTAAAGGATTTTAACAACACTACTTGAGTGTGTACTCAGTTAAGAGATTTACAAAAACACTGTTAGGTCTACTCTATTAAGAGATTTTTCTAAATATGTTACAATGATTAGAGAATAACAAAAAGTATCTGTAATTGACAACTTAACTTTTTATGAATTAGATCTATGAAGTATGAAATATATATCACCTTAATGTGTAGATATCTTTCCTCTATACTTCTCAGTACCCTTGATTGATTCTGAATAAACTGAATATCTCTGATTACTGCTCAACCTTGTCTAAAAATTGATGTCTTGAAGATGGCTGCTTGCTTCAAGATCTCCTTCTTATCCTTTGCATTACATTATGTCAAAATGACATGAATTACAAATATATAGCATACTGCTATGATTTACATGACTGCCTAACCTAATTAGGTATACATCATCTTAGGAAAACCCTAAGATCTACGGTATACAAAAATAAACTAGATCTAACTATTACATAGAGATCATCATCACATTTAATGATTACATCTACAATAAAAGATTCTTGACCTTGGTAAAACATTTTGTGATTCTGTTGTAACCATTTTCTTAGATAAATATGCCAAAACTGAATACTATGTCATTTGCTAGATTTCTTGGTAAACACTATCAGTACTATTCAATGAATACATTAGTGCTCACTATTTACTGACACTCGGTATTGGTATACACTGATGCTTGATAATAATTCTCTGGTGCCCAGTTAAACTTGATTCCTTTTAGCTCTCGGTACTACCTTGTGAATGCTCGATATGAAGGCTTGTATGATTAACAAGCAACATATATAGCTTGTAGTTATTCCTTTTACTGAGTGATCATCATAGAAACCAACTAATCTACTTTGATACTAATGACAATACTTAATGCTCAATAGAGATAACGGTCCAAACTTCTTCATTTTTAGCTTGTTCTAGGTACCAACTGGGAATTTATTCTTCTTCAAATGAATTATAACGTCATCTCCAACTTCAAAATATTTATGTCATCTTCTATTATCTACTTTGTGTTTATATCTTAGATTACTATCCTCCAAATTCCTTTTAACTTCATCATGCAAAGTTCTCATGTATACTGCAAAATCCCTAGCTTCAGCACTTCTTCTAGTCTCAGTAGGAAAATACCTCAACTTTGTGGTTCCCTTAGGATGAAATCTAATAACAATATCAAATGGTGTTCTCTTAGTGCTTCTATTCATAGAACTATTATATGCGAACTCTACTTGTGCCAAAACTAAATCTCAATTAGTAGGCTTATCTCCAACTAAACATCTCAACAAGTTCCCAAACTTCTATTGACAACTTCAATCTATCAATCTGCCCAAGGATGAAATGTAGAACTAAACTTCAATTCTATATTCATATTCTTCCTAAGTGTTTTCCAAAAGTAACTAGTAAACTTGGTATCTCTATTTGAAATAATAGATTTAGACAAACCATGCAATCTTACCACTTACTTGAAGAATAATTCAGCTACATGTAATGCATCAGATGTCTTCTTACAAGGTATGAAATGAGCCATCTTAGAAAATCTGTCAACCACTACCAAAATAAAATCATTACCCCTCTAAGTTCTAGGCAATCCAAGAACAAAGTCCATACTCACATCTTCACAAGGTGTATCAGGTACAGGCAAAGGTGTATACAATCCCAAATTCTGACTAGTTCCTTTTGTTGTTTGACAAATTCAACAACCTCTAACCATTCTCTAGACATATCTATAAATTTGTGGCCAAAAGTATCTTTCCAAAATCAATTTCACAGTCTTATCAATCCTAAAATGTCCAGCAAGTCCACCACTATGTTTCTCCTCTATTATGTTCTCTCTCATAGATTCTCTAAGTATGCACAACTAAACTCCTTTAAACAACATGTTTTCTTGAATGAAATAACCAGTCCATTTATCACTCACTGTCTATTCCCTACAAACTTTCCAAGGCTCTGCAAAATCAAGGTCAACTTCATACAAACACTTCAAATTATCAAAACCAAGTACCTCAACTCTCATTTCTATCAGAAAATTTCTTCTTCGGCTCAAGGCATCAACAACTTTATTCAAATATCCACCTTATGCTTCAATGAAAAGGAAAAATTCTACAAGAACTCAACCCACTTCATATGTCTTTGATTTAATTTATTCTGACTTCCCAACTACTGCAAAGCTTTATGGTCAGTGTACAACACAAAATATTTAGGCATCAAATAATGTCTCCATTTCTTCAAAGCTTGAACAATAGTATAGAATTCTTGGTCATAAAATGAATATTTTCTTTTAGCATCATTCAACTTCTCACTAAATAAAGCTATAGATCTTCCTTCTTGACTCAAAAAAACTCCTATTGCACTTCCACTAGCATGACATTCAACTTGAAAAACCTTACTGAAATTAGGCAAAGAAAGTGTAGGCAACTCTGCAATTCTTTGTTTCAATGTTTCAAAACACTTTTGTGCTCCATGTGTCCATTTGAAATCTCTTTTATCCCCTCTCATATTTTCAGTCATATCGGTACAAATAGAACTAAAATTTCTGATAAACTTCCTATAAAAACTTGCCAATCCATGAAATGATCTTACCTCTCCAACATTCTTTGGTGTAGGCCAATCAAGTATAAATCTTACCTTTTCAAGGTTCATCTTAAATTCATCAGCCAAAATTATAAAACCAAGGTACACAATCTCTTCTTTCATAAATGAACATTTCTTAAAATTAATTGGTAACTTTTCTTCCTTCAATATCTGCAATACTTGTCTGATATGCTCAAGATGTTCTTCCTTACTCTTACTGAATATCAAAATGTCATCAAGATATACAATCACAAACTTACCCAAAAATCTTTTCAAAACTTCACTCATCATCCTCATGAAAGTACTAGGTGCATTAGTCAAACCAAAGGGCATAACCAACCATTCATACAAACCTTCATTAGTCTTAAAAGCAATTTTCCATTCATCCCCTTCTCTAATCCTAATATGATGATAACCACTCTTCAAATCAATCTTTGTGAAATACTTTGCTCCACTCAAACTATCCATTATGTGATCCATCCTAGGCAAAGGAAATTTGTACTTTACTATTATCTTGTTTATAGCTCTAGAATTAGTGCACATTCACCATTCTCCATTCTTCTTCGGTGCTAACACAACAGGTACTGCATAAGTACTCAAACTTTCCCTAATCAAACCTTTCTCAAGTAGTTATTGCACTTGTCTATTTAACTCAGTCTTTTCATCAGGTGTCAACCTATGTGGTGTTTTATTAGGCAAACTAGCTCTAGGTATCAAATCCATACAGTGACTTATACTTCTCATACCATATAGTGACTTATACTTCTAGGTAGTAAACCATCAGGTACATTATTAGAAATGATGTCATGAAATTCAATCAGCAAGGGTTTAATCTTAGGTGCATTTTATAATTCATCTTGTTTCTCAGTTTTACTTGGAATCAAAGAAAAGCAAACATTCCATTCTTTCAATTCTATTACAAACTCTTTACCCTCAACCAAGCATACTTTGACTATAGCATAGTGACCTTCTTCAAACTTTTCTACTAAAGGCAACAATATTTGTTTCTTCCCATCCATCAAAATAGTATATTGATTCAATCTACCATCATGCAAAGCTTTCCTATCATATTGCCAAGGTCTACCCAAAAGAATATGATGACAATCCATATACATAATATCACACAATAATTCATCATGATAATTCCCACTTTTGAATTTAACAAGGCATTATTCACTTAAAGGTAGTTTATGATCCTTTTGGATCCAAGCAATATGGTAAGGCTTAAGATGTCTCAATATCTGTAGCTGTAATTTGTTAAATAGCTCTTTGGATGCCAAATTATTAGAACTTCCACTATCAATGATTACCTTACAACATTTGTCAGTGATTTTTCACCTATTTTTGAATAAACTTTTCCTCAGAATAGGTTCCTTGTCAGCTTCTTCATTCCACAAGATCCTTCTTAGCATCAAGTTCTCACCATGTTCAGGTTCATTAGAAATTTCCTCAACTTCTTTGCAAGAAAAATCATTTCTATCATTACCTCTAGTCTTCTTTCCAGAGTTAGTACATTCAAAGGCTCTATGTCCTTCTTCACCATATTTGTAACAAGTACCTCTAAACCGAGATTTCTCATCTCTTTTCCCACTATTGTTATTGCTAGAGTAACTAGTATAGCTGCCTCTAGAGTAATTACTTCATCTACTAGTAGGTTCATCTTCCCATCCTTTATCTTGTACTGCATTGTCAGATCTTCTACTTTCTCCATAAGTTCCACCTCTACTTCTCTAAAATATACCACCTCTTCCTCTCTGTCTTTGATCATGTCTTTTTGTCAATCTCTCTTCTACCTTCAAAGAAAATTGGTATGCTTCTTCCATACTATTTATTTTAACATAGCTTATCTCATCTTGAATCGATGTCCTCAGACCATTCAGGTATCTAGCCACCTTCTCAACTTCATCATCCACATGTCCAGATCTGATATCCAATTTGTATAATTCCTCAGTATATTCTTTCACAATCATGTCCCTTTGTCTCAAATTTTGCATTTTTCTCACCAAACTAACTTGGTAGTCAGCTAGAAGGAACTTATTCTTCATCTTTCTAAGCATCTTCATCCATGTCTTGATCTTTTCTTTTCCTCTCTTCTGTCTCTTATTTTGAAAATGATCCCACCAAAGAGATGCATGACCTTTCAACTTTGTGATTGCTATCTTAACTTTCTTATTATCAGGAGTACCTTCATACTCAAAGTATTTATCCATCTCAGAGATCCAATCCAAAAGTGAATCTATCTCAAGTCTTCCATCATAACAAGAAACTTCAATTGCAGGTATAGTGTTAGCCTTACACAAAACTCTCAAAAGTCTTTCCTTGTCCTATTCAACTTTAGGTTCAGGAATAGGTGCTGCCTCTTCTTCATCACTAACATCTTCAAGATATGCGCCTCTTCTCTGAGCTGTCTCTACAACTTCAAGTCTAGTTGTAATTTGCCTCAACATATCCATGATAACATTATCATTTCTTCTACCATGAACCATCTTGATAATCAAGTTCCAACAAGATTGTAACCTTCTACAAGTTATAGGGAAGATCTTAGATCCACCACCCTACAACCAGTCTAATAAGGTTCTCCATGATCCAATCCACAAGAAAGAACTCACTTTGATACCACCTGATGCAAGGGAAGGGAAGATACAAGAAGAATCGAGCATATTTGACTCCACTTGCATCTACAAACAAGCCCTTCTCAGAGTTACAAACAAAAGCAATAAATAATTTAAATGAGATAGTGAGAACACAACATAAAATAAGGCAAGGCAATTGGTAACTAGTACACTGATGCAATTATTATAAATCCTTCAACATGCCCATCTGTGAGGCCTTTCAGGTTTCATCCATATACAAGGAATTATGAATTTAGAATCAAAACACATATTATCTTTCTCTAATGATGTATCTACTCCTCTACCTATTTTTGGTACCCTACATCAACCCAAGCTCCAAATATATAGCCAGAAAATCCACATGTCAGCCAGTCAGGCATTTAATTACATTATAGGTCCACTTACGAAGAGAAAACCAAAACTAAAGAAAGAAATAACCCAACATGCTACAAAGCTACATTTAGGTCCACACATGATCCAAGAACATATCTTGAACTTCACAAGACCTAATTTCCTCAAAAATAACCATGCAAGGCAAAATATTCCACGTTTCATGTGAAACTGGCAGAAAATTGATACTTGAGGAAAAGGGTGATAACTCCCAGATCCAAATAAATTAGGGTGTGTGCTTGTAGTAGAATTCTTAAGAATAGGTCCAAAACATCGTATTAACTTTTCAAGGAAAGAAACCAACAACAACAATAGCTACAAAACAAACAACATACAGGTACAGGAAAACATGAAATATTTTTGGTGATGCAAGATTTCTCAAGACCCAAAATGCTCCCACATCAACCGTTAAACAAATTTTCTATCAAACACCTTATAAGAATTGCCACATTCGAAGAACCTATGATCTCCAAACCATCGTGCCCTAACGGAAAGGGCCCTTGCTCAAGAGAGATAGGGTTTCAAAATGAAACCCAAATTGTTTTGTGTTATGAATACCAAATAATATTAACTACGAAACTTAATATTTTCAACATACAATGTCAATAAGGATGGAATTACTCTTGATGCTCATTAATGCTCCATCAAGACCACACAATTAGCACAAAGTGCTAAATTTCATGTCATTTACAACACTTTGTAAAATTCCATCTTATGAAGGATTGCTAGGGGGACAACCAAAAAGGCCTACCTAGAATAAAAATAACTAAAATATATTTATGATTATATAATGATAATAACCCCTTTTAGGAATCTAACTTCTGGCATTGGTCATGATATTATACAAAATATGCACTATATCATATATGATGAATTATATGATCATTCCCAAGCTTAAGATGAGACAATTGTATATGAGGTTGAAATGTAAATGAAACATTTCATGTGCAATATGATGTCCATTGATATTGAATGTAACTTGAACTCTATGTTACCACTTATCTTATAGTACCTTGCCCCTAGTCTGATTTTATAAATGTCGTAATTAATCTAAGATGATAGATTATATGTTAGGAATTTGTTAATGCTTATGATTATACTTACCCCATACTTGCATGTGTATGGTTGATGTGTTTTTTTTATATTTCTATTTGATGTGCTTGATGTGGTTGAGGGACGAAGTCATAGTTACTTGCTTGCGAGATCCACACAATCAGCCGATCCCCACCATTGTTTGTTATATCTCTATATATATGCACATGCTTGTCTCTTATGTAGGTTTGCAGGTACCGGGCATCGACTTCCTTGAATTATCAGGATGAGCATGCCCTATCGCTAATCTCAATGGTAAAAGAGGGGAGATAATATTCAGTTCCAAATCCTAACCTAAGCCAAATATTGTCCTAAAGTAGGGGACAAGATTCTGTGTTTCCACCTTTCTAAACTCGTCGAATTGGCAAGAGTTTACACCTATGTCTTGACTTTGAATGTGGGTCCTTAGGTCTTTCTGATTCATTGGTTTGTGGTGTTTGATGTGATTTCTATTTTTAGATCATTCTATTTTTAGCTATGGCATAGTATTTAAATGGTAATTAAATAAATGTATTTATTTAGTTTAATTATTATTTTTTTATTATATAGTTGATGCATAAATTAATTGGAAATTAATTTTATGCTAATTTTGAGTGTGGTTGAATTATTTAGTTAATGTGAATTAATTAAATAACTTCACCTTTGAAATATTTAAATCATGAAATTAACCTTTGTTTAATTATTAATATATATTTATTAAATTAAGGGTTATTTTGGCATGTGGTATTTATGATTAACTAAATGTTCTAATTATTATTTAATTGAATGCATTATGTTGCACATTCATAATTGAATGAAATTGAATTAATGATTCAAGTTAAAGTTTGGTTATGTGCTTTCAACAAAAGTCAAAGTGAAGAGGAGACTTCAGTTCAACTGAGACTGAACTGTGAACTAAAGTTCATCTTCATGCAAAGCCCTCTTGGAGTTGAGTTTGTATTTTATGCATGAGAAAGGAGATTCCTTTAAGTATTATGGGTTTTGGCCATTATTCAGACACACAAGTTTTGGAGGAGGAATTTTGGAGACAGATTTGTGACGGATTTGGAAGAGATTTTCGAAAGGCTTGGATTCTGTATTCTTCATTTTGGTCATCTTCAAATCTGTTTAATTTTGATTTGAGGTAGGTTTTGAAGTTTATTCTTGTTATTCCTTTTCAGATCTTTGTAGAAAATAAAGTTGTGTCTTCCTCGTGCCTGTTGGAGTTGAATGTTTTGGAAAGTTTTTGTATGTTTATTTGCAATTTAATTTGATTAGTTTCGCCTATCTATTTTGTAAATTGATGGTTTTGAGGAATCTGTTAAAAGAGTATTAGAAAGCCCTATTAGGCTAATGTTTTGATCTTTGGCAAAAAAAAATTGTTAGTGGGGTTAATTTTTATGTTAAGAGTTTGTTTTGGAATGGGATATTATAGATATTTATATATATTTATATTTATATTTATTATATATATAAATATTTATAATTTATATCCTATTGTTTTTAAAAATTAAATTGGTATGTTAGAATATATTCTATCAAATAAGGATTATTTGATTTTATATTATAAATTAAAAAGTTATTAGAAAACTTTTATAAAGGGAAAAGTTTATATTTAAAATTATTTTGGGCTTTGAAAATACCCCACCACTTGTTCACGGGCCCTAGCACTGACTGTCGTGCGGCAGTACCAGTGGTATTGTCGCTAGCCTCTATGTTAGTGCGACAGGGGACAAGGGTGTGGGGACCCGCGGGTACCCCCCCCCCGCCGATATTTTATTCATTGCTTTTATTTAAATTCAAACTTATGATATGTTTTTATTAAATTTTATTTGTTATTAAATAGATTTGTAATTTAGTTTAGTTTTTAATATTAATTTTAAAATTTATTTATTTTATAATTTATTTCATTTGGTTTATAGACAACTTTAATTAATATTCAATATTAATTCTTTTATAAGAATTAGTTTTGTTATATTTGAGATTGGTGTTTAAGATTATATTGAAGGAAATTAGTATAAACTAATTTCAATTTAATTTTCTTTCTTATTTAGAAATGATTATTATAAGAAATGTTGTTGATATGGGTTTAGGGATATTCATTGTTTATATTAAATTGGAATAGTAATTTATTTTCCTATTTAGTTATAAATCTAATTGAATTATTATGTTTTTAGAGATGTTTTTAAGCTAGATGAAATGCGTCATGCTTTTGATTAGTTGTATTTAACTATAGTATAAGGTTAAAAAGGACCTTTTTATCAATTATTGGAGTGTTTAATTCCTATGTGAATTAAGTGTTGCAGTCTTTAATGAACATGTTTTATATGAAGACTTTTTATGCCCTTGGTCAATTTGACTTGTATTGATTTTTAGGGGTTGTAGTTATCTTTTTGCCATGTTGTTTGCCATGCATGCGTAGTTAGTTTGCATGAGATGTTTTGAACCCTAGGTGGGTTTGATCCTAGTGGTTTCTGGTCTTGCATGTTGAATCTAACTGTAGAGATTCAGGAGTCATGTTATCTTAGAGTTCTTTTGATCTTGTGAAACCCTAGGGTAGGTCATCTGTGTTGGTATTAAGCAGGATTGCCACTAGTGACAACACTTATTTGCATTCTGAGTGCAAACCAAGCAGAATAGTGCAAACTGAGCAGAATAGTGCAAACTGAGTAGAACAGTGCAAACCCAACAGAATAGTGCAAACCGAGCAGAATAGTGTAAACTGAGCAGAATAGTGCAAACCGAGCAGAACAGTGCAAACCGAGCAGGACAGTGCAAATCGAGCAGGACAGTGTAAACCGAGTGACATTATGTCTACCGAGTCACCAGTATTTACCAAGTTTAAAACCTACCGAGTGGTTAGTATGAACCAAGCCTTCACTTCTACTGAGTGCATGACGATGTTGAGTAATGCAGTGGACGCCGAGTATCAGAAAGTCACCGAGTTAGTTTGCAAGAACCGTGTAACCATACTTGGGCCGACTTAGTAGCACTTATGTTTATTTGTCAAGCTGACTTTGTAATTGTAATTAATTATTTAGACTTGTATATAAACAATGTTGTAAAAATACCAAGATGTATGAGTATGAATATGAATGTGAAAAAGATATAAAAGGCAGAGATAAGTGAATTACAAAGGGCTACAGCAGTATAAGGAACAACAAAGACAAATTCATCACAGAAGGTGATTAGTACATCAACGAATCTCATTCAGCAATCCAGTTGCAAAGTAAGAGATCTACTGTTTCATCCTAACAGGTGAATTAGCTTGAAATCCTTTAACCGGGTAGACTTAACAGTCTTTGTAAAATCTCTTTACCGAGTGCATACTTCATTGTATGTTTTTAAAACCTCTAACAAGGTGGACCTGGCAGTCCTTATTGCTCCTAGCAAGGCAGATCATCAGAAGTGATCAATGTAAGCCTTAACCGGCCAACTTTATACTGCAGTACTAAAGCTTTGTGGGTTTCATCCCCACCCCAGTTTTACTTTCTTTTGGAAGGTTTTTGGGTAACCAAATTTGTGTGTCATTGTTGTGAATGCTTTTAAGTTTCATGCTTTCTATATGCAAAAGGATAAAGTAAACTATATGTTAATTCATCTGATATTGAAAGAAAATTTTGGAGTTACTAACTCACCCCTCCCCTCTCAGTAACTTGGTTAATTCTTGAATATTTCCAACAATTGGTATCAGAGCAGTATTGGTTCTCAAGATAAAGCTTAACTAGCTTGAGCAAAGATCCAGGACAATGGAGGTATTCAAACTGAACAAGGTGATTGAAAATGAAAAGCTAGATCTGGAAATGGCCATAGCTAAACTTAAAGAAGCAAAAGAACATCTTTCCCAATCCCTAAGAAGAAGGAAGGAACTTGCAAATCAGATGAATGATCATAATTATGTTGAAGAAAATATTGAAGATCTTTTTCCCTCAGATAGCTTAGATGAAGCAAACAATGCTATCAAAGAACTCCTAGAAAAGAATGGGTCTCTGCAGGAAGAAGTGAGAAAATTAAAAGGAGAACAAGAACTACACTCAACAAGATTTTGTGAGATCTTAGAACAAAGAAACAAGTTGAAAGATGAATTGGATGGAAGGAACAATGAAGTCCAAAATAAAACCCTTCAGCTAGAAAACCTAATTGATCAGATCTCCCATACAAATGAGGAAATTCTGACTCTGAGATCAAAAATAGAAAGCACAAGAGAAGAACTAAGATCTGAAAAGCAAATCAATCTAAGATTGGTGGATGACCTAAACACTGAAAAAAAAATCAATGAAAGAATGCTGAAGAGCCAAGAAGACTTAAATCAGCTGTATGATCAAAATCTTCATAGGCAAAAAGGAAAAGCAGGACTTGGATACAAAGGAGAAGGTGAATCTTCTAAGCAAGGTACTCAAAGGAATCATAAACCTACTTGTAATCATTGTGGCAAAATAGGACATACTTCAAATAAATGTTGGAGCAATGAAAAAGCAGAATTTAATGGAAAATGCTACAACTGCAATCAGCATGGTCACAAAGCAAATGAATGCAGGGAAAAACCAAGATTCAAAGGTAATTGTCACAAATGCAACAAACAAGGTCACAAGGCATTCGAGTGCAGATCCAAAACATTCAATCCAGCAGAACAAATTATGAAAGCAATGTTTGGATGGGATTACAGCACCTGGTGTAGATGTTATTACTATGGATAATATGGACACATTGGCATGAACTGCATAAAACATCATCTAAGGAAAAGAGATACTACCGTAAGATGTTTCAAATACACTAAACTCGGTCATATAGCCATAAATTGCATGAATGCTAGTGAAGTTGAAGATGGAAAGAAGAATGAAGCAACTAAGGTCAGGAAATAGATGAGACAACAGTGGATTCCTAAATCTATCGAGCAAACCAGTCCAAGTAATGGAATGGGTGGCTCTACCGACTCAAACTAAATTCTCAAGAAAGCACTGGAACTGTATTCTCATAGACAAATTTCAAGCAGTTCTAGAACTGAATTAAAAGAAAGATCTAAATCAGCATACAAGATGCAATAAGATCACAAGAAGGTCGGTATCAGTTTTCATCGAGCAAGGTCGGGAGTTGTCTAATATGATTACTAAGCGAGGTCGGAGCAACATGAATTCTCAAGTTCACTGAGTTGTGAAGTCTTTACCGAGCAATTAATTCATAGTGGGTGATAGTCTGTCAGAATTCATACCCTAATCTATACTGAGCATTAATGATAGAGTTATAAACAAAAGGCAAGAAATCAAACTCATTCTTCACCGCGAACTTTAGCATTTTGAGAGCAGAAAATTTCCAGAACAATCCAGCGATTCAAATACTTTTGCGAAAAGAATTCTTTGTGAGCTACCATGGCATCATCTAGCGCTTCAGTGATGAAAGGATCAGAAATGATAATCCAAGGGGAATGGAGAGCACTAGATTTCAAACTCGTGCCTACAATTGCAGCAGCCCTACACCCGAACGGAGCTCAATCTCAGATTCCTCCTAAGGTACTACTTGTTAATGATATTCGCAATCATTTCAATTGTGCAATTCAAGAGATGGGAAACCTAGAGCTAGATATTGTGCATGAGGAACTATGTGTATATGGTATTCTAAAACCCGAGCACAAACATCTGGAAGACAAGGGATTAGTTCACATTTCACATTTACCTTGAAACTTTCAGGAGAAATGGGTTAGATACATTCTCAGCCATGTACATGAAGGCAAGATTTGGCTTGAGCAACCCCTAGAGATCACTAAGAAGATGATTCACCAAATCACCGGTCTTCCCATGTTAAACAAAGTTAAAACTACCAAAACCCTAGGTCGGCCGAAACTGGAGAAGAAAACCCTAGCCGAGTGGGATGGTAGAGGCATGAAAGTAAGTAGCATTACTGATGCTGAACTGAAGTTTGGAACACACATCATTGCTCATAAAATATACAGTTCAAGTCGATAGAATAGTGTTTCTTGCGAAGCCATAGACCTAGCATACAAGGTGGTAAAGAATAATCTATCATTTGACCTTGCAGATTTGTTGTTAAAACAGTTTAACAAGAACATGGAAAGCATTCAAACTTCCAAAAACAATCCATGTAAGTTTGGATCTCTACTGGTCTGTTTATTTTTCTATGTTCAGAAATTCTTCCCTTCCAAAGGAAAAGTAGTATGGAGAAAAGATGTGCCAGTTCTTTATGAGATAAATGAATATATTTCAGAAATGGGTGAAAATTTTGAGAGCATCATGGATAGTTATTTTGAGTCTTTCAAGGAGAAAATGAATGACAAATTCTGGATTCCATAGAAGTTGGTTGAGGATTATAAGGATGATATTTGTTTCATGGTGGACTGTGACAGAGTATACATTCAAGCAGCTAAACCGAGGATTGTACATGTAAAACACTTGTATATACACCTTTGGCATTATCGCCAAAAAGGGGGAGATATGTATAGAAGAAAAAGTTAGCACATTGAAAGGGGGAGATAATTTATAAAGCCCTATGACAAAGACAAATTTTGAAAAATCAAAATAAATCTCAGCATGGTTCATGTATATAAGTTTTGGGCAATAAGTGTTTTTGTCACTAATGCCTAAGGGGGAGATTATTGGCATTAAGCAGGATTGCCACTAGTGACAACACTTATTTGCATTCTGAGTGCAAATCGAGCAGAACAGTGCAAATTAAGCAGAACAGTGCAAACTGAGCAGAACAGTGCAAACTGAGCAGAACAGTGCAAATTGAGCAGAACAGTGCAAACCGAGCAGAACAGTGCAAACCAAGCAGGACAATGCAAACCGAGTAGGACAGTGTAAACCGAGTGACATTATGTCTACCGAGTCACCAGTATTTACCGAGTTCAAAACCTACCAAGTGGTTAGTATGAACCGAGCCTTCACTTCTACCGAGTGCATGACGATGCCGAGTAATGCAGTGGACGCCGACTATCAGAAAGTCACCGAGCTAGTTTGTAGGAACCGTGTAACCATACTTGGGCCGACTTAGTAGCACTTATGTTTATTTGTCAAGCTGACTTTGTAATTGTAATTAATTGTTTAGACTTGTATATAAACAATGTTGTAAAAATACCAAGATGTATGAGTATGAATATGAATGTGAAAAAGATATAAAAGGCAAAGATAAGCGAATTACAAAGGGCTACAGCAGTATAAGGAATAGCAAAGACAAATTCATCACAGAAGGTGATCAGTACATCAGTGAATCTCATTCAGCAATCCAGTTGCAAAGTAAGAGATCTACTGTTTCATCCTAATAGGTGAATCAGCTTGAAATCCTTTAACCGGGTAGACTTAACAGTCTTTGTAAAATCTCTTTACCGAGTGCATACTTCATTGTATGTTTTTAAAACCTCTAACAAGGTGGACCTAGCAGTCCTTATTGCTCCTAGCAGGGTAGATCATCAGAAGTGATCAATGTAAGCCTTAACCAACCAACTTTATACTACAGTACTAAAGCTTTGTGGGTTTCATCCCCACCCCAGTTTTACTTTCTTTTGGAAGGTTTTTGGGTAACCAAATCTATGTGTCATTGTTGTGAATGCTTTTAAGTTTCATGCTTTCTATATGCAAAAGGATAAAGTAAACTATATGTTAATTCATCTGATATTGAAAGAAAATTTTGGAGTTACTGATTCACCCCTCCCCTCTCAGTAACTTGGTTAATTCTTGAATATTTCCAACAATCTAGGTGTATGTTAGGAAGTGGCTTGTAATTGGTGTCGGAGCTCGAAAGTGGCTACCAGGAGATCCCATTACAAGTAGTTTAATAAGTGATAATTAATAAACATTGGGAATCTAAAATGAACCTAATAAGATATTGTGTGCCTCGCCCATGGCCGAGTTTCTATTTGAGTTTGACTAGGATGGGAGTTGAGATTATGTTTGATGCCTTTATGGACTGGATATGGCATAGGTAGTACCTTGTCTACATGAAAGGCTACTATATAACCACATAGAATCACTAGGGCACCGGGGTCTGAAGGGACTACCAGGATAACCTTAGAGTTGACTTGTGTGATGACACTTCTTGAATGCATCTTAGTTTTCCTACATGTTTTATTTGCCTCTGGTAGAGTATGTTATACCTTTATGTACTTTTTGGTACCTTTGAGTTAGAAGCTTTCAGGGCCTCTTCCTTGGTTGTTGTTGTTTTCTATCCAAGTGGGTTTTGATATTATCTCCTCAGCACGGTGGGAGTGGACTGTTTAGGTTCACGAGGTTGGGTGGTAGTGGTTCTTTTACCAGTTGAGATTCTGATGTTCATGCACCGAGGTTGGATGATCCATGTTGCTATTGTTCTTTCTTATTCTCCTTTCTTCTTGTGATCCTGTATCATTATTTCAGATATTCAGAGTTATCATGTTGTATTTCTTTTCAGTTATTGTTTTCACATACCCTATGACATGTGTAGTGGATGCTTATTATTATGGTTACCTTAAGGTACCAATTGTATTTTTTTAATCATGCATATGATGTTGTATTTATCTTCATATGTAATCTTGGGATTCAAATCTTTATCTTTTATAAATTAATTAACTCTTTTGTAATCTACGTCAAGGAACCCTTGGGAGTTGTAACCTTTGTTAATTGTTTTTTTTGCTATGCTTTGCTTCCACATTGTGAAACTTTGATGTTGTTTATTGTTAACTTATAAAAAATAAAAAAAATGCTCTGCAAACTTAGTTGCATGTTTCGGTTAAGTTCTCTTGGGTTCCTTGGCAGGGCATTACATATCTCATCACCAATATGAACCCCATGCTATCAAAAATAGTAAATATGAAAACTAATCACAAGATGTTCCAATCTAGATCATAATATATCACAACTGAACATCATAATACTACCATGAACAACATCATACATACTGTTATGTTAGTGTGTTTGGCAACAAGGACAATAAAGGTGATGAATAAAGGAGAACCAAACTCTCCTTTGTCCTTGGTGACAAATACACTAACACCAACCTTTGTCCCCCTATTGGAATAAGGATAAAGATCTAAATAATTCAAATCCAATAAATGAATAAGTATACCTAAAAGTGAGTAAGGAACCAAGTCTGCCAGTGAACCATCAATATGCAACATACACATCCATGCAAACTGTGATCAAAATTGTTGGAAACTACAATTGAAACAATTTTTATATTGTCATTGATGTCAAACCTTAACTGGTAAGACAATTTCTATCTAGAAGAGTATCATATATTTTGATTGATGAAGAGGATTTGGAAATAGGAGATAAAAATAGAACCTAAGGAAAGGTTGAGTTAAGCGACACTTCAATGGGTACTTGATTAGTTGGCACATTGACAAGGTAATGTTGTTTACATTTTGAGAAAGAATTGAGAATCCCAACCGACATAGTTGAATTCTTGGGATATATAAATTGTGTTTACATTATTAATGAATGCTATAAAGAATTTGATGCATGGTAAATCATTTCCTTATGATTTCAAAGAGAAGTTTGGAGATGTATCTATAAGGAAAAGAAGGAGAACATAATGATGGAAGGATTCGATGAATTTGACCTAAACCTAAGATCTATAGAAGTGATTAAGAAGAAAAAGATTAATCTACCTGATCAAGGAGGTATACAAATAACCTAATTGTGAGGTTACAATATAGAGAAGAGGTTGATGTTCTTGACTGACAAGTCTAAGAAGAAGGCTGAAGGTGAAGCTATGAAGAGCTAAACAAAGTTGTAGTGATTGCTTGAAGAGAATTCCGAGTAGATTAAAGATGTAGATGGAAATGAAGGTTAGTCAGTAAATCAACATATGTGTGAAGTGGATCTATATTTGTAAAGTGAGTTGTATATTTTTTAGATCAGATCCTACTATTACTTTCTAACCATTGTATCAGTCTAAATCTTTTAATCAAGGTTGACCTAACAGTCATTTTGTATAAATCCTTTAATCAAGGTGACATTATGATGGAATATTCTTAAGCCCTCTAATAAGACCACTCTTAACAGGGTAATTAAATCCTTTAACCAAGTCACACCTAACACTGTGTATTGTAAACCTTTAACCAGGTTGGCTTCTCACAGAGCTCACTTCAGAAAAGTGAAAATTAGTAGCATGTTACAAGTGGTTTTTCCCAAATTGGGTTTCCACTATAAATCTTGGTTTTGTACTTGTGTGAATGTTATTTTGATGTGAATGATGTTGAAAGTTTTATATTCTGCAAGTTAATTACTTTAGGATAGTGGAATACAAGTTTTATGTTAATGGTATATGCTATAGAGAACAAGTTGAAAGTTGATTAGATCTGAGATTGTTGAAGAGCTAGAAAGTTGAATTAGTACACCCCCCTCTCAGTTATTCTAAAATAATTCTAACAATTGATATTAGAGTTGTTTGTGCCTGTAGATAAAATATTTAAAGGTACTTGAAGATAATGATCAAGATGTACAAAAAGGAGTTACCAAAGTTAAACAAGGAGAACTTCCATGCATGGTAGAGTTTGATGAAATTGCATCTAGCTGGTTTTGGTGATTTGACAAAATACTATGTGGAAAATAAGTATGTAATACATGTTAAACCTTTGACTATCGAGGAGATGAAAGAAAAATAAGAACACAATCAAACAATTTTGGAGATTGCATCTTCCCTAAACTATCCTAAATTTGAGGACACCAACAATTGTACTAATGAAAAGAAAATGTGAGACACTCTAGCAGCTATCTATGGTGGGGACACAAATGTACTAAGAGCCAAATCTAAAATCTTGAGAGGTAAGTTTGATGAAATGAAAATGCAAGAAGGTGAAAATATTGCTCAGTATTATGGTATAATTAAGGAGGTAGAAAATGCTATTAGGGGAGCTAATGGAAACATTGGTGATGAGATTATTATCATTAAAGTATTGAGAACCTTACTTCCTATATATGCCATCAAAATTTATGCAATACAAGAATCAAGATATAATCCTAGTAATGTTCTAACTTTGGAAAGTCTTGTTGGAAAGCTTACTACTTTTGAGATGTCTAATTATGATTTTTCACTGTTCATAATATTGAATCTACATTGAAGTCTCAAATGGCTATTTTTAAGCCTATGAAGGGAAAAGAAAGATGTGAGAGAAGTGGCAGCAAAAACAATAGTGATAGTGACACTTATGATGATGATCTATATTTGTGAAGGGTGCTCCCCTTAATACCACAAACACATAACAGAAAAAGAGAAACAACAATAATTTGCAAGAACAAAAAATGGGCTTCTTATTATCTCCACAAATGTGGAATTACAAATATTCAGAATTACAATATGCAAAGCCACATGGGCATTCCCTTACAATATTTTGTAGGACAAAGCCTCAGATCATTACCCAGACCTCCAAGAACTGCCTAGACAACACTCATAGCCTTCTTTATATAGGCAATTTCCATCGCCCAAGAAGGTTCCAAAAGTTTAGCCCTAAAGGCCGACCAATATTAGAATTATTTTATTTTTCAATTTATTACATCAAAGTCAGCTCAAAATAACTTTTGAAACTCAAACATAAATTTTGAAGGAAAATTATTTTCTGCCATTTCAGGTGGCCCAACTTCCGGAGACCATAAGTCATCACCCATTGACCCGATTGACTATTATGACCCTAATTCAGAAAGGGCGCAAGGAGCTCTACAGTGCTTGAATCACACAAGCTCAAGTCAAATAAATTTTAGACCTCATCTGGGGCCTCTAAAGCCTTCAAAACTGAATTCAAAGTTTTTGTACCCTCCTGTCAATATCAAAAATTTTCAATATCTTCAAGACTAGACTTGATCTTACAATGAAACTTTAATGGAAGGCTGATATGACTAAGATGAACCTCTAAATGTGAAATTAGAACATTCCAAGATCATATGACCAACTTACTAAAAATATTAAGTTTCCATAAATATCAGCTTTGCACAAGTTATTCCTTATTGAAAAGAAACTAGAAATATTTTTGGGTGATGCAAGATTGCTCTTACACCCAGGATGCTCCTGCATCATAGATGATCTTGAGGCACTTATGGATAGAAGGAGAAAGAGAGGAAAAGGGAAATATAAATGTAAACTTCCTATTATCTATTATTCATGTAAAAAAGTTGGCCATATTGCAGCAAGATGCCCTGATAGGGCTGACAAAGATGAGAAAAGAGAAAACAAGTACAAAGATAAGAGAAATGAAAGAGATCACTGAAGGTACAAAGACTACAAAGACAAAGGTAAGAAATATTTCTATATTGCTGAAGAGGAAATTGACAATGAAACTAGTGAATCTGATGAATGTGGTATAGAAGTTGTTTATGTTGCTATGAAAGATGATTATGTGAAGATGAGAAAACTACACTTATTTCATATGTTAGTAAAGGTGATAAATGGATTATTGATAGTGGTTGTTTACATCACATGACTGGTGATAAAACTTGAAATCCTTAAGCATTACAAAGGTAGAAGTGTTAGGTTTGATAATGATGCACGATGCCCTATGAAAGGAAAAGGATCAATAATATTTACTGATAAGATTAGATGTGACCATGCTTATTGGGTTGAAGGTCTTAACTATAATTTGTTGAGTGTGGCACAGTTGAACGGTATCAGTTATCAAGTTGAATTTCATCACATGAAGGATAAAATATTTGATGCCACTGGTGAACTTATTAGAAGTGGAGGACAAAGAAGAGGTAACTTATTCTATCTAGACCTATCTGAAGAAATATGTTTGTTTGCACAATTTGATAATGTATGGTTATGACATAAGAGGTTGTGTCATGTAAACTTTAACAATTTGGTAAATATAAGTAAGTTGAAGAAAGTTAGAGGTTTACCAAGATTGAAAAAACCTGATAATGTGATATGTAAATAGTGTTAATTGGGAAAAATGACAAAGTCTAGTTTTAAGAGCAAGACATATACTTCTAAAAATATTTTGGAATTGGTTCATACTGACCTTTGTGGACCTATGGGTATACAAAGTTATTGTGGTGATAAGTATTTCATTTTGTTTATTGATGACTATTCTATAATGATGATTGTTATGTTTTTAAAAGAGAAATCTAATGCATTTTAGTTGTTTAAGTGGTATTTGGAAAAAATTGAAAAAGAAACTAGTAAAAGCTTGAAATGTTTGAGATCCGATAGAGGAGGAGAGTTTATATCAAATGAATTCAATCTGTTATGTAATCATAGAGGAATAAAAGGATGGATGTCTACACCTAGGACTCTGCCATAGAATGGTATAGCAGAAATAAGAAATAGAACAATTATGGATTGTGCCAGAATACCAATGATTGAGAAGAATGTTGCACAAAAATACTGGAGAGAAGTTGTAAGTACAACTATTTATACCTTGAACCAAGTACAAATCAATAAAGGTAAAAATGCTACACCTTTTGAATTATGGCATGGATATGCACCTAATGTGAAATATTTTAGAGTCTTTGGGAGAAAATTCTATATACTGAAAGACAATAGAAATGGAAAATTTGATGCTAAAAGTGATGAAGGCATAATCCTAGGATATTCCACTAAGAGAAAATCTTACAAGTGTTTGAATTCTAACACTAAAAAAATTGTGGAAAGTACAAATGTTAGAGTTGATGAATATGAAGAAAAGAATGAAGTTGAGTGCAAGCAAGAGCCTGAAAATTACAGATATTTTGTATACATGGAAGAAGGAGAGGCTAGTAGTTCACCTAAACTAGATGCTAAGGAACTGCATGAGTCTTCCAAGCCACAATAAGATATTGCCAAGCATAAGGAGGATGCTACCGATGATGACCTACAACTGATTGAATATCTTGATGAACCAAGAGACAGTGATTAGAGATCATCGAGCTATCAAAGTGATATATAATATGATTAAATTAGTTAATATGTTGTCATTGATGTCAACTAGTCTTGACTATACTTATCATGATAGTTACAAACATTTGAACATCTATAGAAGAAAGAAATGGTGAAGAAATGAGATATCTACATAAAGAAAAGATGGATATGACAGTTAAGGATATGGTATACATTGGGTAACTTATTGATGAGGCTATGGCATTATATTGTTGACTTGATCATGTTGCATTATTCCATTATAAAGAAGAGATCATAATTGAACAAGTGAATGTGGTCGGTAATTGAAGATTTTTGTATACACCAAGTCATCCTATGTATACCAAATGAAAATAATAACCAAGTTAGTTATCACCGATGCATTTCAGTATTAACCGAGTATGGATGAAATAATTAAATGCTAAGAAAAATTGACTAAAATTGCTGAGCTGGAATTGTTATGATTTTGAGATAATAGATGAAGTTTGTTATAAGATCCACGACTAACAAAATTTAGAGAATATCTAACGGAAGAGATTGAAATGAGTTAATGACACATCTGTCGAGGAAGGTTTAAGTGGAAAACTAGACGAATGAGATTAAGAGGCAAAATCTGATGGCTGATATGAAAATGGCTTACATGTCTATATAAGAGACATGAGTTTCATTTTTGAAACATGCCAGAAAAATAGAGACTGTAGAGATTTCACGTGAAGATTTTATTCATCCATTCCTGATTAAACTGGTTACATACAAAACCTAGTTGTAGGCATAACTGAGCGCTAGAGAACTATTAACCAAGTGAAGTAGGTTGGAGGAAATTGATGGAATGAATTGCTTAATGATCAGATGAGTTTTATGAGAATAACATAGATATGAATATCTATAAATGAGTTGTATTTGAATCAGATCACTACTATATCAGTTTAACCATTAATTCAACAAAATATCTTAACCGAGTGGACTTAGCAGTCTTATGTATTTCCATATGAAATTCAGGGACTTGAATGTTAATTGTTATCTTGTTGACTCCATAGTGAATGCTGGTGAAAAGTTAGCTATTAGTGATAAATCCTCTAACATGGTCACACCTAACAGTGTGTTTTGTAACCTTTAACAAGGTTGGCTCTTAACCATGCTCACTTTAGAAGAGTGGATTATTTTGGGTTATCGGTCCCAAGTGGTTTTTCCTTTTGTGGGGTTTCCATGTTAAATCATTATGTTATGTGTTATTTTTTATGATTTTTTTTCTATCATACTTTACATACTGCATATTGGTTTAATCGGTAATCATAGTTTGGATATAACTGGTATTCTGTAAATGAACTAACAATTAGATATTTTATCTTACTGAGTTGTAGAAATTATTGAAAAAGTTTTGAAAAGTACATCTAAGGATTTGGGACTATAGGATAAATGATTTAACTGATTCACTCCCCCTCTCAGTTATCCTAACAATTGGTATCACAACATATTGGTTGCTTGGAGGAAATTTTTAAGGACTTGAGAAAAAGATCACAAGATGTATAAAAGGGAGGTGCCTAAGCCAAACAAAGATAACTTCTCAACATAGAAAAGTAGGATGATGCTTCACATATCTAGAATTAGAGAATCTTCTCTACATCTACTAGATCATGGCTACATACAACTGATTATTAGAGCTTTGAAAGTTGACCAATTGAGAGACATACATGAACACAAAATAACTATGATAGACATTGTTGCAGCTCTATCTGATGCTGAATTTGAGGATATCAAAGCATGTACTACAATAAAGGAAATGTGGGACAGAATTGCACTTGTTCATGTTGGTGATGTAAATGTAATGAGGGCCAGAGCTGAAAGCTTAAGAGGTAGATTTGATGACATGAAAATGAAATAAGGTGAGAACTATTGGAGATTTTCTAGTAGACCAGTACTGATTGTATGTTTGTCATTGATGAAAACATATGGAAAGTAGCATGTGTGGAAGTCTTATGTAGTAATATTTTAGTATATGTAGCATGGAAATGATATTAGCATGATATCATGGGTGCAGAGGTTAACTATTAGTACAAATAGTTATATAGCAGCTTGTGTCAGCAGTATTCCTAATAGAGTAACAGGTAGTGTTCTATGTATGGTTCTCTATAAAATTATCATGAAGCCTTGCGCGCTTGGATATATGTTGAAGATATGTTAGTGATGTTACATTCATGGATGCAGAGTCTGATGATTAGTAGAAGTGAAGTTATGTATTTGCTATTCGCTAGTAGTAGTTTCCTGTGTTTATTCAGAAGAGCCAACATAGATTTTATTGGTTCTAAAGTTGTGCCTATCTTTTGGGTATGCACCCTTGGAGTTAAGCTTAGAGAATATTTATTGATGTTTGGTTAAGAGTGCATGAATTAATTTAGCTTGAGGAGAGAGATACTGCTGTTTTGGTAGAGCCGACAATGTGTAGCGTGCATCTATAATTATCTTATTAGACAGGTCCCAGAATGTGTTGCATGCTTAGTAGAGGTGACTAAATTGTTATTAGAAGTTGTTATGGTTTCTCTAATATGATTTCAAGGTGTTTCTAATAAGCCAACTTGATTATATCATTTAAGAGGAAAGATATTTATAGGCAGTCATTTGTGATTTCTTGAGTGTGGTTCATGGTTGGTTAAGAAGAGCATAACAAAGTGTGTAAAGTGTTGAGCCATCAAAAGAAGGTCTATGTGACCAAGTAAAGTATTTGTGCTATACATTGGAACTAATCCAGATAATAGGTCTAATCGTAGTTCACCAAGATCCAGATATAGTGTGTATCTATTATTCAAAAGGTTGTAACCTTCACCCCTTTGAGTAGTGAGCTCTTAGATAGTGCATCCTCTCCCCTAATAGGGACTATTTTAAAAGAATCCTAATAGAGTTTGACCCTTGACTAGGTCTACTATACTAAATATATTGTAAAGCAACTCCTAATAGGGTTAAGGATTTTCTAACAAGGATCATAATACACTAGTACAAAATATTAGTGGGTGTCAATTCTCACCGGGGTTTTTACCTATTTGGGTTTCCTCGTAACCAAAATATTAGTGTTGTGTTCATGTGTTCTTTCATTGTGTTTATACTTCACATTTAAGTATACTTAATTGGATAAAGAATTGAAACTTGTAGATAACTGATTCACCCCCCCTCTCAGTTATCTCTTGGGACTATTCCTAACAATTGGTATCAGAGCCAAGTGCCTCAGAGATAAAGTTTAACAGGTTGAGGTTGATCAGATGGAATACTTTAGAAAAGAAAGTCCTAAGTTTGATGGAGAGAATTATCTTGATTGGAATAACAAGATGGTGACTCATTTACAGTGCATTGGTTTTGAAGTTTTTGATGTAACTATCAAAGAAGCCAAGATACCTACCTTAGAAGACCTTGTAAAGGATGATGCTATTGAAAGACAGAAGGAATTGTTTCATTAGAATGCTATAGCTAAAGAAGCCCTTATCAGCGCCCTATCTGATAGTGAATTTTTAGAGATAAAGAAAGTAGACACCGCCCACAAGATATGGAAGCACCTAGAAGACATGTTTAAAGGTGAAAAACAAGAAAAGGATGCATGCAGAAAAACATGGAAGAAAATATACAATGCATTAGATATGCTACCTGAAGAAAACATCAGAACCTACAATCAAAGGATCAATGAAGCAGTTGCTGGAATCAAGAAAAATGGTGGAGAGATCTCAGAGGAAGATATTATGGAAAATTTAATGACTACTCTCACTCTAGAATATGAAAACAAGATCAACATCCTTGATGAGACCATGCAGCTTACATCTAACTTTAAGAGAGAGACCTTGATTAGAAAAATCTCATCTTTTGAGATTTCAAGATTGAAGACATAACCTAAAAGTGAGACAACCTTCAAAGCAACAGTTCATGGTAAGAAATCTGTAAACACTTCTAGTAATTTTGATGATGATGATGATGAAGAGAAAACACTAGATGATTTCATTGCTATGATTACTAAAAGAGAAAAGAAAGAAAAAGGAAAATATGAAGGTCAATTTCCATTTAAGTGCTTTTCATGTAATAAGATCGGTCACTTTGCATCTAAGTGTCCCACTAGAGCTAGAAAATTAAAAAAAGATTACAAGCCTAAGTACTCTAAGGAGTATTACTATGCTAGGGATGGAGTTTTAGATGATGAATCAGGTGAAGAAGAAATTGGATTCATTTCTATTATAGAAAAAATGAATAATAAGATAAATCATAAAGATGAGAAAGAGGAACAAGAGCTAGCCTTGATTTCACAAGTTGACATAAGGATAGACTAGATTATAGATAATGGTTGTTCACATCACATGACAGGTGATTTAAATAGATTTGTTCATTTGGAAAAATTCAATTTTGGCATGGTTAGATTTGGAGACAACACTCCTAAACCCATAGTTGGTAGAGGAGCCATCACCTTGGATGGAAAGAATAGTACTGATGATGTTCTTTATGTTGATGGTTTGAAACATAACCTTCTTAGTGTTGGACAGTTACTTGGAAAAGGCTATTAGTTGGAGTTTAAAGATGACAAATGCATCATTAACAACAAGGATGGTGTTATGATTGCATTAGGCTCAAAGAATAGAGGTAATATTTTCCAACTCAATTCAGAAGAAAGTTGTTTTGTTGCTAAAGTTGATGACAAGTTGTTGTGGTGTAAAAGACTATGTCATATCAATTTTGATAACATAGTAAAGATAAGCAATGTAAAAGTAGTAAGAGATCTACCTAGCATAGCAAAGCCAGTTGATACTATATGCAAGGAATGTGTGATGGGAAAGCATGTAAGAAATTCATTCAGGGGAAAGCACAATTCAGTAGAGAACAAGTTGGATCTGATTCATACAGGCCTATGTGGTCCAACACAAACAAGATCATACTATGGTGAAGGGTATTTAATTCTATTTGTTGATGATTATACTAGGATGATGTGGGTTGCATTCTTAAAAGATAAGTCAGAAGCATTTGAGAAGCTCAAAATATTCAAAGCTAAGGCTGAGAATGAATCTAGACTAAAGATAAAATGTTTGAGATCAGATAAAGGAGGAGAATTCACCTCTGATAGATTCTATGAGTCCTATGAAGAACATGGCATAAAAATATAGTTGAGTGCACCTAGAACCCCTCAACAGAATGAAATTGTAGAGAGAAGGAATATGATCACCCTTGATAAAATGCACACCATCATGATTGAAGGAAAAGTTGCACACACATATTGCAGAGATGCGGTCAGTACAGTAGTCTACACCATCAATAGAATTCAATTTTGGCCTAGCACTAAAAGAACACCTTATGAGCTATGCTTTGGTAATGTTCTCATAGTAAAATACTTCAAAATCTTTGGAAGCAAGTGCTACATCAAGAGGGATGAAGCAGTAGGCAAGTTTGATGCAAGAAATGATGAAGGTATTTTCCTTGGTTACTCTACTAAAAGTAAAGCTTATAGATGTTTCAATTTAAGGTTGAAAAAGATCATTGAGAGTGCTCATGTTAAGATTAATGAAAAGTTCATGGTTCAAGAAAGATATCATGATTACTCACCCATGATTGAAGAAGAACCTAGACCCTCCACTAGTGAGACAATTATTGAAGAAATGTTTGACAATATTGATGTGTTATTCAATGACCCTGAGACAAGTAAAGAAGAAAATCCTAAGGCTGATGAGTCAGCATCTCCTAAAGTTCCAAAGTTTACATCTAGAAACCATTCCAAGAAAGATATCATTGGAGATCAGAGTGAAAAAGTCTTAACAAGATCACAAGCAAATAACTCAGCTAGTAGTGAAGCGACATGTTTACTATCTCAGATTGAACCTTTAAGTGTTGAAGATGCATGTAATGATTCAGATTGGCATGATGCTATGAAAGAAGAACTTGGTCAGATTATTAAGAATGACACTTGGGAAATGGTCCCAAGACCTAGTGATAAGAATGTGATTGGAACAAAGTGGATATTCAGAAACAAGATGAATGAAGATGGTAGAGTAGTAAGAAACAAAGCAAGGTTAGTATGTAAAGGATATTCACAAAGAGAAGGCATTGATTATTCAAACACATTTGCACCCATGAGAATATTAGAAGCTATTAAGTTGTTTATAGGTTATGCTACAGTCAAAAACTTCAAAGTTTATCAGATGGATGTCAAGTCAGCATTCTTGAATGGAGATTTGAAAGAAGAAGTATACATTGAGCAGCCAGAAGGATTCACCTTATCAGACAGACCTGATATGGTATGTAGATTGAAGAAGGCCGTCTATGGACTTAAACAAGCCCCTAGAGCATGGTATGAGAGACTATATCAATATCTAACAAAGATGGGATTCAAGAAAGGAGCAGTAGACTGTAATCTATTCATAAGAGAGACATCTAAAGGTTTACTACTTATAGCTATATTTGTTGATGACATTATCTTTGGAGGTAATGAAAAACTTAGTACTGAATTTGCTAAGGAGATGAAAAATGAATTTGAGATGAGTATGATTGGTCCTATCAAATACTTTTTGAGATTGAATGTGCAGTAGACAGACAAAGGTATTTTCATTAATCAGTTGAAGTATGTGAAAGAAATACTAAAGAAATTCAAGATGGATGATTGCAAGCTAGTAGGGACTCCTATGATTACTGGATGCAAGCTTACAAAAGAAGATGACTCACCAGTAGTAGATATAACATTGTACAAGTCTATGATTGGCAAACGTATTTATCTTACTCAGACTAGACCTAATATTTCCAATGTAGTTGGCATAGTTGGAAGATTTGCTGCAGAGCTTAAACAAAGTCACCTCATGGAAGTAAAAAGGATATTCAAATACTTGCAAGGCACTGTAGACTATGGTCTATGGTAACCTAATTCAAAAAATGTTGAGCTTCATGTGTACACTGATGCAAATTGGGCAGGATGCGTTGATGACAGAAAGAATACATCAGGTGGAGAAGTGTTTCTTGGTGATAGACTTGTCACTTGGACAAGCAAGAAACAAAATTATATTTCTTAGTCAACAATAGAAGTGGAGTATGTTGTAGCAGCCTTGAATTGTTCTATAATTGTTTGGATCAAGCAGATGATAAAGGATTTTGGAATTTAGATTGATTATCCTATTGTTATTCACTGTGATAACACTAGCACTATTAATATGTCAAAGAACCCTGTGATGCATGCAAAGACAAAGCACATTGAGATCAAGTATCACTTCCTAAGAGAGAAAGTGGTAGAGAAAGAAGTCAAGCTGGACTATGTGAGTACTAAAGATTAGTTGGAAGTGAATAGTGTTAAAATGACATCAACACTATTCAAATGTATATGTATAATGTAATGTATGCGGGAGAAATATGAGATCTATTCCCAAATCCAAATTCCCAAAGGAGAGATCAAATTTGATCAACCAAAAGGCTAATGTATAATTGAATCAATCTATGAAGAATATGAAAGAGAGAGAGAAACCCTATATTTCCCTATGGTTGAATTATGCTTGAAATATGAAATAATTGAAATACAAATACTAACCTCAAATTAGGGAAAATTTGGAAAATGTCAATTTACGATGTCTGTGTGTACTTTCAGGCAATTCTGCAACCTGATTTGGACTGGAAATGCCGAGATGAAGAAAACCCATAAAATTTTTATCTTTCTGATAGCAGGTAGTCTTTGACCCTCATAAAAGATCAAAGGCTAGATTCTTTATTTGAAGGTCGATTCTAACCTTGTTCACAGATCTCGGAAGTTCACCGAAGAGGGTATCCAAATCCATTCTCAAATCTGAAATTTTACACCTGTACTTAAAGAAAATGGGGGTTTTTGTTGTATGGGGGGTTTGCCTTGGTCAAACCCATATTTAGGAATTAACCTTGAAATTGAATTGAGATGTAGTATGCATAAATAGAGTAATTGAAACAAATCACCTCGCTTATGTTGAAGTCCTTGTAGAGGATTTAAATCCTCAAATCCATAAGTAGGAATGCTTCAATGGATGTAGAATGAATGTAGGATGTCTCCAATCAATGGCATTTGATCTTCAACACCAATATTGAATTGATCTTTGCATATGAGAAGGCTTGGATGAATGTAGAAGGATGGATCTTGAAGGGGGCTCCAAAGAGATTGAATCCTTCAATGGCTAATAATGGATCTCCTTGAGGGATGGATACTTGAACACTTGAATGCTTGAATGCTTGCTTGAATTCTTGAATTATTGCTTGCACTTGAGAGCTTGAGAGATTGCAATTGCTTGAGATGAGATGTGAATAATGGATGAGAAAATGAGAGAGGAAGACCTCCTTTTATAGTGAACTAAGGCACAATCCTCTAGAGGGGCCACGTTAGAGAATTAAATCCCAATTAGGTCCTAACCTTTAAAAAATATACCTAGATTAAATGCAATTTAAGGATTTACCATTTCAAAACCTGAAATGGCCAATCCAGAGGCAGGAAAACAAATATCCCCGAAACCCGACACTTGAAATTCAAGGAAAATTGAAACTTGAATAGGGGGATCAAAATTGAGCTTGAACTTGACTAGGTCAGGATCAAGGTTGATCTTGACCAGGTTAGGATAGAGGTCAACTTTGACCCCATAAGGTCAACTTTGACCCCATAAGGTCAACTTTGACCTTATGGTCAAAAACCTTAAAATCCTAGCCCAGAATGCTAGGAAATGCAGATTGAAAGGAAAATCAGGTGTAGAGGAAAGAAGAATAGGGGGGAAAAGCTAGTACATGAAAATACCTAATCACGGTGCTTAACATGACCCTAGACCACTTACTTAGAGGGATAAATGCTCTTATCATGGAAGTGCTTCCATTTTAAGATGATACATTAAGCCCCCATGTTAGCAAGAGTATAGACTCGATGCAAACTCTTGGTAAAGGAGATCAGAATGAAAAGATAATCTTATCATAATCCAAGGGACAAAGAGAAACCTTAGGCCCCCAGGGACTCAAGTCTTTTTTGACTCCTAGATCACAATAAGAGAGACATCTCTAGAGAGAGAGAGAAAGTGTGATTACCTCACCCAATGAGAACTTATGTCCCATTGTGAACCACACAAGAAAATGGCACAACTAGAAAGATGGAATTGAACCACCTAGTGAATGTGGCTACTCACTAGTCAACCCATCAAGGATTCACCCTTAGGAATATTCTATTCCATAAGAATAAAACCAAAAACAACAAAGAGATCCAGTCTTAAGGACACCTCCAACCTTAAGGGATCAAAATATATGTATATTTGAAACTAGAGGGATCAAAAGATCCTAAAATATAAATACATGCTTTAAGGATTAGTTACTAATGCAAAAAGGGAGAAAAGTATCTTGAAAAATGATATGCATATAAAAAAGTACATGTGTGCAATAGGTGAGCAAAGTGTATGCCCCCACATTAAAGTCATTGTTGACACTTTAACAGGAGCAATGGCTTTAAAGGAAACATAAACAACTCCACTGATTATATTTCCACGTTGAGATGCCCCCAGATGAAGACAAATCAAGGGAAATATCACAGAAACATTCAAAGAACACAGAAGGGATCTACCTACCATGGGGTCAGTATGATCATAAGATAATATATATGATATTATTGCAAATGAATTGACATCATTCCCCAAAGAAAGTAGAACTATGATCACAAAGGAGGAAAGATCACATAAGATATATGAAGGAGAATCTTTTTGGACCATGACATGCAGACCAAAAAGAATTAGTGCTACCATATCTCGAATCCAAGCAGATTACACAAGGAAAAATTTACAAACAATAGCACATTTATGACATAACATTGAACAATGGATAAAAGAATAGAGATACATATAGAAGAATTTGAACAACAGTTTCGGTTCCTTCATCACCTTGCATCGAGTAACAAGGATCATATAAAAGAATCTAACAACATTTAGCAAACACATTATGGGAGAAACATAGTACAATAGGAAAACACACAATAAAGCTACCACGAAGGACAAGCTGATCAAGCATGTTGCCTACTCTCCCCATCTCATTGTATATAATTTAGGGAAGGTGGGTAAATCGTAAGAGGGAGTATATCCAACATAGTAGGAATAATAGCCAGTTCCAAACAAGGATCCTCTTGAGAATCACAATTTTCGACACTAGGTGTAAGAGTTAATTGTGATGAAAGCATATTAGGTAAATCAATGTCAATGCCAATAGTCTCATATTTATCATTAACATCATCAATATCATCAAGAGTATCTTCTTCATCCAAATTAATCAAAATAGGATCTAAGATATGAATAGAATCATCATAATCATGCATCTAAACATCATTATTAGTAACAACCTCTTCTAACACATCATGCATAGGTTTATCTGAGGAAGGTAGAGATCTTTGAAGAATAGAATTACGAGCTTTAGCATGAGCATGATGCTTCTTATGACATTCATTAGCAGATCGATTACATTTTGATTTATTTGAAATAGGTTGAGAACTAGGAGGAACAATCACAAGATCCTTCATAGGTTCTTTAGGAAGATCAATAGGATTATCAACAATAGGAGAAACAATCACAGGATCTTTGATAGGTTTGATAGAAGGAACTTGATTAACAGAACTAGAAGCCATAGTTAAAGGAGGTATAGAAGGTGTAGGTAAAAGACCATGATTAAGATACATAGGAGGTATGCTTAATTCAAGAACTTATGATGTTTATAGGCTTGATATGATCAAAAAACATTATCAGGTCAAGGAGGACATGAATTAGGTAATGAAGGCCAAAAGAAATCAAGAGAAGCGCAATCTCTAGGCCTAGAAGGTTGATATAAACTATGATTAATCATCTTCACTTCTTCATCATGAATGAACTTAAGACACTTGGATAGGTGAAGCAACAAAATGCATGGCATTCAACCAAGGAAAACCTAGCTTAACTTGAAATTGATCAGAATTAGGAACCACAACAAAGGTAGTGTTCACAACTTTTCCACAAAGTTCAACTGGTAAAGTAATAGAACCAAATGATGGATAAAGAAAACCATTACAAGTTTGAATCCACACATTTGATGTATCATAAAAGTCATGTTGTAAGCTTTTCATTAAAATATTTTCTTTAGTAATAACATTGACTAAGGATGTAGTATCAACAAGACAACCATGAGTAGGTTTTTGAGAAATCCTAGTAGCAATTTAAAGGGGACCATCATGAGCTTTAATAGTCTCAAAGTCATCAAAGGTAATCAAAAGTTCTCGAGGTCTTTTATTCTTAGGTTGTTGTCAAGGTTTAGGTTGAGTTTTCATTTTAGGTTTAGGTTTTGGTTGAGGTTGAGATTGAACTTGAGGTTGAATCTGAGATTGAGGTTGAGGTTGAGGTTGAGGTGGAGATATAGATTGGCCAACATGCTCCACTTGATTAACAACATGATTGAGATCATCCATCTTTGAATCATACACAATTTCCATAGTAGATGGTTGAGAAATTGTATTAGTATCATGTGTAGGTAAAGGGTTCATATAGATTTGAAGGTTTTGATTAGTAGGAGAGATTGATTTGTTCCCACTACCATCTAGATTATCAATAGATAAAGCATTAGAATCAATTAAGTCTTGAACCTTATGTTTTAAAGAATAACACTTCTCAGTATCATGACCATTCTGATGATGATATTGACAAAAAGAATTTTGATCAAAAGATTTAGACGCAATCGTAGTAGGTAAAAGACATCGAATAGGAGGTAAAGTAATCATATTAGCAGTTAACAACATATTCATAATAGTATGTAAAGATTTAGAAAGAGGAGTAAATGTATGATTTAATAAAAAAGTAGTGGATGTAGAAGTGGCATTGTGAGATGCAATAGCAACTTGATCAGCAACTAAATTCACTTGTTTGTTTATCTTGACATAGTTGTTGAATTTTTTAAATTTGTTTGGATTAGGAGCAGCATCACTCTTATCAACTAGAACAAGAGCCATTGGAGTGTTTCTCTCAAATTGACTCACTTGTAATTGATAATGATGAAGTGCTACACAAAGTTGTTGAAAAAAGGTAAATTCAGTAAGGAGAATCTTATCTCTAATATCTTTTTGCAAATTTGAAATAAACATACGTTGAATATCAATATCAGGAACAGGGTAGGAAATCTGAGCATGCAAATGCTTAAATCTACCAATAAATTCAGTTAATTTTTCTTTAGCACTTTGTTTACAATGCATCAAATCAGTCAAAGATACTTGCGGGCCAATGTTGTTTTGAAATGGTTGGATATAGGCATTAGCAAGTTGTGGAAAGGAATCAATGGAATAAGGAGGCAAGGAACAATACCATTGTAAGGCCTTGTCATGGAAGGTTCTAGAAAATAGTTTGGCTAAAATCCTATGGTCATGAGCATAATCACTACAAAGGATTTGGAATGTTTTAACATGATGAACATGATCACCTTTTCCATTATAATTCTCAAGATGAGGCATCTCACCTTGCTGAGGAACATGAGTATGAATAATATCCTGAGACAAGGGACTTCCCATGTCACATGTAGGAATACTAAACTTGTTTTGAGTTAAGGAAGCAAGTTGTTGTTGTAAGGATGAAATAGTTTGAGCCAAACTAATGATTGTTGAATCATTAGAGGAAATAGGAGTAGCAACATTAGACACACTAGGTAAAGTGTAAGAAGCTACAAGAATAGAAAACACAATTGGAGGAACACTAGGAACTATAGTTTGAAGTGGATTGTAATAAGTAAGGAACATTATGATATGAAGGTTGTGATGTAGGAAGGGACATAGGAGGAACACTCATAGAAACAAAGGGAACTGTCATAGTCACCAAAGAAGGAGTATAGGTAGGAATACTAGGTAAAGGATTAAAAGGAGGTTCAATACTAGTGATAGGAGTAATCAACCCTAAATCTTGAGCTTCTTGAGCTAAAGGTTTAACATTTGAATGCACAAGGTGATTAATACCATGAAAGAGGTTAACACCTTGATCACTATCGTGAAGCACTTTCTTAAGAGCCTCTATAGCTTGAATGAAATCTTGATTATGGTTCTCTTGAATAAGCCAATTACCCATTTTATCAAGTTCAGTTGAAAGTTTTTGGACTTGTTCAGGAGGAACTCTTAAAGCATCATCCTCATCATGAGATGAGTGAGAAGAGTTTTTCTCCATTGTAGGATTGGAATCATGAAGAATCAATTTATCATCAGGGATCCTAAGGAAAGGAGAGGAAGATTTAGGATCAAAGGCACCCATGAGTCTACGACTTCTTCTAACTGGAATGTTATAAGTAGGACTAGTAGTGGTAAAGCTCATAAACCAATGTAATGCAAATGAACTAAACTAAGAACACATAAAGCATGAATATTTTTGTATTTTTGAAATCTAATTAGCATGCAAGATCTAACACAAAGGAAAATCTAATACTAACAAGATAAAAGGAAAGAGCACAATAGGGCATCCAATTCCACAAAAGAAAAGAGAGTAAGTATGTCGGGTTCACCAAAATGAATAGGGTTAAAATGGCATCACACCTATTCAAATGTATAAATTGTAAATGTAATGTATGTGGGGGAAATATGAGATCTATTCCCAAATCCAAATTCCCAAAGGAGAGATCCAATTTGATGAACGAAAAGGCTAATGCACAATCAAATCAATCTATGAAGAATATGAAAGAGAGAGAGAAACCCTATATTTCCCTATGGTTGAATTATGCTTGAAATATGAAATAATTGAAATACAAATACTAACCTCAAATTAGGGAAAATCTAGAAAATGTCAATTTTTGATGTCTATGTGTACTTTCAGGAAATTCTACAACTTGTTTTGGACTAGAAATGCTGAGATGAAGAAAACTCAGAAATCTTTTATCTTTTTGACAGCAGGTAGTCTTTGACCCTGATAAAAGGTCAAAGGCTAGATTCTTTATTTGAAGGTCGATTCTGACCTTGTTCGTAGATCTTGAAAGTTCACTGAAAAGGGTATCCAAATCCATTCTAAGATCCAAAATTCCGCACCTATACCTATAAAAAAATGGGGGTTTTTGTTGTATGGGGGGTTTACCTTGGTCAAACCCCAGTTTAGGAATTAACCTTGAAATTGAATTGAGATGTAGTATGCATAAATAGAGTAATTGAAACAAATCACCTTGCTTATGTTGAAGTCCTTGTAGAGGATTCGAATCCTCAAATCCAAAAGTAAGAATGCTTCAATGGATGTAGAATGAAAGTAGGATGTCTCCAATCAATGGCATTTGATCTTCAACACTAATATTGAATTGATCTTTGCATATGAGAAGGCTTGGATGAATGTAGAAGGATGGATCTTGAAGGGGGCTCCAAAGAGATTGAATCCTTTAATGGATAAAAATGGATCTCCTTGAGGGATGGATACTTGAACACTTGAATGCTTGAAGGCTTGCTTGAATGCTTGAATTCTTGCTTGCACTTGAGATCTTGAGATATTGCAATTTCTTGAGATGAGATGTGAATAATGGATGAGAAAATGAGAGAGGAAGGCCTCCTTTTATAGTGAACTAGGGCACAATCTTCTAGAGGGGCCACCTTGGAGAATAAAATCCCAATTAGGTCCTAACCTTTAGAAAATATACCTAGATTAAATGCAATTTAAGGATTTACCATTTTGAAGCCCGAAATGGTTGATCTGGAGGCAGGAAAACAAATATCCCTGAAACCCGACACCCAATATTCAAGAAAAATTGAAACTTGAATAGGGGGGTCAAAATCAAGCTCGAACCTAACTAGGTAAGGATAGAGGTCAACTTTGACCCCATAAGGTTGACTTTGACCTTATGGTAAAAAACCTTAAAATCCTGGCCTAGAATCCTAGCCCAGAATCCTAGGAAATGCAAATTGAAGGGAAAATCAGGTGCAGAGGAAAGCAAAATAGGGGGGAAAAGCTAGATACATGCAAAGACCCAATCAAGGTGCTTAACATGACCCCAGACCACTACTCAAAGGGATAAAATCTCTTATCATGGAAGTTATTCTATTTTAAGATGATACAGGAAGACATATTCACAAAGCCCTTACCAAATGATACTTTTGAGTATCTTAGGGAGAAGTTGGGAGTAATTCCCTTCCCTGATTCTGCTTAGAAGAAAGAAGGAAATGCATTAGTCCTCAGGGACTGATGGATGGTTGACTACTCTACTTCTAGAGTAGTACCAGCGCTTAAACTAATTGGCACCATTTTCCATTGATGTTAAAGGGGGAGTAATATATAGTCATGAAAAACAAGAGTAAAAAGGAGGAGTAATATACTAAGGGGGAGCAATATTCAGTTATGACATTATTTAGTTGAGGAAATGGAGAATGTTGGAAAATATTGCAGTAGATGGAGGACTCATCTTTGGAGGATTTTTGAAGAGGAAATGGAGAATGTTATAAAAAAAATATACATTTAGATTGATGGAGTTTTTCATTCCACATGTTGCCATCAATGCCAAAGGGGGAGATTGTTGGAGATTTGCCAGCAGGCCAGTACTGACTGTATGTTTGTCATTGATGAAAACATATGGAAAGTAGCATGTGTGGAAGTTTTATGCAATGATATTTTAGTATATGTAGCATGGACATGATATCAACATAATATCATGGGCGTAGAGGTTAACTGTTAGTACAGACAGTTATATAGCAACTTGTGTCAATAGTATTCTTGATAGAGTAACAGGCAGTGTTGTATGTATGGTTGTCCGTACAGTTATCATGAAGCCTTACATGCTTGGATATATTTTGAAGATATGTTAGTGATGTTACATTCATGGATGTAGAGTCTGATGATCAGTAGAAGTGAAGTTATGCAGTCGCTATTCGCTAGCAGCAGTTTCCTGTGTTTATTCAAAAGAGCCGACATAGATTTTATTGGTTCTAAAGTACCACCTATCTTTTGGGTATGCACCCTTGGATTTAAGCTTAGAGAAGAGTTATTGATGTTCAGTTAAGAGTGCATGAAGTAATTCAGCTTGAGGAGAGAGATACAGTTATTTTGGTAGAGCCGACAATGTGTAGTGTGCGTCTACAATTATCTTATTGGAAAGGTCCCAGAATGTGTTGTGTGCTTATTAGAGCTGATTGAATTATTATTAGAAGTTGTTATAGTTTTTTCTAATATGATTTCAAGGTGGTTCTAATAGGCTGACTTGATTATATCATTTAAGAGGAAAGATATTTATAGGCAGTCATTTGTGATTGTTTGAGTGTGGTTCATGGTTGGTTAAGAAGAGCAGAGCAGATTATGAAAAGTGTTCATCAGAAGAAGGTCTATGTGACCAAGTAAAGTATTTGTGCTATACATCAGAACTGATCTAGACAACAAGTCTAATCATAGTTCACCAAGATCCATATATTATGTGTATCTATTATTCAGAAGGTTGTAGCCTTCACCCCTTTGAGTAGTGAGCTCTTGGACAGTGCGTCCTCTCTCCTAAAAGGGAATATTGTAAAAGACTCCTAATAGGGTCTGACCCTTGACCAGGTCTACTATACTAAATATATTGTAAAGAAACTCCTAATAGGGTTAAGGATCTTCTAACAAGGATCGTAATACACTAGTACAAAATATTAGTGGGTGTTAATTTCGACCGGGGTTTTTACCTATTTGGGTTTCCCCGTAGCCAAAATGTTGGTGTTTTGTTCATGTGTTCTTTCATTGTGTTTATGCTTTATGTTTAAGTATACTTAATTAGATAAGGAATTGAAACTTGTAGATAATTGATTCACCCCCCCCCTCCCCCCTCTGTTATCTCTTGGGACTATTCCTAACAAGAACATCACACAATACTCTAACTGAATCAAAGAGGTCGTCAATGCTATCTGAGGAGAAGTAGGTACTATTTCTGAAGAAACTATTGTAAGTAAAATACTGAGAACCTTGATACCTATCTATGCAATTATAATATCTTCTATTCATGAAATGAGGTATGCACCTAATAGCACTCTTACCCTTGATAGTATTTTGGAAAGTTGACTACTTTTGAGCTGAATAATTATGACAATAGTATTGTACCAAGTGTTGGTCTACTTTTATGTCATCTTTAAAGATTAATAAGTCTAGCAGTAAGCATAACATAAGAAATGAAAGTGACACTGATATTGAAGATGAGCTTGAAGCACTTATGGCTAGAAGACTTCAGAAAGGGAAAGGAAGGTATAAGGGAAAGTTACCTTTAGCATGTTTTAATTGTAAAGAGATTGGCCATATTGATGCTAGACATCCTAACAGGAAAGAAGAAGATAAAGAGAATAACCAATTTGGTGATGGAAAGTTTGGCAGAAGAAATAACAGAGGAAACTGACACTATGACAGAAGAAACAATCGAGACAATCAAGACTTCGAAGACAAAGGCAAGAAATCATGTTACCTTGTTGATGATGATGACAAGGACACTGATACCAACATCAACACTGACACTAATGATGAAGTTGAAGTGGGATTTGTTGCAATGAAGGATGATTCAGAAGATGAGGAAAGGTATGTAGAAACAACACTTATATATAAAGTTAGCAAAAATGATACATGGATTATTGATAGTGGTTATACACATCATATGACTAGTGGTGAGGATAAATTTGAACATCTTGAGCACTATAATGGAGGATCAGTTAAAATAGGAAATGATACACCTTGTCAAGTGAAAGGAAAAGGATCCATCTTGTTGAATGATAAGATTAGATCTAATTATGCATACTCGGTAAAAGGAATTAACTACAATTTGTTGAGTGTAGCACAACTAAATAATTTAATTCACCAAGTTGCATTTGCAAGTAAGAAGGTGAAAATATATGATGGAACTAGAAAATTGGTCGGTACTGGTGGACAAGCCAATGATAATCTATTCTATCTTGACAATGCTGAAACTTCTTGTTTGTTGGCAAAAAATGAAGATGTGTGGTTGTGGCATAAGAGACTATGTCATGTGAACTTTGATAACATGGTTAAGATTAGTAAAAAGAGAAGAGTTAGAGGTTTACCGAGTCTACCTAAACTTGATCATGTTATATGCAATCAATGTCAAAAATGGAAAATGACTAAATCTAATTTAAAAAGCAAAGACTATTCATCTAAAATTATTTTGGAGTTGGTACATACCGACTTATGTGGTCCTATGAGAACTCAGAGCTATTATGGTGACAAATATTTCATTTTATTTGTTGATGACTACTCTAGGATGATGACTATTATATTCTTGAAAGAGAAATCTGAAGCATTCAAATTGTTTAAGTCGTATAAGGCTAAAGTTGAAAAGGAAATCAAGAAAAGCTTAAAATACTTAAGATCTGATGGAGGAGGTGAGTTTATTTCTGATGAATTCACTAACTACTGTAATGAGTATGGAATCAAAAGATAGGTTTCTACACTAAGGACACCACAACAGAATTGTATTGCAGAAAGCAGGAACTGATCTATTGTTGATTGTACCAAAATGTTGATGATTAAGAAAAATGTTGCACAAACATACTTGAGAGAAGTTGTTAGCACTGTTGTATACACCTTGAACTGAGTTCAACTAAAGAAAGACACAAATAAGACACCTTATTAGTTATGGTTTGGCTAAACATCGAATGTAAGTTATTTTAGAATTTTTGGAAGAAAATGTTACATTTTGAAAGATGATAAAAATGGTAAATTTAATTCTAAAGGTGATGAAGGAATATTTCTAGGATATTCTACTAAATGTTTGAACAAGGCTAATAATAAAATGGTTGAAAGTTTTAATGTAAAAGTTGATGAGTTTTCTGAAAAGAATGAAGAAGAAAGCATGAAGGAACTGACAGAATATGGTAGATTTACATATATTGAGCATCCAGACTATCTACCAAAGCCATAGGCTGAGTCTACCAAGCAATAGGAAAATGCTACCAAGAATCAACAAGAACAAACTAAGAACCAAGAAGAAGCTATTGAGCAAGAAAATGAACCTGAATTAAATGATGAGTAAATAAGAGAACAAGTATTGGCGAGATTTTTTAGAAGACACCATCCACAAAACTAAATAATTAGAGACAAGCAAGAAGGCATGATGACAAGAAGTAAGTTAAGACAAAACATATGCTTAGTTTGTGAATTTGAGCCTAAGAATGTCAAAGATGCACTTGAGAATGAGGAATGGGTCAAAGCTATGCATGAAGAAATTGAATAGATTGAGAAATGTGAGGCCTCACCTCGATCCTATCATAGCTATTCAGTTCTGCATTTGAGATAGACATATTTGATGATTATATTTTGATGCTCTATGGATTTATAGATACTTTATGTTATGGTTTTATCACCTTAGAGTTTAGTTGCACATTCAGTTATGTTATTTTGATGAAACTATGATATCTATTTGGAACCTTTATGAGAGATTAAGTGGATTTTATGGATGATTGTGATTTCATGATGATATTTAATTGCAATTGAATTATATATGAAATGTTTATGTCATAAGCTTAATTTAGTGATGAATTATGTAGTTCATGATGAGTTGCATGTATGTTATAGATGCTTGATTTTTTCATGTGAATTATAATATTTTAGATGAATTATAGTGATCATTAATGTTATGAATTTACATGTATTTATTTCCTTGGACTATTGATGTTGGACTTTAGTATGCATGGAATTAGACCATGGTAAATTCGGGGAACTAGAGCATAGACTTTTGTGTAAATCAGTTGGAGCCAAGGTTTCTTCTAGTGAGAGAAAAAAACCTCATTGTATTGTATTTAATTCGTGAAAGTAATGATGATGAATGTATTTAATTTTTATGTAAATTGTAAATGTAATTAATGTTGAGAATGCCCAAGTGGATATGCCACATGGCTTGTGATGTGTCATTTTATTTGTGTCACTTGACACTTGTGCATGCACTTGTGGCCATGACATGTCCACTTGGGGATTGGATGCCCATCAACCTAGGATAGTACCCCTTTAGGATCTCCATGAGAATCCCTTGGTTAGGGAGCTTGAGGTGGAGTCATTTCATGAATTTCGAATTTGAGCTTTACATGGGTTTTTAGGGGGCTTAAAAGGTTCCTAGGGGTGTGTTTAGGCCATTTTTAGTAAGCCCACTTGATATACCTATGGGTAAGGAGAATTTTTAACCATAGGACAACCCATAGTTGACCAAAAGACCCCTCTAAAAGTTGGATTTTCAAAATGGTCAAAAATCCACTTTTGAAGCAAGGTCTTGGTTAGAGTTCCATCCAATTATGATGCAAGTCTTTGGTCCACCTTTTTGGCCAACCTTTTTAGGAATCCATATTTGGAAACCATGTAAGAAACTTGGGAAGACCATCCAATGAGAGTGAGATCCCATTTCTAGGAGATTGTGTAGAGGCCTTTTTAGAGGGGACTCTTCTTTTGGAAGAGTTTGACACCCACTCTCTAGATTTGGAGACTTTGGTAATTTGGAGAAGAAGACTTAGGAAAAGAGGAGGCTCTTCATCAACTTTATTCCATAAGCTTGGATCTAGGTTGGTGGCATTCTTCATTTTATTTTTGATGTTTTCATGTTGAAGAGTTCTCAAGAATATTTTCAATCTTGCATGTAAAATCTAGTTATTGTGTTCTTATGTATTTATGATTGTAAATCTTGTTATGTTGTGTAGTATATGTTTATGCAAAACTTGTGCTTGTTGTTGTGCAAGCCTTTTTGTTTAGTATATGTGAAGCTTTGTTGTTCTTGTGATTTCTTGTTTGTATTGTTCTATTAAGGAAGTTTTCTCAAGGCCACACTCACCCTTGGGAGGGAAGATTAGCCTTGGGGGTGAAGGGAATTTTGGGACAACCATGGGTGTAGAGTATCTCCTTGGTATGGAGAAGGAAGAAACATGGATGCATGGGCTCCATGTAGCCATTTCTTTTTGGGGGTCATAAGGGATTGTATGGCTTGAAGCCATGGGGGTCATAAGGAGTTTTATTGTGTTGGGATTTTGTGGCAAAATGTGGGTTGAGAAAGCCAAGAGTAGGCTTGTCTTTTATTTCTATGAAATGTGCTTTCTCCCCTTGGGTTTTAGTTCCACCTTCACCCCAATTTTTGAGTCATTTGGAGACTCTTTGTTTTAGCCTTGGATGAGAGTTTAAATGTGAATATTGTGTTATTGTGATTGTGTTTTGTTTGAGTGTGAAACCTTATCTATGTGATGGTTCCCCAAGCTCGGGAGTGGCTTCTTAGAAGCCTAGGATGAGAGGTGAACATCCCATGGTCTATACTATTTTCATTTGTAGGTATTGATGATCATGTTGCAAGAAGAAGAAGCTTTGGAGTGAAACTATTTGGTGTTTTTGTGAGAACCAAAAGTGTTGTGTTGTTGAATTTTGGAATGAGAAACATTCCATGTTGTATTGTATTTGGAAGTTGAGATATATGTATCAAGAAGTATGTGAAAATGACTTTTATATATTTGTAGTTTTGTATTCAAGCCTTGAGTAATGTATTTTAGTTCCTTTTGGAAGTTTCATGTTCTTATGAAAATAATGTATACTTGTTCTCTTGAGTTTCTCTTTGGAATAGACATTGTAAAAGTGATAGTGTTATTGTAAATTGGGCTCAATGTTGACATAGAGATAGTGTAACTTGATCCTTTTATTACAAAGTTTCATGTGATAGATTTCATATTGGAAATTTAATAGGTGATGTATTTATTTCATGTTCCTATTAAACTACTATAAAAATTTCTAAGTTCCATTTCCAATAGCATGTTTTTGCTGTAACAAGAAGAAATAAGTTTCCATATCATGTTGGAAGGAAAGTAGTTTAATATTTTCAAAAGTTTAGATGTTTTTGTGATAACCACTTTATGTTAAATTCAATGCTGAATATAAAGTCTTATAGGAGAAATCCATTTTATCTTGTTAGTGCAAAAGTAGAACTAATTAAACCTCTTAGACTTTTAGAAAAAAAATAGAGATCAAATGCAATCAAATGAAAACAAACAAGTAAAAAAAAGAAGAAGATAAAAGTACAGAATAGAGACCTACAGGTCTCTGGAAAATGTATGGGAAAAATTCCCATACATTTTCCAATTACACAATCATTATTATATTATTTACCCTATCCCACTTGCAATCTAACCCCTAAACAAAAAAATATAATAATAGATTATTAAGGAGGGCCACCCTTGAAAAGGACCCTCTTGAAGGTCAAACTTGGTTGGGACCCACCTGGGTCGCCACTGAAGAAGGCCCTCGTATATGAAAAAAATAAAAAAAATAATAAAATAAAATAAACAAATGTATATATTTATAATAAAAATGCATTATTGGTTTGTCAAAAAAAAATTAATGGCTTACGTGGGTTGCAAATCAAATTAGATGTGTTTTAAAAAAGATTTTATACAAAAAAAAATTTTAAATTTTTTTTGTAGGGGGGGCCCCTGTGGGCCCCACCCCCTTTGTGACCCGCCCCCCTCTTGAGTGCTGCCATTCGTAGGAGGGTGGAGTACCCCTTGTGCATGTCAGCATGGGGGGAGGTCCCACATAAGCCCCGTGGGACTTTAAACTAGGCTTAGCTCATGTGATTTTCTTTTGTTATTTTTTTAATTTTTATTTATTGTTAATTTTATTATTAACAATTTTAATTATTAATAATTTTTATTTATTAATAATATTTATTTATTAATAAATTTTTTATTTATTAATAATTTTATTTATTAATAATTTTATTTATTAATAATTTTATTTATTAATAATTTTATTTATTAATAATTTTATTTATTAATAATTTTATTTGTTAATAATTTTATTAGTTATTAATAATTTTATTTGTTATAACTTTAATAATTATAATTATTCTTTGATTATTGTATGTGTGGATTAACAAATTTGTTTATTAATTAATATAATTATCTATTGTCTATTATGAATATATTAATAATTAATATATATTAATTAATTAATAATCGATTGCTAATTAATTTAGAATCTATAAGGGGTTTAGAGGATTAATTTTATTATTAATAGTAGTTGATATATAATTTAATTTAAATCAAATGTATTAAACTATTTTGTTGACAATTTGTTTAGTTATTATATAGCTAATTAAACACTTTTCCAATATAATCACTATGCTTTAATAGATGAATTTCTATGACTCAATGTGGTATAATGTTGACGTTAGGCTTAATTAATGACATTAGTATAACTCTAATTCATTTTGATTTGGTATTCTTTTTTTAAATGAGTTGCCTATCCAGGAATAGATCTAGGAAATAAAATTGATCAATAAGATATATTCGTTTGGCATATTAGTGCAATTAGGATAACCTATGTCACTAACATTGATAAGTTAAGGAACCAAACCCTTTTAAGAATTGTAGACGCACGCGGTTGATGTTCAAAGAAACCTAGTAAAGACCACCTTAGAATGAATGTAAATTTGATCCGTTCTTTGAAAACTCTTTCACAAACTTTTATTTTGCAACAAATAAAAGTTGATCAACATCCTCTTAGTTTCAACCTTTCATCTTAGTCAGCTGATAACCTCTAAACATAAACTTATATTCCTTTCAAAAAAAAAGGTTGGTGTGCTTTTGTGTGTAAAATTATGGGCATGACACTTGGTATCAAAGCCTAGGTTTCAACATTGGAACCTAAACCCATTACGTTTCTTAGCTAACTTTAACCCTTTTGAAATTATTAGGATGCCTCCCCTTACACATCAAGCTCGAAGATGTTTTAGAGGATGAGGGGCTAGGCGAGCTCCCTCAGGTCATGAGCAAGTTGAACAAAGGGCTGAGATATCAGCAATTAATCAACCACCACCACCACCACCAGATCCTAATCAGGAGGTCATGTTAGCCTTACAAAACTTCATCAGAGTTATACAGGAAAGGTTGCCTCTAGTTATTCCTTAGTCATAGCACTAGCTATCCAAAGGAAAAAGATTAGAGGCTAGAGAGAGGACTAGGAGTCCTCCATGAGATCATGAGGAAGGGAAGGGGGCACATGAGGTGGAATCGGTTCACATACCAGAACCACCACCTGGATTTGTTTAGAGGGCAACCCGTGATGTGGGGGACCATATTAGAGATCTCCTCCGGTTACAACCACCTTTTTTATTATGGTTGTATAGAGGGTACAGATGCTGAGGCATGGCTTTTGAGCTTAGACAGGTGCTTTGGGTTGCATCAGTATGATAGAAATGTTAAGGCCTATTTTGTAGTACACCTTTTGAGAGGAGGTGCTTCCACATGGTGGAAACAGGAAGAATTTAAAAATAATAATACTATGGACACTATGACTTGGGAGATATTCCTAGAGAGGTTATGAGATAGGTACCTATCAGAGCACTATAGACAAAGGTGTATTGATGAGTTCCATGAGCTCCAGCAGAGGGGACTCACAGTGCTATAGTATGAGACCCATTTTCTTGAGTTGTTACCTTATGTAGATTACATGAAGGATGAAAAGCTACGAGTCAACCATTTTTTTAAGGGGCTCAATGATTGGATATCAGGATAGGTTCGCATGACCTCTCCAGGAACCCTTCGTGAGGTAGTTGAGATGGCTTTGGATGCATAAGAGATTCGGGGTAAGTCTAGAAATGCTTGTGACAGGTCTCAGAACTATAACTTTGCATCATAGTCACAGAAGCACTAGAAGAGTCACTGGAAGAGTAACAAAAGGTATTCTTCGGGGTCTTTTAATAAGAACCCACAACAATAGACTCAACAAAACTAGAAACAAAAGCCACCATAGGGAAAGCAGGGCTCTAAGCCCAAACAGTGGCAGACATAGGGACAAAGGAAGGATCAATGACAATAGTATATATGCACCCCCAGCATAGACTCAATAGTCCTCTTGAGGTGGTTTCAACGGTTCTAGTAGGACCAGAGGAAAATAGTTCTCCAAACCATAGGGAGTTCAGACTCACACTTGTGGTCCTTGCTATGCATGTGGTGCCATGGGGAACTTAGCTCATGATTGTCCATTGGGCTAGATGTCAGATAGTCAGTGTATGGAAGCATCGGAGCTTGCAGTAGGAGACTTTGGAAAGTCTCACAGGGTATTTGCAGTGGTTGATAACCGCTAGGCTGAGCACCAGGCCACAGTGATAGAGGTTGGAGGTATGGTCAGTGGTATTAGTGTTACTATATTGTTTGATTCTGGTGCTACTAATTCTTTTATATCTCCATTTGTTGTGGATTTTTGCAGGCTTGTGGCAGCTAGACATGAAGTTAGTTGGGAAGTGGAGTTAGCATCAGGGTCTAGAGTGTCAGTCAACTCTTTAGTGAAGGATAGCCAGGTGTAGATTGGTGATTTTATCACTCTTATGGATCTTCGTATCACACCTCTTGGTTCTTATGACATAGTACTTGGCATGGATTGGCTTTATGTCCATAGAGCTAAGTTATATTGTTGACATAAGAGGATTGAGTGCCTTGATGATCATGGTACTCCTATTGTGATTTGCAAAATTTAGAGCGGCATTTCCCTTCGTATAATCTCAGCCATGCAGCTTAAGCGGAGCATGCAAAAGGGATGTCAACTTTTTGCTATTACTATCAGTGATAGAGAGGATGAGGAGGAAAGGGAACCATCTCTTGATGATAATCCTATACTTCAGGAGTATGGAGATGTGTTTCCTACTGAGCTTCTAGGCATGTCTCCTCATAGAGCAGTAGATTTCCATATAGATCTTGTACCAAGAGCTGCTCTAGTTTCAAGGGCACCTTACAGGATGACCACTAATGAGCTTAATGAGCTCAAGATTTAGTTAGAGAAACTTTTGGAGAAGAGTCATATCCATCCTAGTGTTTCACCTTGGGGTGCACCTGGTATCTTCATTAAGAAGAAGGATGGATCCTTGCGGTTATGTATGGATTACTGACAACTTAATAAGCTTACCATCAAGAATCGGTATCCACTCCCCAAGATTGATGATTTATTTGATCAGCTTAAGGTTGGTAAAGTGTTTTCTAGGATTGATCTTAAGTTAGGTTACCATTAGTTATACATTGTTGACAGCGATATCCCTAAGACTACATTTTGTACTAGATATGGGCATTATGAGTTCACAGTTGTACCTTTTGGACTCACCAATGCTCCAAAAATTTTCACGAGCCTTATGAATGGGGTATTCTGCACTTTCCTTGATAAGTTTGTTATTGTTTTCCTTGATGATATCCTAATTTATTCATGGGATGAAGATGAGCACAAAGAGCACTTGAGACAAGTATGACAATGTCTTAGAGATAATCAGTTGTATGGCAGTTTGTCCAAATGTGCTTTCTATAGGACAAAGATTCATTACCTTGGACATGTTATTTCAGGAGATGGAATTTTAGTAGATCCATCTAAGATTAGAGACATCATGGATTGGCCTGCACCTACTTCAGTGACCGAGGTTAGGATTTTTATGAGTTTAGTAGGATACTACAAGCATTTTGTAGAGGGTTTTTCTAGAGTGGAACATACCATCACTTCTCTTCAGCATAAGGGAAAGAAATTTGAGTGGATCAAGAAGTGCGAGAGGGCCTTTTAGGAACTCAAGAAGGAACTCACTAACGCTCCTATTCTACCAGGGCCTGATCCTTTAGTGGATTTTTTCGTATGCACATATGCTTCCTTAGATGGTTTGGGAGCAATTCTTATGCAAAATGGGCAGGCCATTGCATACGAGTCCAGGAAAATTAAGACTCATGAACTTAACTACCCCACTCTTGACCTTGAGTTAGCTATAGTGGTTCATGCCTTAGTGAGATGGTGGCATTTCCTTTTGGGTCATCGGTTTGAGCTCCATTCAGATCATCAGAGCTTGTAGTATATTTTCACTCAGCTGAACCTGGATGCACATCAACGTAGGTAGATGGAATTCCTATGCGAATATGATTTTGATGTCCATTACATCAAGGGGAAAGAGAATGTGGTTGCCGATGCCTTGAGTAGGAGATGCCATGGGGCCTACTCTATGATAGCAGGTACTGAGTTGAGGGATCAAATATTGCATCATTTGCATGGGGATGTTTGGTATGCAGAGGTTAGTCAGATCATTCAGTCTTAGAGTACTCTTGAAGGTAAATATTTGGGATATTCACTAGATTCTGATGGGCTTTTATGCCATAGAGGATGCATCTATGTCCCATCCTCTAGAGACTTGTGAGTTTTCATCATGCTAGAGGCTCATAGGGAACCTTATGCAACACATCCCAGAGTCAAGAAGATGCATGCTGATTTGAGGCAGTTATATCATTGGCCAAGGATTAGATAGAACATAGCTAAGATAGTGGCACGATGGCTTGAGTGTTAGAGGGTTAAGGCAGAGCATTGTCACCTTGGTGGTTTGCTTTAGCCTCATGAGATACCAGAGTGGAAGTGGGATGTTATTTCCATGGACTTTATTATTGGTCTCCCTATGTCATCCTGACGCCATGATGCCATCATGGTGACAATTGACAAGCTGACCAAAGTAGCCCACTTTTCACCTGTTCAAACCACTTTTATAGCCCCAGCAGTAGTATAGGTTTTCTTGCGGGATATTATTAGACTTCATGGCATACCTCGTAAGATTATTTTTGATTGAGATTCTCTCTTCACATCATCTTTCTGGAGAGGATTATAGACATCTTTGGGCACTAAGCTCAATTTTAGCACCACATATCACCCAGAGACTGATGGTCAAATAGAGAGGGTAAATCATGTGTTGGAGGATATGCTCTGCATGTATGTCATGGATCATCAGACTAGGTGGGAGGAGTACCTTCATTTGGTTGAGTTTGCCTACAATAATGGGCATCACACTTCTCTAGGTATGCCTCCCTATTAGGCGTTATATGGAAGACCATGTAGAACACCATTGATTTGGGACTGCATTCAGGAAAGAGTTGCTTTAGGTCTTGAGTTAGTGTGAGAGCTGGAGTAGTAGGTGACCTTGATTAGGTAGCATTTGAAGGAGGTACAGGATAGGCAGAAGAAGTATGCAGATGCCAAGAGGGAAGATCGTAGTTATCAGGTTGGAGATAGGGTCTTTTTGAGAGTGTGACCTCATAAGAGTCCAATCCAATTTGGAAAGGGCTCTAAGCTCGCACCCAGATTTGTGGCCAATTTGAGATACTTGAGTGGATAGGTCCTATTTCCTATCATCTTGCTTTGCCACTGAGCCTGTCACACATCCATGATGTTTTTCATGTGTCAGTGTTGAGGAAGTATATTTTTTATGAGACTCATATCATAGATTGGGATGCCTTGTAGGTGGAGTTAGACAGTCAGTTGGCTTCAAAGCCCATCCACATTTTGGCTCACCAGATGCTAGCACTTTGAGGTTGAGAGCTGGACCAGGTAAGGGTTTAGTGGGATTGCGACGATGAGGTTACAACATCATGGGAGGATGAAACATAGATGAGAGAACAATACCCCCATATTTTTTATGAACTCCAGGAGGAAGTTCATGCCTAGGGGGGGGAGGATGTGAGGCCTCACCTCGAGCCTGTCATAGCCATTCAGTTCTGCATTTGAGATAGACATATTTGATGATTATATTTTGATGCTCTATGGCTTTACTGATACTTTATGTTATGGTTTTATCACCTTAGAGTTTAGTTGCACATTCAGTTATGTTATTTTGATGAAACTATGATATCTATTTGGAACCTTTAAGTGAGATTAAGTATATTTATGGATGATTGTGATGTCATGATGATATTTAATTGCAATTGAATTATATATGCAATGTTTATGTCATAAGCTTAATTTAGTGATGAATTATGTAGTTCATGATGAGTTGTATGTATGTTATAGATGATTGATTTTGTCATGTGAATAATGATATTTCAAATGAAGTATATTGATCATTAATGTTATGAATTTACATGTACTTATTTCCTTGAACCACTAATGTTTGACTTTAGTGTGCACGGAATTAGACCATGGTAAATTCGGGGAACCAGAGCATAGACTTTTGTGTAAATCAGTTCGAGCCAAGGTTGCTTCTAGTGAGAGGCAAAAACATCATTGTATTGTATTTCATTCATGAAAGTAATGAGGATGAATGTATTTAATTTTTATGTAAATTGTAAATGTAATTAATGTTGAGAATGCCCAAGTGGATATGCCACATGGCTTGTGATGTGTCATTTTGTTTGTGTCACTTGACACTTGTGCATGCACTTGTGGCCATGACATGTCCACTTAGGGATTGGATACCCATCAACCTAGGGGTGTGCTTAGGCCATTTTTAGTAAGCTCACTTGATATACCTATGGGTAAGGAGAATTTTTAACCATAGGACAACCCATAGTTGACAAAAAGACCCTGCCAAAAGTTGGATTTTCAAAATGGTCAAAAATCTACTTTTGAAGCAAGGTCTTGGTTAGAGTTCCATCCAATTATGATGCAAGTCTTTGGTCCACCTTTTTGGCCAACCTTTTTAGGAATCCATATTTGGAAACCATGTAAGAAACTTGGAAAGACCATCCAATCAGAGTGAGATCCCATCTCTAGGAGATTGTGTGGAGGCCTTTTTAGAGGGGACTTTTCTTTTGGAAGAGTTTGACACCCACTCTCTAGATTTGGAGACTTTGGTAATTTGGAGACAAAGACTTAGGAAAAGAGGAGCCTCTTCATCAACTTTCTTCCATAAGCTTGGAACTAGGTTGGTGGCATTCTTCATTTTACTTGTGATGTTTTCATGTGGAAGAGTTCTCAAGAATATTTTCATTCTTGCATGTAAAATCTAGTTATTGTGTTCTTATGTATTTATTGTTAGATTAGGTGAAATACTAATCTCCCAAGAACACCTGCATGCATAACCCTGTCACATGGAAGAAGCAAAGCACAGAAGCAAGAAAGCTATGGCGGCCAATAGGCCAGAGACTGCAAAACCATGTTGCCAGAAATAAGCTTCTATTAACAATGATGAAAAATACAATCTCCTTATTGAAATGAAAGAAGTGAATCCTTATAAAAGGAAACACGAAACCCTAAAGGCTAAAACCCTAAAGAATTATAAAGCGCCTAAGTGAAACTTAAGCCTAGAGTATGATAAACTAATAATTAAATGATTTAATTATTAGCTAACATAAGACTACTCTAACACCCCCCCTTAAGTGTAACTTAGGGAGAAGCAAAAAAAGCTAAACTACTGCAGAAAGCAGGAAAGATGGGTCCCGGCAACTAGGCCAGATCAGGTACCCAAAACATAAAGCAAAAGATGTCCCAGAGAAAGGAACAAGAAGAGAGCAAGAAACTCCTCTGAAGCATGTCTGAAAACTCTGTCAGAAGATACTGCTGGAACCCCCACTGAAGTGCATGACCAGGTAGAGAAGACAAGTGTCTGAAGAGCTGATCAATCGAACCAGGAAGCAATAGAACCAACAGGTGAACCCCCCCATAATGCTGAACTAGGAGAGGTGACAGGAACACTGAAATGCGATGCCAAAACCAGCTGCAGAAGAAGAACCAGGAACACCAACAGTGCAACAGAAGCACACACATAGGATAAAGGGCGGTGTCATAGACATAGTCTACATGGGCTAATGTCGTGGAAGGTATGCTCACTTGACAAGAGTGGATGCACCTATAGTGGCAAATGCATCAGAATCCCCCCATGGCACTTTATAACTGAGTGCGAATACTAAAACTGAACCAGGTGAAAAAGATCCCAGAAATGCAGAAGAGGGAACTTTATCTCAGTGCATTTACAGAACAAAGATACATCAGAAAGAGCATGCAAGCTCAGAAGTCAGAAAGAAGAGTGCACTAAGAAACCAGAAGAAGAGATCCCCGGACCTGTAGAACCAAGCACACCACCAGAGGGCATAAACTGCATAACTCGGAGGAGTGAAAACCTAGAGCAGAATCTGGAAGAAATACCTCTGCCACTGAATAGTACACAGAATTAGCTTTCCGACGATATCTCGTTTGCCAAAAAAGGAGTCCGGATGAGCCAGATATGACTCCCGGAAGGCAAAAAAAGACATTAGACTTCAACAGAAAAAAAAGCTATTGAAACGGTGGAACCAAAAACCCTAACCTCCATCATCGGAAAGAGTTCGGAAAGAGCTTTTCGATGATATAAAGAAGTCAGAAAAAGACCCCCGTATGCTCCCTGTAGAGCGAAAAAGGCCCAGGTACCCCCAAAAAGGCCAAAAAAGAGCCCTAGGGGCTAAAAAAAATAGGCCCCCGGGCGCATGGCGCGCTCCGGGGGCTGGGCCGCAGCCCCTGGTCGGTCATATGACCACGCGGATGTGTGTATGAGCCCACGGGGGCTGAAACGGGCCGCCACCGGCGGCGGGGGCCAGCGGAGCGGCGGTGGGCCGGGCGGAGCCTGCAGAGCGGGGCCGGGAGGCGGCAGGGGCCGCGGAGGTGCTGCAGCACGGCGGAGCGGAGGCAGCGGGCGGCGGGGCCGAGGGTGGCGGAGGCCGCAGAGGAGCGGGGGCCGCGGAGCCGGGAGGCGGCGGAGCCGGCGGAGCGGGCCGCGGGAGGCGCGGTGGCGGGGGGCCGGGGCTGCTGCAGTGGCAGGGGTCGCGGCTGCGGTGGCCGCTTGGGCGGTGGCCGCGGCTGCGGTTGCTGCTGGGCGGCGCGGGGGTGGCCGCTGGGCGGCGCCCCAAAATTTTTTTTTTGTTAAAAAAATCACCGTGTACCCGCCTCGGAGTGCGTGCCAGGGCCGTACGGCCCTGGTATGCAAAAAAATTTTGCCTCAGATGCCACTGTGTCCAAAATGGACAAGTTTTATATGGATTTAGGGGTTCTTGGGCCTTCCGGACACAATGGTGGTGTCCGTTTTTGCCCAAGGTGAGCCAAATTTCGGCTCCCCCCCAGATCCACAAAAAAACTTCTGAAACCCTCTGTGCTTCAACGAAACTCGAACAGCGAACAACAAGAGAGCTCTGATACCATGTTAGATTAGGTGAAATACTAATCTCCCAAGAACACCTGCATGCATAACCCTGTCACATGGAAGAAGCAAAGCACAGAAGCAAAAAAAATCATGGAGGCCAAAAAGCCAGAGACATCTTATGGACATGCAAAGAGAAATCTCTCTTATGATCCAATAAGTCAAATTGTCTAAAAAGAATGTACAAAGGGTTCAACCATATAGGTGAACAATAAAACCCTAAAGCTATAAAGCAAAAAATAAAGCTAGGTTGCACATTATAATTAATAAATATATTAATTATAATGCACCGAAAAGATAGCTTAAGTAAATAGAGTAATAAATGACTTAATTAATTAAACCAAAGTGATTTAATTAATAAGCATAAAGTATGATTACTCTAACATTTATGATTGTGAATTATGTTGTGTTGTATATGTTTATGCAAAACTTGTGCTTGTTGTTGTGTAAGCCTTTTTGTTTTGTATATGTGAAGCTTTGTTGTTCTTGTGATTTCTTGTTGTATTGTTCTATTAAGGGAGTTTTCTCAAGGCCACACTCACTCTTGGGAGGGAAGAGTAGCCTTGGGGGTGACGAGAATTTTGGGACAACCATGGGTGTAGATTCTCTCCTTGGTATGGAGAAGGAAGAAACATGGATGCATGGGCTCCATGTAGCCATTTCTTTTTGGGGGTCATAAGGAGTTTTATTGTGTTGGGATTTTGTGGAAAAATGTGTGTTGAGAAAGCCAAGAGTAGGCTTGTCTTTTATTTCTATGAAATGTGCTTTCTCCCCTTGGCTTTTATTTTCACCTTCACCCTAGTTTTTGAGTAATTTGGAGACTCTTTGTTTTAGCCTTGGATGGGATTTTAAATGTGAATATTGTGTTATTGTGTATTGTGTTTTGTTTGAGTGTGAAACCTTGTCTATGTGAGGGTTCCCCAAGCTTGGGGGTGGCTTCTTAGAAGCCTAGGATGGGAGGTGAGCATCCCATGGTCTATACTATTTTCATTTGGAGGTATTGATGATCATGTTGCAAGAAGAAGAAGCTTTGGAGTGAACCTCTTTGGTGTTTTTGTGAGAACCAAAAGTGTTGTGTTGTTGAATTTTGGAATGAGAAACATTGCATGTTGTATTGTATTTGGAAGTCGAGATATATGTATCAAGAAGTATGTGAAAATGACTTTTATATATTTGTAGTTTTGTAATAAAGCCTTGAGTAATGTATTGTAGTTCCTTTTGGAAGTTTCATGTTCTTATGAAAATAATGTATACTTGTTCTCTTGAGTTTCTCTTTGGAATAGACATTGTAAAAGTGATAGTGTTATTGTAAATTGGGCTCAATGTTGACATAGAGATAGTGTAACTTGATCCTTTTATTACAAAGTTTCATGTGATAGATTTCATATTGGAAATTTAATAGGTGATGTATTTATTTCATGTTCCTATTAAACTCCTATAAAACTTTCTAAGTTCCATTTCCAATAGCATGTTGTTGCTATAACAAGAAGAAATAAGTTTCCATATCATGTTGGAAGGAAAAGTAGTTTAATATTTTCAAAAGTTTAGATGTTTTTTGTGATAACCACTTTATGTTAAATTCAATGCTGAATATAAAGTCTTATAGGAGAAATCCATTTTATCTTGTGAGTGCAAAACTAGAACTAATTAAACTTCTTAGACTCATAGAAAAAAAATAGAGATCAAATGCAATCAAATGAAAACAAACAAGTCAAAAAAAAAGAAGATAAAAGTGCAAAATAGAGACCTACAGGTCTTTGGAAAATGTATGGGAAAAATTCCCATACATTTTCCAATTACATAGTCATTATTATATTATTTACCCTATCCCACTTGCAATCTAACCCCTAAACAAAAAAAATATAATAATAGATTATTAAGGAGGGCCACTCTTGAAAAGGACCCTCTTGAAGGTCAAACTTGGGTGGGACCCACCTGGGTCGCCACCCAAGAAGGCCCTCTTATATGAAAAAAGAAAAGAAAAAGCAAATGTATATATTTATAGTAAAAATGCACTATTGGTTTGTCAAAAAAAAATTAATGCCTTAAGTGGGTTGCAAATCAAATTAGATGTGTTTTAAAAAATATTTTATACAAAAAAAATTAAAAAAAAATTGGTAGGGGGGGACCCGTGGGCCCACCCCCCTTGGGACCCGCCCCCCTCTTTGGTGCTACCATGTGCAAGAGGGCAGAGTACCCCTTGTGCATGTCAGTGTGGTGGGAGGTCCCACATAAGCCCCGCGGGACTTTAAACTAGGCTTAGTGCATGTGATTTTCTTTTGTTATTTTTTTAATTTTTATTTATTATTAATTTTATTATTAACAATTTTAATTATTAATAATTTTTATTTATTAATAATATTTATTTATTAATAATTTATTTATTTATTAATAATTTTATTTATTAATAATTTTATTTGTTAATAATTTTATTAGTTATTAATAATTTTATTTGTTGGTAATTTTATTTATTAATAATTTCATTTATTAATAATTTTATTTGTTATAACTTTAATAATTATAATTATTCTTTGATTATTGTGTGTTGATTAATAAATTTTTTTATTAATTAATATAATTATTTATTGCCTATTATGAATATATTAATAATTAATATATATTATTAATTAATTAATAATTGATTGCTAATTAATTTAGAATCTGTAAGGGGTTTAGAGGTTTAATTTTCTTATTGATAGTAGTTGATATATAATTTAATTTAAATCAAATGTATTAAACTATTTTGTTGACAATTTGTTTAGCTATTATATAGCTAATTAAACTCTTTTCCAATATAATCACTATTCTTTAATAGATGAATTTCTATGACTCAATGTGGTATAATGTTGACGTTAGGCTTAATTAATGACATTAGTATAATTGTAATTCATTTTGATTTGGTATTCTTTTTTTTAAATGAGTTGCCTATCCAGGAATAGATCTAGGAAATAAAATCGATAAATAAGATATATTCATTTGGCATATTAGTGCAATTAGGATAACCTATGTTACTAATGTTGATAAGTTAAGGAACCAAACCCTTTTAAGAATTGTAGACCCATGTGGTTGACGTCCAAAGAAACCTAGTAAACACCACCTTAGAATGAATGTAAATTTGATCTATTCTTTCAAAACTCTTTCACAAACTTTTGTTTTGCAACAAATCAAAGTTGATCAACATCCTCTTAGTTTCAACCTTTCGTCTTAGTCAACTGATAACCTCTAAACATAAACTTATATTCTTTTCAAAAGAAAGAAAAAGGTTGGTGTGCTTTTGTGTGTAAAATTATGGGTATGACAAGAAAAAAAAGACATGGACATTAGTACCGAGACTGAGTGATAAAAATGTAATAGGTACTAAGTGGATTTTTAGAAACAAGTTAAATGAGAATGGTGAGGTAACAAGAAACAAGGCAAGACTTGTATGCAAGGGATATGCACACAAAGAAGGTATAGACTATGGTGAAACTTTTGCACCTATAGCAAGACTTGAAGGAGTCTGAGTATTACTTGCATATGCTGCACATAAGGGATTCAAAGTATATCAAATGGATGTGAAATTAGAATTTTTGAATGGAATTCTTGAGAAAGAGGTCTACATAGAACTAGATGAAGGTTTTGTTGATCCAAATAATAAGAATATGGTATGTAGACTACAAAAAGCTTTGTATGGACTGAAACAAGCACCGAGAGAATGGTATGAAAGATTACATGCTTATCTTATTAGTATTGGATTTGTAAGGATAAGTGATAACAACAATCTATACATGAAAGGAGATGATGATAATATTTGATTGCTGAAATTTCTGTTGATGATATAATGTTTGGAGGACATGATTTGATTTTTAAATCTTTTGCTGATGAAATGAGAAAAGAATTTGAGATGTCAATATTTGGAGAGATTAAATTCTTTCTAGGTTTGCAGATTATACAACAGAATGATGGGATTTTTATAACTCAATCCAAATACATAAAGGAAGTGTTGAAAACTTTTGGCAAGAAAGATTCAAAACCAGTTGGAACACCGATGGTGACAAGATGTATGTTGACAAAAGATGTTGAATCAACCGAGGTAAATCAGACACTCTATAGATCAATGATCAGAAAAATGATGTATGTGGTACACAGTAGGCCTGATATAACACATGCAGTTGGGATTGTGGCAAGATTTTTAACTAATCCTAAGGAATCACATATAGTTGTAGTTAAAAGGATTCTAAGATACTTGAAGACTATGGTTTATGGTACTCAAAGCAAGGCAATTTTGAACTCCGAGTGTACACTGATGTAGATTGGGCTGGAAGCATTGATGACCAGAAGAACACAACTGGTGCAGCATTCTTTTTGGGAGAAAGACTTGTAACTTGGATAAGCAAGAAACAAGCATGCATTTCTCAGTCTACTGTTGAAGCAGAGTATGTTTCTGTTGTTGCTAATTGTTGAAATATTGCATGGATAAAATAGTTATTGGAATGAATGAATGAGGTGATCACTGAACCAGTGATTATATATTGTGATAACACAAGTTCCATAAATATTTCCAAGAATCCTGTGATGCATTAAAAAACAAAGCATATATCTATTAAGTATCACTATTTGAGGGAACAAGTACGAGAGAAGCAAGTCAAACTAGAATTTGTGAAATCTAAAGAACAACTTGCTGACATATTCGCCAAGCCCTTATCGAAGGATATTTTTGAGTACTTGAGGACTAGACTAGGGGTATGTCCCCTGTCTATTGGTCACTAAGGTGATCAGAAGGTTGCATAAACCTATACTTTATCAGAATATCATTTATGTTATTGTATATAGCTCACACTTTAGGATTTCTAAGGTTGTGAAGATTTGAAGGAGTTGAAACAGAGAATTCCATATCAGTACATGAAGGTACTAGATCTGGACTAAACAACAGAGAATTGCTTGGATGTTGTAGAGCTCTATATTTTATTTTGGCATTTTTGTCAAAGGGAGAGAGATTGTATATGAAATATAATGAGATATCAGAGAAGGGAGAGAAGGACTTCATATAAAATATCAGTTAGAGAGAACACAAAAAGGGAGAGAACAATATAATATCTATCCACCACAGGGAAAGAAAGAAGTAGAGAACTAAAAAAGATCAAATCCATAGAGAGAGTTTGCATGGAATGATATTTGTAGAGATTAAACATATTAAAGAGAGCTGACCAAGCTACAACATTTACCTAGATAGTTTTAGAACACATGTTTGGTATGGTATGGCATATTTAATATTGTTTGTGTTGCCATCAATGCCAAAGGGAGAGATTGATGACCTACAATTGATTGAATATCTTGATGAACCAAGAGACAATGATTAGAGATCATCGAGCTATAAAAGTGATATGTAAGATGATTAAATCAATCAATATGTCTTGACTACACTTATCATGATAGTTACAAAAATTTGAACATCTGTAGAAGAAAGAAATGGTGAAGAAATGAGATATCTACGTAAGGAAAAGATGGATATGACAGTTAAGGATAAGGTATACATTGGGTAAATTATTGATGAGGCTATGACATTATATTGTTGACTTGAGCATGTTGCATTATTCCATTATAAAGAAGAGATTAGAATTGAACAAGTAAATGTGGTAAGTAATTGAATATTTCTGTATACACCAAGTCATCCAGTGTATACTGAGTGACAGTAATAATTGATTTAGGTATCACCGACACATTTCAATATTAACCGAGTATGGATGAAAACATTAAATGCTAAGAACAACCGACTAAAATTTTTGAGATAGAAATTGTTATGATTTTGAGGTAACCGATGAAGTTTTTTATAAGATCCATGGCTGAAAAAATTCATAGAAGATCTAATGGAAGAGATTGAAATGAGTTAATGACACATCTGATGAGGAAGGCTTAAGTGGAAAAATGGATGAATGAGATTAAGAGGCAAAATATGATGACTGATATGAAAATGTTTTACACGTCTATATAAGAGACATGAGTTTCATTGTTGAAACATGCCAGACAAATAGAGACTGTAGAGATTTTGTGTGAAGATTTTATTCATGCATTCTTGATCAAACTGGTTATAGATAGAACTAAGCTACAGACATAACCAAGCGTCATAGAACTATTAACTGAGTGAAGTAAGTTGGAGGAAATTGATAGAATGAATTTCTTAGTGATCATATGAGTTTTATGAGCATAACATAGATCTGAATATCTGCAAATGAGTTATATTTGAATCAGATCACTGTTGTATCGGTTTAGCCATTGATTCAACAAAATCTCTTAACCGAGAGGACTTAACAATCTTATGTATTTTCATATGACATTTCTTGAATGCTAATTATTTTCTTGTTGAACCCATAGTGAATGCTGGTCAAAATTTAACTATTAGTGATAAATCCTCTAGCAAGGTCACACCTAATAGTGTGTTTTGTAACCTTTAATAGGGTTGTCTCTTAACCAAGCTCACTTCAGAAGAGTGAATTATTTACTTGGTTTTTCTATTTGTAGGGTTTCCACGTTAAATCATTGTGTTATGTGTTATTTGTTATAATTTTTTTCTATCATACTTTACATACTACATATTGGTTTAATCAATAACCAGAGTTTGGATATAACTAGTATTCAGTAAATGAACAGCCAATTAGATATTTTATCTTACCGAGTTACAAAAATTGTTGAAAAAGTTTTGAAAAGTACATTTGAGAGTTTGGGACTATAGGATAACTAATTTAACTGATTCACCCCCCCTCTTAGTTATTCTAACAACTAAGAAATCAAAAGATGAGGCAAAGAATTTCCAAGATAAACCTGAAGATCAAGACCAAGGAGAAAGGAAATCTGAACCTACATTGGTACAGTATGTGAGAAGACATCATAAGCCTGAACAAATCATTGGAGATAAATAATCTGGAGTAATGATAAGAAGTAAGTTGAAAGATCATACATGCTTATTATGTGAGTTTGAGCCTAAAATAATGAAAGATGACTTAGAGAATGAAGATTGGATACAAGCCATGAATGAAGAAATATAGCAGATAGAAAAGAACAAAACCTAGACTCTAGTGCCGAGACCAGAAGATAAGAATCTTATTGGAACAAAATGGGTATTTAGAAATAAGCTCGATGAACATGGTGGAGTCACTAGAAACAAAGCCAGTTTGGTATGTAAGGGGTATGCAAAAGAGGAAGACATTGATTATGAGGAGATATTTTCCCTAGTTTCTGTTATCTAAAATTAAACCATACAACACAATAGGCACTAAAAGAATTTTACACATTCAAGTTGTCCAATTAACACTATCTAGTAGGTTTTGTTAGTTTGCATTTACTTACTACATTTTTTGTCAGATTTTACTTTTTGTACTCTAAGTATTGATCAAATTATTATAAATTTAGAAAGAATCATCATTGATCATTACATTGTGCATCCATAAGAATGTAGTACAAATGTCATTTGTTTCATATTACATGATTCAATAATCAGAGTACATTTGCAAATTGTTAATAGAAAACTAAAGTGTGTAAAAGGTTCCCATGTATTGCCTTATGTTCATGTTGGTTCTGCTGGTTTCTGTTAAGTCCTTTGCATCTAGGTCTCTCCTGAGTCACCATCAGCATTCAGATCCTTAGGGCAATCTTCATCTGGAAAAAGAAAAAAGAGAACAATGATTAGATCCTGATGGATCTAAGCAATACAAGGAAACAGTTACATACATTAGTTATCTGTTACTATCTGCATATCAATCTAAGAACAAATGTAGCAAGAAAATGAAAATTATCACTCACTACGAGAAAGTGTTAAAGGGACGTGTCTTGGAGCATGAAACCTTTCACTTTTAGTACCTATTGTGGTGTGTGATTTCATTTTGGACAACTAAAGAATCTAAATGAAACGGACTTAGTATGTTTCCAAATTAAGAAACCTTTTTCAGAATATGTTTCTCATTGATATTGCATGTAATTAACAAGTTATTTTGCAGATAATAGTGGACTGGTTTACTTTTCAGTCATTTTGAAGATGCAGAACAAGCTAGTTTCCTGTGCTACAGGAAGTTCCAGATTGTTCATCTCCAGAAGAATCAAGTTATTTCACCAAATGATGCTAATTTCATCATAACAAAGTACATTTTTCACAACTTTCAATGATTTAAATACTGAATATTTTCAAGTACTTCAAGGTTGAATCATATTATGAATGTTAGCAAAATGTTATGACTGGGTGTCACGAACCCGTGTTCCAACCTCAGTCATAAGCATTTTGTTGTTGATGAGTGTCACGAGCCCATGCTCAAACTTCATTAACAGAGTACAAAAAATTTATATCTTGCTGTACTTTATATCATGAAATGACAAATTCAGTATCAGAAAGAAAGTGTACAAAATTTTGCTACAGGAGCTTCAATAATGCTGATGTTGTTTTTCTTAGAATGCCAATAGGTCACATTCTTCAGTACTTGTCAGAAATCATAAGAAAAATAGTTTATATGTTCAATTTTTGACAAGAGACATATCAATTTCAACCACTAGAATGTGGATCATGTTTCTGAAAGGTTTGAACTCAAGGTTCAAACAGTAAGGTTCTTATGTTGGTTAAAGAACAATAAGATCACTTGCTGAAATTACAATTCATAAGCTGAGAGTTTAAGTTCATCAATTGACTTGAGGACTATTCAGTGACAGTGGTTTGTTTTTATTACAAGAATAATATGTGTTAACCAAGAGTTCAATAGTGCTACAGGAACTATTCATTATTCATGGGAATAATATATTTTATTTAGAGATTTTTCATGTTATCAATGAAGGAAAAGAATGAACAAGTGCAACACTTGTATATAGCAGAGAACTTCCCAAAATGTTAAGACTAGTTTGCAACAGGAAGCATAAGTTTCGATAAGGGTTTTATACCCATATTTTCAGCAATAAATCTCTCATATCATGCAAAGAAAGAGCCTTAGGTTTTTATAGAAGATAAGGTGTATATTTCAGTAGTGAACTAGTTTTAAAACAACAAAGTAACTTCATCCAAACTAGCAGTGGACTATCAACCTGAAAAAAGAGAGTGTTCTTCGTGCAAATGGAGGGTTTCAAATACTTAATATCTTTCCTATATTACAAGTGCAACTTTTTTTTGCAAACAGATAGTTTGAAATCATATAAAAGATGGAGAGTATATGTATAAACAACAAACACTTTTAGAAATATGTATGTTCCTGTTCAGATGTGACATCCTTTCTGTTGCACAAAAAAAAATAGTAAACTTCTACAATCCAAAGGGAAGCACATTTTGTGGAAAATCATGCAATAAAAGTGAAACAGGCAGTGCGTATGCACTGGCTACCAGCAAATAGAGGCACATTTTAAAAAAAAAAAAAATGTAACAAGGAGTTTGAAAGAGAAACAAATAGTTCAACTTCCTGTCAATCAATATCATTTCCAGCATTGAACTTCATATATTTTGCAGAGAGAGATACGGCTTTTTCCAATAGAGCCACGTTTTTATCAAAAGTATCGACTGGAGTTCAAACCCGTATTTTCTGTACCAAAGGAGCCACATTTTTTTTTAAAAGAGTGTTAACAGAGAGTTAAAAGATCATGTCACGTTTTTGATAGAGAATGTTTCCAGCAGCAAATAGAACATATTTTTTGCGGGTTTCTAGCAAAGATCATGGCATGATTTATACCCAAATCAGAGGCCACATTCTTAAAGAAAATGTAAACACAAAGTTCAGTTAGAACCCCAATGTTTTAGCAGTGAAAGCAAGTTTGAAGAAAAAAAAATCAACCACATCTTCAGTGGTTTCTACATATTTTGCAGTGAGATCTCACGTCTCAAACAACAGCTAGGGACTGATATTTATGCAAAAGATTCACATTTTTTATTAAAAATGTAATCTTAAAATGCAAACAGAGAGGGTTTACATGCGTCTCCTTGTTGATCAAATACAAAGCATATATTCAACAGAAGATAGAAACTCATATTAGCAAACAGATCAAGCCAGTTTTGCCGAGAAAGAGAAGTCGAAACAGAGAGTTAAAGAAATGATAACTTACAGTTCTAGCAGAAAAGAGTCTAAGTTCTTCATTGTATCGAGGTTTTGGTTCCTTGTTTTATGCAAAAAACTTCAACAGAGATGCTCATTTTTGGCCTTCAAATCTGTAGTTAGCTTGGGTTTGAAACCCTTCAAATGTGCAAATAAACTTCAAAGAATGCCAAGTTCGATAATTATCAAAATACCCAAAATGAAGTAAAATAGAATTTGGCGTCTGCAAGGAGAAGACTGACAAATGTCAGAGTTCGACAGAGGATAGTTCGCCACCTCATACATTGAGGACCACATACATTGTCGACTTCTTGCAACATGGTTTCATATATGAATAACAGGTGGGTCGAGTTGTTGTTAACTCCCCACTTTTTATTAATTATAGTTTAAATTTGCTATGTATTGGTTAAGGGAAGTTAGGATAATTATTAATTAGTTTTTTGATATTTATATTGAAAACTTTTAATAATTATTTTCTGGCATAACAAATGTTAAAGCCTTTTTAATATTTGTTTTCTTTTTATAAATTGGCTGAATATTTTGCATAAAAGGATTTATTCCTTTTAATTTAGAGCCTTTTTATTAAAAGAGATAGATAAATTTTGGCATAATTTATGATGTAAAGGGATTTTTAATTCTTTATATTAGCCAAAATTTAGGCGCAGATGGATTTTTTTCAGTTTGATGACATGTGGCCTAAATTTTTGGCATGATTTATGCCCAGAATTGGAGCAATTTTAGGGGAAATGAACATTCTCAGATTAGGGTTTGGGGGCCTTTTTAGGAAGGAAGTTTTTCTTTTCTAAGGGTTGCAGATTTTAAAAGGAGGGCATTTTAGTGAATGAATTGTTCCTAGATGTTTCTCAGGCCACTTTTGTAACCATTTTTGTAGAAATTGAGAAGGAAATATACCAGATTACAGGTCATCTTTGTGTTCAGATTATCATTCCTTTCCATCTTCTTTAGTAAGTGTTTATAATTCTGGTTTTGATTTTGGATGTGAATGTTTCACTGTTCCTTCCAAATTGATAAGTCTGATTAATCAAACCTTATTTGAGAAACGTATGTTGCTAAGAGTTCAGTAATTTGTGGTTTATCCCTGGTTATCAAATTCATTAGTCTATATGATGAAAAGTGTTCCAATCATTTGAATTTCATTGTGAATTAGGTCTGGAGTTGTTTTCCTCTCTGATTTCTGAATCAGTCATTTTTGTATCACCTTATTTTCTTAGTTTTAAAGTTCCCTTTACCCTTTTCCCATCAAAGTTTCAGGATTAGTAAAGTGATAGCCAATATCTTATAGGAGCTGGCCTAGAATTCGAAGATTCTTTTCCAATCATAGTCCACCCACAGCTAGGAAAACTTTCCATTGTCAGTTAGAATTATTGTTAGCCTTTTGCCTGATAAAGGTAACAATTCTAAACCTGAACAGTTTTTGGCACGCCCGGTGGGACACGAACTGCTTCCCAGTTCCAAGTTGTTTGATGTGTATTGGTTTCAAATTTTAAGCTACAGCTCTAAGTGTAAATTTTGATGAGCAGAACTCCTACCAGAGCAAATAAAGAGGGGTTTGTTTATCAAGAATTACAGTCAAGAAGAAGAGGTGGAAGATCAACCAGAGGTGGAAGAGTGTCTCATGGTCCCAGAGGTATCTCATTGAATTCAAATTTCTCATCTTTTGATAACCCTATTTTTGAATAGCAAGCTACAAATTCAGAAGAACTTGAGGTTATCATTGAAGAGGTTAATATACCAGAGAATCTTGACATAAATCATTTTAGATCTGATTTTCCAAGTTTTAAAGGTTTATCTTTTAACCATTCTATTCCTGAAGCTTCTACGAGTGGTGCTGTTGTAACACCTCAACATCTGAAAACATATCAAAGAAAAGTGGTACAACCTTCTCTTATTTTGCCAATAGTGCAACAGCAAGGACAACAACATCAGATGGCTAGAAACTTGCCATTTGTCACTTTTGATCAGGGCAGTCCTTTAAGGATTGCAAATCACAATAATATTCCAGTAGCCACCCTGAAAGGACTGCCTACATTCAATGGAGAAGGTTATGTAATAGCAATTGAACATATTCAAGATGTTGCAACCTTGTGTAATGTGCATCATGTCACTAATGAAGATGTAGCTTTGAAGCTATTGGCAGCATCGCTCAAGGGCAAGGCTCTTGACTGGTTTAGGACTCTCCCGGTGAATTCTATTGCTACATGGGATGTTCTAGGTGAAAGGCTATCTAAATTTTTTGAGGACAAGTCTAACAATTTGTCTCTTGTGGAGCAATTAATGACAATCAAAAGAGCTCCACAAGAGGAGATGAGCGATTTTAACCTATGGTTTCAAAAGACTTGGAATCGGATTCCTACTACGGTAAGGCCTTCAGCTGATTATGCATTCCTATATTATTTGAAGAGTCTTAATAGTGATATATCTGTGATGATCCAGTCTATGGGAGGTAATACCTTGCCTCAAGCTTATGATTATGCTATTAGGGTGGAAAATAGCCTTATTCAGGCAGGGAAGATAGCTCCTAGGCCTCCTATTCCTTTCTGTCCTAATATTCAGTCAAATATGCCATTAGTGGTTCCTCCATTGTCTACTATCCCATCTTATAAGCCTGCAGAAATAGCTCCTGTAGCTTATCCAAATGAATTGCAAACCATTAAGGATAGCCGACAGAAAATTGAGAGTTTACTACAGTCTTTTGGAAATGAATTGGTAGCACTTAAGAGAAATCAATCTCAGGTTAACCCTGCTGTTCAGAACCAGTTTGCTGGTCCATCCTCCACACCATACTCAAATCAGTCCAATTTTTAGTCTAATAGGCAATAGTTTCAAGGTAATACCAATGCAAATAGATAGAATTGGAACATGAGGCCCAATAGGCAATATAATCCAGCACCTCTTAATGCTGTTAGGGACATTGTACCTTCCCAAAATAACATTGCTACTGACTGGTGTTTCCCATGTAATGAAGCACATGACCAGTCAACATGTTCTAATGGCATTTTGAATCAAGCTCTTATGGTTAAGAATTCATTGAATTCACAACAGAATATTTCTATTGAAGAAGTACAAAATCAGGCAGATTCGAATATTGAAACTAGGTTTTTGAATTAGCAAGAAGAAGAATTCTGTGGATTTAATGAAAACACATCAATTACAGCTAACACTAGAGCTAAAAAGAGAGCTCTTGAAGTGGATGGTACTACTGGAAATGCTTCTAGTACACCAGTTTCTATTTTGAGGAATCCGACAGTCATTGTTTCTAGAGATCAAAATCTGAAAGGGGCTGATCAAGGATCACCCAGATCAGCGCACAAGGTACAGTTTTCAGTTCCTTTTAATATTGTTGATACTATGAAGAAAACTAATGTCACCTTGTCCGCTTGGGACACTTTGCATATTCCTGGTCAAATTGAGATTTTAAGAGAAGGTTTATCTAAGTTGACAAATAATTCACAGCAAGCTGTCCATCAGCCACCAAATGTAGTTATGGTTAATTCTAAGCCTTCAAAAGCTCAGGAAAAGACTTCAAAAGAGGCAAGTAAGCCTAGAAAAGTGCAGCAGCCAGCAAGTACAAAGATTAAAAAGTCTACAAGTATTCAGAAAACCTCAGAAAAGGAAGGTAAAAAGACTCCAAACCAGAAACCTCCTCCTTTTTATGTTACTCTGATTATTGGAAATAAGCTTGTTCATAGTTGCATGGTTGATAGTGGTGCCACTAGCACTATAATGCCAAAAAAGGTGGCTGCTTCATTGAATCTTAAGTATGAACCTCTTGAAAAAGGTGTAGTACAACTTGATGGTACTGCTGTAAAAACCTTAGGGGTTATAAAAAATGCAAGCTTAATGCTCCATTCTTGTCCAAATTTTTCTATTTTGCAAGATATCTATGTAATTGACCTGCCAGCATACTTTGCTATATGTTTATCCAGAGACTTCACAGCCAATATTGATGGTTATTTTTCATCTGATTGGTCACATCTATTTTTTAGAACAAGGTATGGTACTAGAGTGACCATTCAGTCTGAGTCCTTGTCTAAAAACCACATTGAGCCATATAATCTCAATCCAATCAATGCTAATTGCATTAACATGGAACAAGATGAGATTCTAGAATGTTCATCTTACAATACAAAAATTGAAGCATATCCAGACATTGTTTTAGATGAATGGGATTTTAGAACAGCTCATAAGGATGAGTCATTTGATGCAGGATTTGGAAATTACATGATGTTTGAATCTGACGATGTTATTCCTAATTTGGTTAAGGATCAAGAAGCTGAATTTAATGAGTCTAACCAACTTTGGGATCTATTTTTTGATGGTTCATGGAATAAAGATGGTGTAGGAGTAGGAGTTATGTTAGTATCTCCTAATGGTGACAAATTTTATGCTGCTTATAAGCTAAATTTTCCTTGTTCTAACAATGTAGCAGAATATGAGAGCTTAATACAGGGATTAGAATGGGCAAGGTTGAAAGGTATTAAGTGTCTCAGGGATTTTGGAGATAGTGAGCTAATTGTTAGGCAGGTAAAAGGCCTTAATTCTGTGAAAAATGATTTGTTGAAGATGTATAAGTCTAGGGTATTTGATATGCTAGCAGAATTTGATGCTTTTAATTTGATATCTATTCCTAGAAGACAAAATCTACATGTAGATAGACTAGCTGCAATTGGTACTTAGGCTAATATAATTGAAAATAAAGGACTGTTTACAGATCAATCTTATGTTAAGGTAGTTGTCAGGCCATCTATACCTGATAATGATGCATATTGGTAGGTTTTTAATACTAATGAGCATATTTTGAGTTTCCTGACAAAAACTAATGATTTCTCAGCTCCCAAGGATAGCAAAGGTAAACAACAAGTTGAAGATTAGATTATCTAGTTAAAGTCAAATAAATTGCCAATGGGTCTAGTCAGCTTAGAATCTATTTTCAATTCAGATGATCAGTTTAGAAAATCTAAAACCAGCTTGTTGGTTAAGGAAGATCATTATGAGGAAGTTGAAATTTTTAGAGACAAGTGGCTTAAAATTGGTAAGATTAATTCTCCTATGGAAAAAGAACTTTTCATTAATCTTTTTAGGGATTTCAATGATGTTTTTGCTTGGGACTATTCTGATCTTAAGGGATTTGATCCCCAACTTACTCAACATACTATAGAGTTAGATCCTAATGCAAAACCAATTAGGTAGAGACAAAGGCCTATTAATCCAAAATTGGAGCCATTAATGCTCAAAGAGTTAAGAAAATTGTTAGATGGTGATATTGTTTTTCCAATTAAACATACATCTTGGGTTTCTAACTTAGTTCTAGTTAGAAAGAAGAACGGTGAGCTTAGATTATGTGTAGATTTCAGAGATCTCAATAGGGCCTGTCTGAAAGATAGACATCCACTTCCTTCAATGGAGAAAATTCTTCAATATGTTTCTAGATCAGAGAGATTTTCTCTTCTTGACGGTTATTCTGGTTATAACCAGATTCTAGTTAAAGAATCAGACCAGTACAAAATAGCTTTTACTACAAAGTGGGGCACTATGGCTTACAAGAGAATGCCTTTTTGGATTGTCCAATGCTGGGGCAACCTTTCAGAAGGCAATGGACATGGCTTTTAAAAATCTTATGTATAAGTTTGTTTTAGTCTACCTAGATGATATAACCATTTACAGCAAAAAGGTTGGTCAACACATTGAACATTTAAGGCAAATCTTACAGAGATGCAGAGAATTTGGCATATCTTTGAATCCTAAGAAATCTGTGTTTTCAGTTCATGAAGGAAAATTATTAGGCTATAAGGTTTCTAAGGAAGGTACATCAATAGATCCTGAGAGAATTCATGCAATCCTAGAGCTTTCATTGCCTAAGCATAAAAAGGGTTTGCAAAGTTTCATTGGTAGGATCAATTTTGTACGTAGATTCATTCCAAATATTGCTAACTTGTTGAAACCATTAACATCTATGTTGAAAAAGAATGTTGCTTTTAGTTGGAATGAAGAAGGAAAGAAGAATTTTGAGCTGATTAAACAAGCTTTATCTTCAGCTCCTACTCTAGTTAACCCAAATTTTAATAAAAACTTTATCTTATATGCTTATGGTGCTACTGATACAATTTCTACTATGTTGGTTTAGAAGAATGATAAAGGATAGGAGTAGCCAATTGCTTTCTTTAGCAAAGGTATGGATGACTATGAAAAAAGGTACACATTTATTGAGAAACATGTACTTGCTGCCATCAAGGCATTGAAAAAGTTTAAACATCTGATTGCTAATAATAGAGTGCATCTAATGGTTGCACATCTGAGTGTTAAAGAATTTTTATTGAGCAAGGATGTGAGTGAGAAGCGTGCTGGTTGGATAACCAAAGTAATGGAATATGATGTTCAGATACATGTTACCAAGCTGGTAAGAGGAAAAGGCCTTTGCGCCCAACTTGCAAATGAAGAAGAAAGTGTTGAAATTCCTCATAAATCTGATGATTCTCAGATTGATACAGTTCTAATTTTTAATTCAGCAACCTGGTTATCTGACATGACAAGGTTTCTTCGAACTGGACTATGTCCAAGTAATCTCAATAAGTCCAAAAGAAGGTACTATAGATTGCAATCTATTCCTTACGTCCTTATTGATGGTGTTTTATATAGAAAGGATTATTCTGGTATGTTTTTAAGATGTGTTGACACGATAGATCAAAACAAAATACTTTCTAAATTTCATGATGGATCATGTGGTGGTCACTTTAGTCCTAAGACTACAGCAATGAAAATACTGAGGGCAGGTTATTATTGGCCTGACTTGTTCAAAGATGCTTATGCTTGGGCCAGAAAGTGTCAAAAATGTGCATTATTTGCAGGTAAACAAAAGCTGGCAGCAATGCCATTAAAGCCTATCATAGTTGATCAACCTTTTGCAAAGTGGGGTATGGACTTCATAGGTCCTATTCACCCTGATTCTAGTGCTGGCCATAAGTGGATTTTGACTGCCACTGATTATTTCACAAGGTGGACTGAAGCTGTTGCATTGAAGGAAGCTACTGGACCTACAGTTCTGAAGTTTTATGAAGACATAATTACCAGGTTTGGGGTTCCTCAATCAATCATTTCAGATAATGCTATGGCTTTTATTGGTTTATCTATTACACGATGGGTTGTTAAAAATGGAGTTTACCTCAATACTTCATCAAACTATTATCCTCAGGGTAATGGTCTTGCAGAGTCTACTAACAAGAATCTAACAAGGATTATCAAGAAGATTCTACAGGAAAACAAAAGAGATTGGCACTCAAAATTGAAGGCAGCCCTATGGCTTGATAGAATAACTCCTAAAATGGTCATTGGAATTCTCCTTATGTCCTAGTTTATGGAAAAGAAGCTAGATTGCTAGTTTCTACTGAGTTTCCAGCATTACAACTGGCAGATCAGATGCTGTTATTTGAAGAAGAAGATCCATTAAAGATCAGGTATGGTGATTTACTTAAATTGGAAGAAGATAGGAGGCATTCTTTGGATATAATGGAGCTAAAACAAGCTCAAACTAAAAGGTTTTTTGACAAAAAAGCAAAGTTCAGGGATTTCAAAGAAGGAGACTTGGTTCTAAAGTGGGATGTTTTGAAAAGTAGGCCAGGATAGCATGGAAAATTTGATAATTTTTGGTCAGGTCCATTTGTCATTACAGCCTACAAGGAAAATAATGCATTTCAGTTGTCCATAATTGAAGGAGAAGAGCTACAGATTCCAGTTAATGGAATACACCTAAAGCCTTGTTTTGAGGGTTAGGTTTGCCTAGGTTTTTCACTTTCAATAAGTGTTGTTTCAACACTAGGTTTTAGTTTGTTTTGACTCTAAGTTTTCTAGGGTGCACAAGTCTAGTTATAGATGCATTTTCATTTCAATAAATTGCATTCAAGGTTCAGTTTTCTAAAGTTTTGAAGCCCTAGGATAAGTCTACAGGTCATGTCTAGTAGGCAGACATCCAGCAGAAGTCGCCAAAATTGTTATCTAAAATTAAACCATACAACACAATAGGCACTAAAAGAATTTCACACATTTGAGTTGTCCAATTAACACTATCTAGTAGGTTTTGTTAGTTTGCATTTACTTACTACATTTGTTGTCAGATTTTACTTTTTGTACTCTAAGTATTGATCAAATTATTATAAATTTAGAAAGAATCATCATTGATCATTACATTGTGCATCCATAAGAATGTAGTACAAATGTCATTTGTTTCATATTACATGATTCAATAATTAGAGTACATTCGCAAATTGTTAAAAGAAAACTAAAGTGTGTAAAAGGTTCCCATGTATTGCCTCATGTTCGTGTTGGTTCTGCTAGTTTCTGTTAAGTCATTTGCATCTAGGTCTCTCCCGAGTCACCATCAGCATTCAGCTCCTTAGGGAAATCTTCATCTGGAAAAAGAAAAAAGAGAACAATGATTAGATCCTGATGGATCTAAGCAATACAAGGAAACAGTTACATACATCAGTTATCTGTTACTATCTGCATATCAATCTAAGAACAAATGTAGCAAGAAAATGAAATTATCACTCACTACGAGAAAGTGTTAAAGGGACATGTCTTGGAGCATGAAACCTTTCACTTTTAGTACCTATTGTGGTGTGTGATTTCATTTTGGACAACTAAAGAATCTGAATGAAAGGGACTTAGTATGTTTCCAAATTAAGAAACCTTGTTTAGAATATGTTTCTCATCGATATTGCATGTAATTAACAAGTTATTTTGCAGATAACAATGGACTAGTTTACTTTTCAGTCATTTTGAAGATGCAGAACAAGCTGGTTTCCTGTGCTACAGGAAGTTCCAGATTGTTCATCTCCAGAAGAATCAAGTTATTTCACCAAATGATGCTGATTTCATCATAAATAGAGTACATTTTTCATAACTTTCAATGATTTAAATACTGAATATTTTCAAGTACTTCAAGGTTGAATCATATTATGAATGTTAGAAAAATGTTATGACTGGGTGTCACGAACCCGTGTTCCAACCTCAGTCATAAGCATTTTGTTGTTGATGAGTGTCACGAGCCCATGCTCAAACTTCATTAACAGAGTACAAAACATTTATATCTTGCTGTACTTTATATCATGAAATGACAAATTCAGTATCAGAAAGAAAGTGTATAAAATTTTGCTACAGGAGCTTCAATAATGCTGATGTTGTTTTTCTCAGAATGCCAATAGGTCACATTCTTCAGTACTTGTCAGAAATCATAAGAAAAATAGTTTATATGTTCAATTTCTGACAAGAAACATATCAATTTCAACCACTGGAATGTGGATCATGTTTCTGAAAGGTTTGAACTCAAGGTTCAAACAGTAAGGTTCTTATGTTGGTTAAAGAACAATAAGATCACTTGCTGAAATTACAATTCATAAGCTGAGAGTTTAAGTTCATCAATTGACTTGAGGACTATTCAGTGACAGTGGTTTATTTTTATTACAAGAATAATATGTGTTAACCAAGAGTTCAATAGTGCTACAGGAACTATTCATTATTCATGGGAATAATATATTTTATTTAGAGATTTTTCATGTTATCAATGAAGGAAAAGAATGAACAAGTGCAACACTTGTATATAGCAGAGAACTTCCCAAAATGTTAAGACTAGTTTACAACAGGAAGCATAAGTTTTAATAAGGGTTTTATACCCATATTTTCAGCAATAAATCTCTCATATCATGCAAAGAAAGAGCCTTAGGTTTTTATAGAAGATAAGGTGTATATTTCAGCAGTGAACTAGTTTTAAAACAACAAAGTAACTTCATCCAAACTAGCAGTGGACTATCAACCTGAAAAAAGAGAGTGTTCTTCGTGCGAATGGAGGGTTTCAAATACTTAATATCTTTCCTATATTACAAGTGCAACTTTTTTTTGCAAACAAATAGTTTGAAATCATATAAAAGATGGAGAGTATATGTATAAATAGAAAACACTTTTAGAAATATGTATGTTCCTGTTCAGATGTGACGTCCTTTCTATTGCACAAAAACAAACAGTAAACTTCTACAATCCAAAGGGAAGCATGTTTTGTGCAAAAATCATGCAATAAAAGTGAAACAGGCAGTGCGTATGCACTGGCTACTAGCAAATAGAGGCACATTTTTTTTAAAAAAAAATGTAACAGGGAGTTTGAAAGAGAAACAAATAGTTCAACTTCCTGTCAATCAATATCATTTCCAGCATTGAACTTCATATATTTTGCAGAGAAAGGAGATACAACTTTTTCCAACAGAGCCACGTTTTTATCAAAAGTATTGGCTGGAGTTCAAACCCGTATTTTCTGTACCAAAGGAGCCACATTTTTTTTTAAAAGAGTGTTAACAGAGAGTTAAAAGATCATGTCACGTTTTTGATAGAGAATGTTTCTAGCAGCAAATAGAACATATTTTTTGCGGGTTTCCAGCAAAGATCATGGCATGATTTATACCCAAATCAGAGGCCACATTCTTAAAGAAAATGTAAACACAAAGTTCAGTTAGAACCCTAATGTTTTAGCAGTGAAAGCAAGTTTGAACAAAAAAAAATCAACCACATCTTTAGTGGTTTCTACATATTTTGTAGTGAGAGCTCACGTCTCAAACAGCAGCTAGGGACTGATATTTATGCAAAAGATTCATGTTTTTTATTAAAAATGTAATCTTAAAATGCAAACAGAGAGGGTTTACATGCGTCTCCTTGTTGATCAAATACAAAGCATATATTCAACAGAAGATAGAAACTCATATTAGCAAACAGATCAAGCCATTTTTTTCGAGAAAAAGAAGTCGAAACAGAGAGTTAAAGAAATGATAACTTATAGTTCCAGCAAAAAAGAAACCGAGTTCTTCATTGTATGGAGGTTTTGGTTCCTTGTTTTATGCAAAAAACTTCAATAGAGATGCTCATTTTCGGCCTTCAAATCTGCAGTTAGCTAGGGTTTGAAACCCTTCAAATGTGCAAATAAACTTCAAAGAATGCCAAGTTCGATAATTATCAAAATACCCAAAATGAAGTAAAATAGAATTTGGCGTCCGCAAGGAGAAGACTGACAAATGTCAGAGTTCGATAGAGGATAGGTCGCCACCTCATACGTTGAGGACCACATACATTGTCGACTTCTTGCAGCATGGTTTCATATATGAATAACAAGTGGGTTGAGTTGTTGTTAACTCCCCACTTTGTTATTAATTATAGTTTAAATTTGCTATGTATTGGTTAAGGGAAGTTAGGATAATTATTAATTAATTTTTTGATATTTATATTGAAAACTTTTAATAATTATTTTCTGGCATAACAAATGTTAAAGCCTTTTTAATATTTGTTTTCTTTTTATAAATTGGCTGAATATTTTGCATAAAAGGATTTATTCCTTTTAATTTAGAGCCTTTTTATTAAAAGAGATAGATAACTTTTGGCATAATTTATGATGTAAAGGGATTTTTAATTCCTTATATTAGCCAAAATTTAGGCGTAGATGGATTTTTTTCAGTTTGATGACATGTGGCCTAAATTTTTGTCATGATTTATGCCCAGAATTGGTGCAATTTTAGGGGAAATGAACATTCTCAGATTAGGGTTTGGGGGCCTTTTTAGGAAGTTTTTCTTTTCTAAGGGTTGCAGATTTTAAAAAGAGGGCATTTTAGTGAATTAATTGTTCCTAGATGTTTCTCAGGCCGCTTTTGTAACTATTTTTGCAGAAAATAAGAAGGAAATATACCAGATTACAGGTCATCTTTGTGTTTAGATTATCATTCCTTTCCATCTTCTTTAGTAAGTGTTTATAATTCTGGTTTTGATTTTGGATGTGAATGTTTCACTGTTCCTTCCAAATTGATAAGTCTGACTAATCAAACCTTATTTGAGAAATGTATGTTGCTAAGAGTTCAGTAATTTGTGGTTTATCCCTGGTTATCAAATTCATTAGTCTATATGATGAAAAGTGTTCCAATCATCTGAATTTCATTGTGAATTAGGTCTGGAGTTGTTTTCCTCTCTGATTTCTGAATCAGTCATTGGTGTATCACCTTATTTTCTTAGTTTTAAAGTTCCCTTTACCCTTTTCCCATCAAAGTTTTAGGATTAGTAAAGTGATAGCCAATATCTTATAGGAGCCGGCCTAGAATCTGGAGATTCTTTTCCAATCATAGTCCACCCACAGCTAGGAAAAGTTTCCATTGTCAGTTAGAATTGTTGTTAGCCTTTTGCCTGATAAAGGTAACAATTCTAAACCTGAACAGTTTCAAGATTGGAAGGAGTGAGGACTCTACTTGCATATGCAACTTATAAAGGATTCAAAGTATATCAAATGGATGTCAAGTCTACATTTCTAAATAGGATATTAGAAGAAGAAGTATACATTGAACAACCAGATGGATTTATTCACCCAAGAAAGAAGAATATGGTTTGCAAGCTACACAAGGCACTGTATGGATTGAAACAAGCCCCCAGAGAATGGTATGAAACACTGCATAACTATCTGATAAAGATTGGATTTTTAAGGACAAATGACAACAAAAATCTTTATATGAAGACTAAAAAAGGTAAAAGGATTTTGTTAGCAAAAATATTTGTTGATGATATCATATTTGGAGGACAAGATTCCCTATGTCAAAACTTTTCAAATTGGATGCAAACTTAATTTTAAATGTCTATGTTTGGTGAGATCAAATTTTTTGTTGGTTTGCAAGTTTATCAGATGAAAAAAGGTATTTATATTACTCAATTTAAATATGTTAAGGAGATATTGAAACTTTTGGTATGGAAGATTTTAAGCTAGCAAGTACACCTATGGCTACTGGACAAAATTTATCTAAAACTAAAGATACAACTGAAGTGAATCAAACCTTATATAGATCCATGATTGGAAAGCTACAATATGTTGTCCATAGTAGACCAGATATTTCCCTAGCAATTGGGATTGTTGCAATATTTTCTACAAATCCTAAAGAGAGTCACATGATGGTGGTGAAAAGAATATTGAGATATCTTAAAGGAACAGAGGACTATGGATTGTATTACAAGAAGAATGACAAGTTTGAACTGAAAGTTTACATTGATGCAGATTGGGCTGGAAATGTTGCTGATAGAAAGAGTACAAGTGTTGACACATTATTTCTAGGAAAGAGATTAGTCTCTTGGACAAGAAAGAAGTAGAACTATATTTCCTAATCTATATCAGAAGCTAAGTATGTTGCAACAGCGATGAATTATTCAAATTTAGTGTGGATCAACAAATTGTTAAAATGTATGAAGGAGGAAATCACTGAGCCAGTTGTTATTTTTTGTGATAACACAAGTGCTATTAACATATCAAATAATCTTGTTATGCACACCAAGACTAATCATATTTCTATCAAGTATCATTACTTGAGAGAGTCGGTTCAAGACAAAGAAGTGAGATTGGAATATATGAATACAAAGGAACGATTAGCAGATATATTCACAAAAGCATTACCTAAAGATTCTCATGAATACCTTAGAGGTAAAATAGGGGTGATTCCCCTAACCGAGGATACCTAGAAGCATATAGGAGCACTGTATCAAATGTGCTAATTAGATTATCTGATAAATTGATGCAAAAGAGGTTACACTTTAGGAGTTGCCTAGATTTGTGAGAAGTAAAGCAAAGATGTTAATCAATCATAAGCTAGATGACAAGGGGAGTATACATCATACAGAACTGACGTGAAGATATTTACATGGTAAAGATGTAAGTGATAGATACAAGTTTCTTTGGCATTATTGTCAAGGAGGAATAGATTAAATGAGATAGAGGAAGAAAAAAAATAGAGTAAATGAACCTAAGAAAAGAGGGAGAGATTTAGAGAGAAAGATACAACATGAGAATAAGAAAGAGATTTAGTGAATAGACAAAGCTAAATTTATCCAAGAGGGAGCTGGTACTTGGATGTGTTGGATGTGAATCAGAATGAAGCTAGTGATATTAATGAAGATCTGTTGCACAAAGATTTTGGATTATTTTGTGAATCATATGATGTTCATGTGGTGTTTCCATCAATGCCAAAGAGGGATATTATTGGAAACTACAATTGAAATAATTATTATATTATCATTGATGTCAAACCTTAATTGGTAAGATAATTGCTATCTAGGAGAGTAACATATCTTTTGATTGATGAAGAGGATTTGAAAAGAGATTATAAAAGAGCCTAAGGAAAGGTTGAGTTATTTGACACTTCAATGGGTACTTTATTAGTTGGAACATTGACAAGGTAATGTGTTGTTTACCAAGTGAAGAAGAAAGACTGGAAACATAGGCTTGACCAAGCAAAAGTGAAGAAATCTAGTTTAAGCTAAGTGATGTTAGTGTTGACCAAGTGCCAGTCTATGCCGAGAAAATATAGTGTCAACCGAACATTAGTAATTACCGAGAAGGAAAATGTTAGTGATGACCGAGATACGCAGTAATGATCGAGGAGATGAACACAATATTGACCGAGTGTTAGTAATTTACATTTTGAGAAAGAATTGAGAATCCCACCTGACATAGTTGAATTCTTGGGATATGTAAAATGTGTTGACATTATTAATGAATGGTATAAAGAATTTAATGAATGGTATAAAGTATTTAATGCATGGTAAATTTTTTCCTTATGATTTCAAAAAGAAGTTTGGAGATGTATCTAGAAGGGAAATAAGGAGAACATAATGATGGAAGGATTTGATTAATCTGACCTAAACCTAAGATCTACTAAAGAGATTAGTGGAAAAAGATTAATCTACCTAATCAAAGAGGTATAAGGATAACCTAATTGTGAGGTTACAATATAGAGAAGAGTTTGATGTTATTGACTGACAAGTCTAAGAAGAAGGTTGAAGGTGAAGCTGTGAAGAGCTAAACAGAGTTGTAGTGATTGCTTGAAGATAATTCAGAGTAGATCTGTAACACCACCCAATAACTAGGTGACGAAACCAAAAAAAAAAAATCATCCAAAAACATACACCAAAAGGAGATAACAAATTTTTTTTTCATTTAACTTCCATAAAACTGAATATATAAGTTTACAAACTGTCTTACAAAGTTGTTCATACAAATTCTGGTTACAAAGAGTTACATCAGTACTCTTAATTGAAATGATTCAAATACAAATGTAGGAAATCTTCCTAAGTTTCCCTATAAGATCTATAAACTGCCCTAATGATCAACATTATTGTTACAATCTGTTTCCCATAAATTTTAACAGCGGCCAACCACTGACCCAGATTCATAGTTTTATCCATGTAGGTTCCTGAAATAACAAATAAGAACACAACACCACAAAACAAATAGGGCTCAGCATAAATACAATACACATAAACCTCCATGATAAACCTGCAATCATAAGCATCATAATGAACATATTTCATATACCATAAAACTCATTTGAACCAAAACATTATTATCTCATTACAACAGTCGCATAATATAGAAGACAAGACAACATGTTATGATGAAATAACTCGCAGTCAGAATTCCAGAAAGATGATGCACATATCCACTGAGATGTTTAAACACTGAAGAGTCAAGATTCTGCACCCATGGTTGTGCCCATGACATATCTTAAAATGCAAGGTAATCTGTACTCCCGTTAATAAACTTAACAGTGCACACAGCTATTTGTTAATCCGTTTAATAACGTAACAGTACCTTATGCCCCATACTCTGTTCTAGATCACGCAAATCATAGATATAGGGGAGGCCAATTATCTTTTTAAATTAAAACCCACCCCAATAAATTTTAAAGGTTATCACTTGTTCACTGAATTGGTTCTCCCAATTCAGCCATCTCCACATGTGATCATCTTCTGAAATTATTCACAAACACATGCTAACTAAAATAACCAGAAACCATCATGCAAATAGAAATCTATCTATTTAACCACATGATACATTCAGCCTGGTAATGGAACAGTACAAAGATATACATTTTATCTTACAATTCCATTTCATATTTCTTTTCCATCCAGCTATTCACAATAGCAGAACTAAGAAAGATTCCAGCTTAAACATCTTATTCACAACTTGTAAGATAAAGTACAATTGTCACCCATAAGACAATAAAATAGAACTGTGAACATATTCAGTCCAAAAAGTAACACAATTAAACACTTAACTGAAATAATGATAAATCAAATTGCCTAAAGTGTCTATTGACAGTGAAACTCGAATACATAGCTAGCACAGACACATCTTAATAGACATCCACAACTAAGTTCCACAATTACTTTCAATGAAACGTTGAATAGAATTACACTAACTTCTTTTAAAATATAACTAATAACCCACCGAATTCCACAAGATGTAATGACACCACTCAAAAGAATAAAAAAGATTCCAACATCTTACAATATGGATATCATTCTCCATTTAACAAACCGTTTTAATCACAAGTTGAATTTAACATCATTTTCCATTTACAGACCAATGACAACAACATTTCTACATTAAAGAAACATTATAACAGTAACAAAAGATATTTCTACGTTCAGAGATTTTCTCTTCTTCTTTTTTAAAAAGAACTGTTCCTATACAAATCATTATTCACATCAACTTGCTATAGTTAACTAGTGAATAATCTTATTCCTATACGAATAAATCGACACTCAGAATTCTTTATTGCATAACACAAAATAGCTACGATAGATATATATGTATCCTCTATTTACCTCATGTAACATTATCGAATACATTTACAACTTCAATATTTTCAACAACGACAACCATAGTATTCGCTGAAGAGACAAAGCACTAATATAGTGACTGGTTAAATGACCATCTGATGCGTTTAACAATCGACAATAAAAATAGAGTTGCTTAACAACTATGTAAAAAAATCTCAAGCACCTCGACATCAATAACTCAGTTAAGAAAATGCCCAAATACCCGAGAGAAATCAACTCTACATAGTCAACACATTAAACATCATTCATTTCGAAACCATTCACTATATCATTGCTCGGTTACAACTGTGTTTATAATACCGTGTTTTCCCAATAACCGTTTAACCACAACCTAAAACCTCCAATCCTAGTATCGTTCATGATATGCATTCTTGCAAAGCTAATAACTTAGCCCCTAGTGTTCGACACTTCAATAATAACAATACAAGCTGACAACACTATCTAGCAGAACTTTAAACTACGAACAGACACCAACAAAAAAAAACCCTCAAACAGAATCCACATTTTATAAGACTATGATTACTCCAAATACCTTCGCATATCTGCGGTCTACAGTTAAAAACTGATACAATTTCTTGTTTCACACTACAAAAAAAACAAAATAGAATGACATACGATACATGACCATGTCTGGTGTTTCACTTTCCCTAAATCTCATTCACATTAACCCTCGAAATGAATGCATCCGATACACATAGTACTGACATAAAAATTTCCCCTATATTTTATTGCACTAAAACCCTCAACAAATACTTGAAAACGTTCATTACACATTCAAACTGAGATCTCTTAAGAATATCTATCTAATGATTTCACAGAGTTTCGAAACCAACTATCTATATACACTTCTACTTAAATATTTCATCATCTCAAACACGACATATCACAAAACAATACATGCATTTAACAGAGTAAATGAAAAACAACATAGTATAGAGGAGAATAGGGTTAGATGCTGGCCCTGACCTGCACAATACCCTCTGAAACAAAATCCAAGCTCTGGTCACCACAGAAGCCTTCAAACCAGCAGACAATAGCAACTCGAGAATGGAATATGAAGAAGCTATACTGCCATCGAGATAAAGAAATGGCATCCTCATAATGGCCACACTCACAGCCCCGAAAATCACCATATTAACCTCTGCAATAAATAGAGGAAGAAACCCCCACAACATGCATCCCTTCCTCCAAAACCATCGCAACAATGGCAAACAAGAACTTCAGAAAGAAGATAACATTCATTAACTGCTCCTTACTAACCATGAACGACCTCCCACACTTGGTAAGCTGCAAGCCAAGTATGGTACCAACTCGCAGTCCACACACCCCAATGTACTGAACTAGCACGTGCAGAATTAACTCCCATAACGTATCAAATGCCACCTTACCTTTGCCAATTCCCAAAGCTCGGCATCAAAGCCAACACATATGCCGATATCAAAACATAACTTCACAAAACCGCCACCACGCCAATGCATCTTCTCCTATGAATATGGGGTGGTCATAATACATTTATCTTATATGTATAAACATGTTTATATGTAATATGATTGCCTCTTATTCATATGAGAAGATGTTCCAATAAAAGATATAGTCCATTAACATGGCACATATATAAATATATACATATATATATGTTATATATATGTTTATATATTTATATATATTCATACATCTATATATATGCTATATATATATTAATATATATATATATATATATATATATATATATATATATATATATATATATATATATATATATATATATATATATATATATATATATATATATATATATATATATATATATATATATATATATATATATATATATATATATATATATATATATATATATACATACATACATATATCTAACGAAACAAATAGAATAGAAGTTAATATTAACTGAGCACTAATTTAATAGACAAAATACATGATTTCATATAAACAGAGCTATTTAACTCAGATTTCAGAATCACATTGAATAACATTATACGTGAACAAACGGAGCTTTCATTTCATAATAGAATTACAGAATGGGCATGATCAGAAAACCACTAAGATCTGAAAACTAAACACTCAAAATAAATCCATAATAGAAACAGATTATATTATTGAATCCTTTGACAGTAACTAACATACCCACACATACAGATCTTAAAACATAAGGAACTGAATTTAACAAATTTACTAACTAACAAAGTATAATCAACTACACAGAATTAATGTTTTCCAGTCTCAACTAACAACAAATAAGACATCAAGAGTACTTCTGGTAAAAACTGAATGAAATAGGGTCAGGCATGACACCCTCCCCCACTAGTCCTTGACTTCCTCCTGGAAGTCAGCAAAGAGGAACGGATGTGCTGCTCTTATCAGATCATAATCTTCCCATGTAGCAGAAGACTCATCATTTGGATCCCATTGGACCTTTACCTGCCTTATTTTTCTGCCCCTTAAATCTAGAGTTCTATCCTGAATAACCCGAACTGGTTCCATCATAATCTGGCCATCTATTACCTGTAGATCATTCCAATTAAGAACATGTGCAATATCAGGATTATATTTACGTAGAACAGAAACATGAAAAACATTGTGAATACGAGATAGTCCCGGTGGTAGAGCTAATTTATAGGCAACTGGTCCAATTCACTCCAAGATTTCAAAAGGGCCCACAAACCATGGTGCAAGTTTAGATCCTTTCCCATAACGAATAGGACTCTTCCTAGGTCTCACCCTAAGAAACACTTTGTCACCCACCACAAATTGATGATCAATTCTATGCTGATCAGCGTACTTTTTCTGTCTGTCCTGAGCAGTGAAAAGGTGTTCTCTGATTCTCTTCACCTGCTGTTCCATTTCCATCAACAACTCAGGTCCTAAAAGTACTCTGTCATCCAAATTACCCCAACTCAAGGGCGTTCTACAAGGTCTTCCATACAGAGCCTAAAATGGAGCCATTCCTATAGAACTGTGGTAACCATTGTTGTAAGCAAATTCCACAAGATGCAGATACTCTTCCCACTTGTTCTGCCTGTCCATGACGTACATTCTGAGCATGTCTTCCATAATTTGATTGACACGTTCAGTTTGTCCATCCATTTCTGGATGATAGGCGGAACTAAAATTCAGTTGAGTACCTAAATCCCGTTGCAAAGACCTCCAAAAAGTAGAAGTAAATACTGGATCCCTGTCTGAAATTATCTTTTTGGGAATCTCATGCAATCTAACCACTTGTTCCATATAGATTCTGGCCACTGAAGATGCATTGTAAGTAGACCTAATCGGAATGAAGTGAGCTACCTTAGTCAAACGGTCCACAATAACCATGATTGCGTCATGACGCCTAGCAGTGAGTGGTAACCCAATAATAAAATCAATAGAAATGGTGTCCCATTTCCATTCAGGAACACTATGAGACTGAAGTAACCCCACTGGATGTTGATGTTCAGCCTTAACCCTCTGGTATTCCAAACATCTTGCCACAAAGTCGGCTACATCCCTTTTCATTCCGAGCCAATAATAATGCCGTTTGAGATCAGCATGCATTTTCTTAACACCCGGATGAGCTGAATATGGTGCTTTATGGGCTTCAACCATGACCAAACCATGCAAGCTTCCTATATCAGGAACATAAATACTACCCCGATAGACTAATAGCCCCTCCGAATTGATGGAATATCCCTCAAACTGACCTTCCATCAAACTGCCACTATCAATTACAGCCTTAACTTCTGAATACCACTGATCTGCTGACAAGTTCTATAGAATTTTCTCCTTCAAATCCACCGTTAAGATCAAGGAAACAACCTCGTGATGCCTCCTACTAAGAGCATCAGCTACTACATTTTCTTTTCCTTGAACATATTTTACCTCAAAATCGTATTCACACAAAAACTCCATCCACCTTCGCTGCCTAGCGTTAAGATTGGGCTGTGTGAATAGATACTGCAAACTTCTATGATCAGTATGCAACTCAAAATGTTGACCGAGAAGAAAATGTCACCACTTAGTCAAAGCATGCATAACTGCTGCCAATTCTAAGTCATGAGTGGGATAATTAACTTCATGATTCTTAAGTTTCCTAGATTCATAGGCTATCACCCGGCCATCCTGCATCAACACTGCTCCAATGTCATCTAAAGAAGCATCCGTACACACTACAAATTCCTTCGAAGGATCAGGTACTGCCAAGATAGGAGCACTAGTCAAGCATTCCTTAAGCTTACGAAATGCTACCTCGCACTCTTCCATCCAAGCAAACTTTTTCCCTTTCCTTTGCAAGGAAGTAATAGGATGAGCAATTTTAGAGAAATTGGACACAAATCTTTGATAGTAACTTGCCAATCCCATGAAACTATGGACTTCTGACACATTGGTTGGAGCTGGCCAATTTATAATAGCCTGGATCTTGGAAGGATCAACAGCTATCCCATCCCTTGAAATGATATGACCTAAATAGCAAATCTCCTTCTTGAAGAACTCACATTTTGCTAAATTAGCATAAAGCTTGTTCCTTCGGAGACAATCCAGAATTTGCTTGAGATGTTGCTCATGCTCTTCAACAGAGTTAGAATACACCAGAATATCATCCAAGAAAACTACAACAAATTTGTCCAGATACTCTCTGAGTACATTATGCATCAAATTCATAAAGACTGAAGGTGCATTAGTCAACCCGAATGGCACCACTGAAAATTCATAGTGTCCATATCTGGTATGAAAAGCTGTCTTATGAATATCTGACTCCTGGACTCTAAGTTGATGATATCCCGATTTAAGATCAATCTTTGAGAAGATACGAGCACCCTTGACCTAATCAAACAAGTCATCAATCCTAGGCAAAGGATACCTGTTCCGGATAGTGACCTTGTTCAACTGCCGGTAGTCAATACAAAGTCTCAAAGAGCCATCCTTCTTCTTGACAAAGATAACTGGTGCACCCCAAGGCAATACACTAGGACGGATCAGTCCTTTACCCAAAAGCTCTTCTAACTGAATTTTAAGTTCATTCAATTCTTGCGCTGTCATACGGTATGGAGCTTTGGAAATTGGTTCAGTTCCAGGTACCAAATCAATTCGGAAATCAATTTCCCTTTTAGGGGGTACGCCAAGAATCTCTTCCACAAAAACATCAGAAAACCTCTGCAACACTGGATGATCAAGAGAAGCGTCTCCTGTAACAACATCCTCCAAATCATTCACAGTGATAGCGAATAACTTGCAGCCTTTTCGGACACACCTTACCAATTGCTTGGTAGAAATGGTTCTGACTGAGATAGGTCTTTTTACCCCAACAATAATCTTGGGTGCCCCCAAGTCATCAACACACTTGACCACTTTGCCCAAACAATCGATCACTGCTTGATGCTGTTCAAGCCAATCCATACCCAGAACTATATCATAGGATCCCAATGGAATTACTCTAAGATCCACTGAAGTAATAAAGGATTTCAACTAAACCTTGCACCCTGGAGCTATTACCCTAGCCTCTACTTGAGACCCCGAAGCTAACTCCACTTGCCATAAGATATTAGCTCTAGCCACTGGAATACCACTCTGTGTAGCTAAGATAGAAGAAATAAAGGAATCGGTAGCACCAGAATCAAACAAAATGGATATCTCCTTACCTTGCATTTTACCTCTAGCCTCAATGACTGTGTTCTGATGCTCTGCCTGCTTCTGGTCCAAGGTTGCAAATACATGGTGGTTCCGTGCTGAATCACTCACCGTAGCCTCTGACCTGGGTGGATTAACCTCTGATCTCTGTTTGACCAAACCAGGACATTGAGCCTGATAATGTCCTTGCTGCCCACAACGGAAACAAGTCACAGTCCTCTTGAAATCCCTGCTCTAAGAAAGTGTACTACTCTGAATACTCTGCGACTACTGAGGAGGTTTAAATTGATCAGACCCCCTATTGTTCCTGTTAGATGATGTGGGTTTGTCAAACTTTCTCTTTTTGAACTTTCCACCAGAAAATCCAGTTTTGAGGTTGCCTTGAGACTGCTTCGGACTCCTGAAATCACTCTGACTAGGCGGATTCACACTTGCTTTAGGGAATGACCCATGGTACCCTGACTTCATCTCAATAAGCTTGGCTCTCTCAGAAGCCTCCTGCATAGTCATAGGTTTAAAGGTCCTCACCTCTTCACCTATTTTGGGATTGAGTCCCTTGATGAAATGCTGTACCAAAGCCTTATTGTCCTTCGTCCACCCTGAGTATTTCTTGAGTTCGTAGAACCTTCGTTCATAGGTCTCTACTGAAGCACCCTTCTGCAAAATATTGAAGAACTCTTCTGCATGGGCTTGCTGCCAGTACTCAGACATAAACCTCTCCTTGAAGCGTTCCAAAAAGAGTTCCCATGTCACCTGAGAGATAACTATTCCCAGTTTATCCAACTCTTGCTCCCACCAAATAGAAGCAAAATTCCTGAGCTGCATGACCATCCACCGCACCTTCACATTGCTCTGGTAACGGTGCAAAATAAAACATCGCTCGATGTTCAACAACCAAGCTTCAGCTGCGGTACCTTCTTCTGTCCCATAAAATGGTGGTCCTTTAATCTTGGACAGATCTTTAATCTGTGCCCTGACAATAGGATCTTCCTCAATAAGAGGACCATCAACATGAACCTGAGGCACTGGAGGATTTACTCCCCCACCTGGAAAATGATTATTAGCCTCAATATTATCCAATCGATCCAAAATTCATTGGAGAACATTAGCATGAGGATCCCCTTGTTCATCCTGATTGACACCTTGCCCGATGGGGTTATTTCCATCCGCATCCTGGTGTCTGGGAATTCTACCACGGCCCCTACCTCTGCCTCTGCCTCTGCCTCTATCTCTTTCGACATTAGCATTGACTGGGTCACCGCGTCCCTGAGCTCCTCTTGTAAGGGGAGGCATACTAGCAACCTGAGGCAAACAACTACAGTTAAAAGACTACACAAAAGTGAACTAAACCCTTAACCCGAAGTCCTAGTTAAAGAAACTTGGCTCTAATACCAAATGTAACACCACCCAATAACTAGGTGATGAAACCAAAAAAAAAAATCATCCAAAAACATACACCAAAAGGAGATAACAAATTTTTTTTTCATTTAACTTCCATAAAACTGAATATATAAGTTTACAAACTGTCTTACAAAGTTGTTCATACAAACTTCTGATTACAAAGAGTTACATCAGTACTCTTAATTGAAATGATTCAAATACAAATGTAGGAAATCTGCCTAAGTTTCCCTATAAGATCTATAAACTGCCCTAATGATCAACATTATTGTTACAATCTGTTTCCCATAAATTTTAACAGCGGCCAACCACTGACCCAGTTTCATAGTTTTATCCATGTAGGTTCCTAAAATAACAAATAAGAACACAACACCACAAAACAAATAGGGCTCAGCATAAATACAATACACATAAACCTCCATGATAAACCTGCAATCATAAGCATCATAATGAACATATTTCATATACCATAAAACTCATTTGAACCAAAACATTATTATCTCATTACAACAGTCACATAATATAGAAGACAAGACAACATGTTATGACAAAATAACTCGCAGTCAGAATTCCAGAAAGATGATGCACATATCCACTGAGATGTTTAAACACTGAAGAGTCAAGATTCTGCACCCATGGTTGTGCCCATGACATATCTTACAGTGCAAGGTAATCTGTACTCCTGTTAATAAACTTAACAGTGCACACAGCTATCTGTTAATCCGTTTAATAACGTAACAGTACCTTATGCCCCATACTCCATTCTAGATCACGCAAATCATAGACATAGGGGAGGCCAATTATCTTTTTAAATTAAAACCCAACCCAATAAATTTTAAAGGTTATCACTTGTTCACTGAATTGGTTCTCCCAATTCAGCCATCTCCACATGTGATCATCTTCTGAAATTCTTCACAAACACATGCTAACTAAAATAACCAGAAACCATCATGCAAATAGAAATCTATCTATTTAACCACATGATACATTCAGCCTGGTAATGGAACAGTACAAAGATATACATTTTATCTTACAATTCCATTTCATATTTCTTTTCCATCCAGCTATTCACAATAGCAGAACTAAGAAAGATTCCAGCTTAAACATCTTATTCACAACTTGTAAGATAAAGTACAATTGTCACCCATAAGACAATAAAATAGAACTATGAACATATTCAGTCCAAAAAGTAACACAATTAAACACTTAACTGAAATAATGATAAATCAAATTGCCTAAAGTGTCTATTGACAGTGAAACTCGAATACATAACTAGCACAGACACATCTTAATAGACATCCACAACTAAGTTCCACAATTACTTTCAATGAAACGTTGAACAGAATTACACTAACTTCTTTTAAAATATAACTAATAACCCACCGAATTCCACAAGATGTAATGACACCACTCAAAAGAATAAAACAGATTCCAACATCTTACAATATGGATATCATTCTCCATTTAACAAACCGTTTTAATCACAAGTTGAATTTAACATCATTTTCCATTTACAGACCAATGACAACAACATTTCTACATTAAAGAAACATTATAACAGTAACAGAAGATATTTCTACATTCAGAGATTTTCTCTTCTTCTTTTTTAAAAAGAACTGTTCCTATACAAATCATTGTTCACATCGACTTGCTATAGTTAGCCAGTGAATAATCTTATTCCTATACGAATAAATCGACACTCAGAATTCTTTATTGCATAACACAAAATAGCTACGATATATATATATGTATCCTCTGTTTACCTCATGTAACATTATCGAATACATTTACAACTTCAATATTTTCAACAATGACAACCATAGTATTCGCTGAAGAGACAGAGCACTAATACAGTGACTGCTTAAATGACCATCTGATGCGTTTAACAATCGACAATAAAAACAAAGTTGCTTAACAACTATGTAAACAAATCTCAAGCACCTCGACATCAATAACTCAGTTAAGAAAATGCCCAAATACCCGAGAGCAATCAACTCTACATAGTCAACACATTAAACATCATTCATTTCAAAACCATTCACTATATCATTGCTCGGTTACAACTGTGTTTATAATACCGTGTTTTCCTAATAACCATTTAACCACAACCTAAAACCTCCAATCCTAGTATCGTTCATGATACACATTCTTGCAAAGCTAATAACTTAGCCCCTAGTGTTCGACACTTCAATAATAACAGTACAAGCTGACAACACTATCTAGCAGAACTTTAAACTACAAACAGACACCAACGAAAAAAAACCCTCAAACAGAATCCACATTTTATAAGACTATGATTACTCCAAATACCTTCGCATATCTGCGGTCTACAGTTAAAAACTGATACAATTTCTTGTTTCACACTACAAAAAAAATAAAATAGAATGACATACGATACACGACCATGTCTGGTGTTTCGCTTTCCCTAAATCTCATTCACATTAACCCTCGAAATGAATGCATCCGATACACATAGTACTGACATAAAAATTTCCCCTATATTTTATTGCACTAAAACCCTTGACAAATACTTGAAAACGTTCATTACACATTCAAACTGAGATCTCTTAAGAATATCTATCTAATGATTTCACAAAGTTTCGAAACCAACTATCTATATACACTTCTACTTAAATATTTCATCATCTCAAACACGACATATCACAAAACAATACATGCATTTAACAGAGTAAACAAAAAACAACATAGTATAGAGGAGAATAGGGTTAGATGCTGGCCTTGACCTGCACAATACCCTCTGAAACAAAATCCAAGCTCTGGTCACCACAGAAGCCTTCAAACCAGCAGACAATAGCAACTCGAGAATGGAATACGAAGAAGCTATACTGCCATCGAGATAAAGAAATGGCATCCTCATAATGGCCACACTCACAGCCCCGAAAATCACCATATTAACCTCTGCAATAAACAGAGGAAGAAACCCCCACAACATGCATCCCTTCCTCCAAAACCATCGCAACAATGGCAAACAAGAACTTCAGAAAGAAGATAACATTCATTAACTGCTCCTTACTAACCGCGAACGGCCTCCCACACTTGGCAAGCTGTGAGCCAAGTATGGTACCAACTCGCAGTCCACACACCCCAATGCACTGAACTAGCGCGTGCAGAATTAACTCCCATAACGTATCAAATGCCACCTTACCTTTGCCAATTCCCAAAGCTCGGCATCAAAGCCAACACATATGCCGATATCAAAACATAACTTCACAAAACTGCCACCACGCCAATGCATCTTCTCCTATGAATATGGGGTGGTCATAATACATTTATCTTATATGTATAAACATGTTTATATGTAATATGATTGTCTCTTAATCATATGAGAAGATGTTCCAATAAAAGATATAGTCCATTAACATGGCACATATATAAATATATACATATATATATGTTATATATATGTTTATATATTTATATATATATTAATATATATATATATATATATATATATATATATATATATATATATATATATATATATATATATATATATATATATATATATATATATATATATATATATATATATATATATATATATATATGCATATATATATACATATATCTAACGAAACAAATAGAACAGAAGTTAATATTAACTGAGCACTAATTTAATAGATAAAATACATGATTTCATATAAATAGAGCTATTTAACTCAGATTTCAGAATCACATTGAATAACATTATACGTGAACAAACAGAGCTTTCATTTCATAACAGAATTACAGAATGGGCATGATCAGAAAACCACTAAGATCTGAAAACTAAACACTCAAAATAAATCCATAATAGAAATAGATTATATTATTGAATCCTTTGACAGTAACTAACATACCCACAAATACAGATCTTAAAACATAAGGAACTGAATTTAACAAATTTACTAACTAACAAAGTATAATCAACTACACAGAATTAATGTTTTCCAGTCTCAACTAACAACAAATAAGACATCAAGAGTACTTCTGATAAAAACTGAATGAAATAGGGTCAGGCATGACAAGATCAGAGATGTAGATGGAAATGAAGGTTAGTCAGTAAATCAACATATGTGGAAAGTGGATATGTATTTGCAAAGTGAGATGTATATTTTTTAGATCAGAACCTACTGTTACTTTCTAACCATTGTATCAGTCTAAATCCTTTAATCAAGGTTGACCTAATACACATTTTGTATAAATCCTTTAATCAAGGTGAAATTCTGATGGAATGTTCTTAAGCCCTCTAACAAGGCCACTCTTAATAGGGTGATCAAATCATTTAACTAGGTCACACCTAATAATGTGTATTATAAACCTTTAATTGGGTTGGCTTCTCATAGAGCTCACTTCAGAAGAGTGAAAATCAGTAGCATGTTACAAGTGATTTTTTCTAAGTTGGGTTTCCACTATAAATCCCGGTGTCATACTTGTGTGAATTTTTGATGTGAATGATGTTAAAAGTTTTATATTCTGCAAGTTAATTACTTTAGGATAGTGGACTGCAAGTTTTATGTTACTGGTATATGCTATAGAGACCAAGTTGAAAGTTGATTAGATCTGAGATTGTTGAAGAGCTAGAAAGTTGAATTGGTACATTTGGACCTGAGGATAACTGATTCACCCCCCTCTCAGTTATTCTAAAATCATTCTAACATAAAAAAACTATCTAAAAAAGGTATTAACACATGAGTAATCCTCATAAGATCACTTAAATACTATATATTATTGGTAGCCTAAAGAAAAAATCATAATAATTCCATGTTTTCCATCCATTAGTAGTTGTAAAACAAAAATTTGATTAGTAATTATATGCTAAACCATGTGATATATAAACTGAGACCAATTGATCATTGAGTACAAATTGAAGAATAATGTAGATATCAAAACACATAACCATGTAAAATTGATGTAGTCAATGTAGACCATTTAAGACAATCTAGAATTGATAACTTGTTATTAATATGAAAAAAAAAACTTATAAAGAACTTATTTTTAGAGCATCATAAAGATATAACAAGTAATCTACAAGCAACTTATGATGGATATATAAAAAAATAACTATAGAAATCACCCTCACACAAATACTGGTGAAGTTATGATAGATAAGTGAGAGGAAGAACTCCCAATCTCTCCCTCAAAATTTCAAAAACTTTTCTAGAGAGAGGTTTAGTAAAAATGTCTACAACTTTTTCTTTAGTAGGAATATAATCCAAAACAACTTAATTTGCTAAAACCTTTTCTCAAAGAAAATAGTATCTGATATCAATATGTTTAGTGTGAGAATGATGAATTGGATTTTTAGAAATATTTATTGCACTAGTATTATCATAGAATATATGTACTGGTATAGAAACATGTATTTGAATAACTTTCAAAGTTTGAGCCACCTAAATAACTTGAGTATGAGAAGTGCCTATTGCAATATATTCAACTTAAGTAGTAGATAAAGTAACAAATTCTTGGTTTTTACTATGCTATGTGACTAATCTTTTTCCAAGAAAGGAATCTCCACTTGAGTTACTTCTTATTTCATCAAGAGAACCTGCCCAATAAACATCAGTATAGGCACAAAGAGTGAAATATTGATGTCTAGGATAATGATTACTAACAATGATAGTTCACCTATCATTGACATCTCAAATTTGGATGTCATGATTTTAGGAAATTTAGAGAATAGATCACTATCATTGCTACCAAAAATGATATCATCTACATAAACAACTACAACCAAAATATTATCACCCTTTGTTTTAAAATACAAGTTGTTGTCCAAAGCACACTTTGTAAAACCTTGTTCTCTCAAATGTGTATCTAGTTTAAAATACCAATCTCTTGGAGCTTGTTTTAAACCATACAAATACTTTCTAATTCTATAGACATGTGTTTCCTTTCCTGCACACACAAGCCCTTCAGGATGTTCCATGTACACTTCTAGTAAATCTTCATTTAAGAAAGTTGTTTTCACATCCATCTAATAAACTTCAATTTTTTTGTAGACTTAATAAGCTAGAAACATCCTAATAGCCTCAAGTCTTGCTACAAGTGAAACAATTTCACAAAGTCAATACCCTCTATTTGAAAGTCCCTTTTCACACTAATCTATCTTTATTTCTAACTACATTACCTTTGTCATCAAGTTTATTCCTGAAAACCCACTTAGCACCAATCACATTTTTATCTGTAGGTCTAGGAACAAGTTTACCATATTTTGTTGTGTTCAATTTGATCCAACTCTTCTTGCATATCTTTGATCCAAAGATTATTAGAACTAGATTTTGTATAGTTTTTAGGTTCAATTGAGATATTAAACATAAATGTACACTCTCTTGAACTTTCCTTCTAGTTTGAATTCCTTCCTTTTTTATCTCCTATTATTTTCTCTTATAGATGATTTTTCTAAAGTAATTTTGAGGATCTTTTAGGAGTATATCTAATTGGATCATCGGGTTGATATTTTTGTTTAGTTTCTTCCTTAGATGTTTGTATTGTTTCTTGAGGAAGCTCGATTATTTTTGACAAGTCATTCATTTTCTCATCAAATTTAACATTGGCGCTTCCTACAATACGTCTTAATATTTTATTATAATATTTATTGGCTTTATTATGGGTTAAATACCCCATGAAAATGCCATCATCACATCTAGACTCAAAATTGCCAATACTATTACTATTCCTCTTAATATAGCATTTGCTTCCAACTATTTTAAAATAACCTACATTTGGTGATCTATCATACCACAATTCATAAGGAGTAAATTTTTTGTTTACTCTTAAGTGAACTCTATTCAAGATACAAATAGTAGTATGTACTACTTATTTCTATTTTTCTTTTAGCTACACCATTTTGTTGTTGTGTATGAGAAGCAGAATATTACCTTTTTATACCATATTTTTCACAATAATCTATAAATTTTTGTGAGGTAAATATACCACCCTTGTCTAATCTAAGATATTTAAGTTTTAAATTATATTCTTTTTCACCCATATTTTTAAGGACTTTATAACTATCAAAGGCTTTAGCTTTATGCTTTAGAAAGGTGACCCAAGTCATTCTTGCATATTCATCTATAAAAAGAATAAAGTACATTTCATTATTTAGAGACTTTGTCCTTGTAAGTCCACATAAATCAATATGAACCAATTGTAAAGGCTTTGTAGTTGTACATTCTTTAAGCTTAAAACTGAATTTAGTTTGTTTACCCTCCCAAAACTCTTTGCAAACATTGTTGTTAGGTTTTGTTAGGATTGGAAAATTCCTAACATTTTGAGTTTTACTTATCTTAATTAAATTTTCATAGTTTATATGCCCTAGCCTTATGTGCCACAACTTAGTCTCTTCAAATTGACTCACAAAACAAACATTATTATCAACTTTCCTAGAATTTTCAAAAAGATTATAGATGTTACCACCTGTTCTGTATCTTGTAGCAATTATTTTACCATATTTGTCATGCCCAAAATTTAACCAATAAAATGCAACAATTTTTTTTTTTTTTGATGATAGAGAGTAATGTTCATAGTTTAATTATAAGCCACCCACAGTTATGCTGACCACAACCTAGGATTAAGTTAACTCAAAAGTAAATCTCAAGTTTGGTCTACTGGATCAACCTGTGGCTAAAGTTTTAACTAAGGTGATAACTAACTTGGTAAGGTATCAATGATCTGGGAATGTTCTAGTTTCACCAACTCTCAAGAATATATAGGGATGTACCCCACTGTGACAATATCGCTACTGCCAAGGTGCATAATCAAATGGATGATCAACTCCCAACGATAGGTTTCTTCTTCCTTAAGATAAGGTTTCGTTATCCACGTGGACTAATTTGGGTCATAAGAGTACAACATGATGATCAAGATCGAACCAAGGTTACCCCATCCCTATCCTTCATTACGATGAGAAATTCAAATTAAAGAAGAATGCTAGTTATTCCAATATTCTTAATTTGAGCCTATTGTTAAACGTTATGTATACAATAGCCACCAGGGTCATAAGTTAGTATGAATTTACATATCTTAATAACATTTAAACAAGGTTATTACCCTAATAATAAAGTACTTTTATAGATTAAATAATGTCTACTAATAATATAAGATATTGTATTCATATTACTCATTGATTAACCATGTTAATAACCCTCATATAAATTAAATTAGAGAACCCAACAATTCATTAGGTTACGATTTTATTATCCAATATAAGTTAATAATTTAGCTTAGGTCAATTATTCTACTATCAATGTTCTTATTCTAACCAATTAACAACTGGATAAAATAAACTATCAAGGTAACAAACTAAATTATTAATGAATAAGTGAGAACACATTAACCTCTTATCTAATATTTAATTGCATAAAAGGTGTATTAACAAATACAAATAAAGCAATTGATCTAATCAAAAGAAACATCCTACTAACTATCATCAAGGCTTTATTTTAACTATATAATATCTAGATAAAAGTTAACCATCAATTTAACACATTACTTTATTAATAGATTAAAACAAGGACATGCTACCCATAGAATATTAATTAAAAGGTTTGATTCGCTATAATAAATTTGAATAAAAATTCCTTTAATAACAACCAATCTCGTTAATTTCAAAATTAGGTTAATGACAACTAAGTAATATTAACAACTAGTAAGTTGATCTAATAATAAATCTGAATTCTTTAGCAATACCCCATTAATCAATAACCAACTTTATTAAAGGGTAGAATGCCCTACTCACAATATAATAATAATTACTAAAAGTCCTATCTCAAAAGTAAAAGAATAAACTTAACAAAACACTAATATCCTACTAACCCACTAATCTCTCCTATTAATCCAACTACTCTACTAATCTACTCCTAACCTATATCTATAGGTTAATCTAATGAGTAGATATTAGACCAAAACAAATTAATAAATAAAATACTAAATTCAAACTCCAAGTTAACCTACCCCATCCTAAACACCTACTAACCAAAACACCAAACCCTATAGTGGCACACATAACCAAGAGGGGGAATGAAGTGTGGGAAATAAGACTAGATTTGGGCCCACCACTATAACTCCCTTTTCATAATGCATCACATAGATTTAAGTGGGTTTATGTAAGGAGGTGGTTGATGGTGACATGGGAGTGTGAGTCCCATCAAACACAAGCAACTTTTTCCCCAATATAAGGCTTACACAAGACATGGATTAGCTTTTTGTCAAAGGGAAAAGGAAAACATTTAATTCCATGTCAGGCTCCAAGGTTAGCAGCAAGTAGAACTCACGCATTGCAAGGTGGAGGAGTATGTCAACTGTCATGGAATAAATAAATGTCAGTTTTAAGACAAGACATAATTCATGCAAGGGATAAGGAGATTGACTTAGGGAGATAGAATATTTTATTTGTCATGTCATCCTCTAGAAACCTACCCATGGTAAGGGAAGAGAGCTTAAGTGGGGCCCATGTTTAGGCAAGTGGGTAGATCTTGATAGATCTCTTATTGATTTAATTTATTTTGCTTTAGTAATCATATTGAATAACTTAGGAGTTTATTAACATCTAGGTTAAGGTTGGGTTTAAGTTATATTAATTCTAATTAGGGAGCATATTTGGGAAGGAAAGGGAATATTCTCTATGGCAAGAGAATTTTTTCCTTCCCATACAAATTCCAGAGAGCTTTTTGCTCTCTAAAAACTGGGAAGTGTTATTTCTTATATTTTGCCATAGCTTCATTTTTCAATCTCTTTGCTGGTTATGTGAGATCTAAGAGCATGAATTTGATAGTTTAATTAGTGCATTGTATTAAGGAGTATGTGGTGGTTACCTTAATATACAAATTTGTTTAATTAAACCTTAGTGTCATGCTTGATTTAAAGGAATTATGAGATTTCAAAGTTGGTTTTCAAACTAGGTGATGATCATTTGCAATAGTAGTTTGTTCAAGGGGAAGATTGACTATATTTGAACTTGAATATCACAATCAACATCAAAGGGATTGTAAGGTTCCTATATCAACAAGATTTCATATGCTATTGAAACTATTAAATTGTTTACTCCAACAACTTGAAAAAATCATTTTGCAATGAAAGAATAACTCCACTATTATAAGAGATAGAATACAATAATAATGAAAGCAATGATTAATCTTTTACATTATGAAAATCTCTTCAATACAATTACATATTCTTCAAGAATGAGAAGTCTTCACAGTTACAACAAGACAATACAAATTGATAGTGTTTCTCAACAAGAGTTCAAAGGAGATAACAAGACTTCTCTCCATTACAATTCCACAATGGCCCAAAGAAATGAAAATAAATTACAACTTTCAACAAAAAGGTCAATCTCATTATAAGGGAATCCACAATATAACAATAGGGTTGTCATCACACAACCACCCCAAATGAAGAAACCTCCAAAGCTTTCTCCACAAGATCTTGGCTTCAAAATCTGCAAATCAAAAAATGGAACCATGGGAAGCTCACCTCCCATCCTAGGTCTCAAGGAGACCACCCCTGAGCTAGGAGAATCAATAACCAATGGGTGATGATCACACATCCAAAAAAAACAAAACATGATTACAACAACAAAACACCCTCCCAAGGTTTTGCACAAATGGATTCAACATGACCCCATAAACAAGGGTGAAGGTGGACTTCCATGTAGGAGAATGCTAAATAATAGATTCAAATCACATGCCTCTTCAAGGCTAAAATCACATACACTCTTTCAATCAATCTTCTCCTTATCTCCCCCAAAATTAAGATCAAAGAAACATTGGCATGCAAGGGCCCATACACCTTGCATTTCTTTCCCTCTTCTCTCAATGAGAAGAGACTCTACACTACCATGGAATCCAACTAACCTCTTCCCCCATACATGGCCACTTCTTCCCTATCCAAGGGTGAGTAATGCCATCACACCCTTCACAAAAACTCCCATATTAAAAAATAAGATAAAAACCATGACAAGGATTCAAACCCAAAATCCCATTCTCATACAAATAACAACACAACCATATGAACATATACAAGAGAAAGATGAACATACAAATCTAATTGCAACAAAGAAGAATAAAGGTCTATCATGGCAATGGAGACCAACCTTCACAATGTGTTATGGCAAGTGAAATTTTGAGAAGAGCCCAATTACTTATCCTTCCTTTCTCCAAAACCCTAATGTCTTTAAAGATAGAGAGTGGGTGAACACCCACTAAATCTACCAAGGGCCTCTAAAAAAGCCTCCAACTTCTACCCACCCACTAGCATTAATTTCAGAATTGACTCTCATGTCCTTTGGCTTTTCCTTGTCCCCTATCTTAAATGCTTGATTGGAAGGAAGAGTGGGGTTGGGTAAGGGTCAAGACTTCATCAAATTTCGTAGCTTATGGTAAATGGGTCATAAAATGGGTCACCAAGGCCACTAGGGTGTTATGGATATGTTAAAAACCTTCCTAACCCATACCCCTAACACTTAGGTGCTTAAATTATGCAAAATATGACTCTTAGGACCTCTTTTTGGCCTCTAAAAGTGGTTAGAAGAAAAATTAGAATTTAAATAATTAAATTGGTGGGGTTTACAAGTATCTCCACAAGGAAATTAATTAGGTTCCTAAAAGTCAGTTAGGCTTAGGTTTACATTGCCAAGCTTAGTAAACATGTCATTAGATAACACATAACAAGTGTCAAGTGCCACTATAAAATGACATAACACAACATCGACATGTCACTAATTACCTAGAGAGACACCAATACATACATACAATTTTACGGTTATGAATTAAGTCACTTTACAATGAGGTTCAAACCTCTTCATTAGGTTCAACCTTGGCTTTATAGTTTGCACAATGGTTGGTTACCGATTCTCTGACTAATTCCATGGTTCTCTTACCTGTACACCTAAACATCGAGCATCAGTAGTTCAAGGTGATAAAAAAAACACATGAAATACACATTTTCAATTCCTACTTAGCAACATTAATCAATATGTAAAATTTAATTCCTAATTACAATTTCCATTCAGAAATGTTTAAAACATAATAATTTCATAAACATCATGACATAACATTCATGAAATAATCAAGTCTAATCATGATCCACTCTTCTCATCAATTCATATTTCTAAACATGTATAATCACAACCAACATTATATCCTAGATCCTAGTCCACATCAGAATGTAATTCATGCAATATAATCATCATCATCAACTATAATATCTTGAGTCTCTGGTAGGATAATCTAAAGTGCATCAATGTATCAAAGTATAAAGTGTCAAAGTGTGAATGAATTAGTAATGCTATTTTAGGTCAGGGTGAGGCCTCACATCCTCCCCCCCTAGGCATGAACTTCCTCCTGGAAGTTACCCAACTTAGGGCCAAAGTCCCAGTATTGACATCTTGTTTAGTTCATTGGATAATTTTTAAATCTTTAATCTCGTACAATGCATAAATCTAATGATAATACAAGTTAAGGATATGTTTTTTCTTGATTTAAGCACTTCTACAATTTAGAAGCAAGATATTGTACAATTGAACTGTCAATCCAATTTGCATAATCTATTATTATTTTATAAGGTTATCATATCTCACCAAGAACAAGATCATGTAAGGTAGTACTATCCAACACACTAAATGGGATCTATGGTCATAAGAAAATGTACTAATACATGGAACATCTTCCCTACAAGATAACTCAAATGTATGCTAACATCACTCTTGATGTCAGTTCCAATAATTTCAATATCTGGAGTGTAGTTCCAATATTAAGCTAAATATATCTTTTTCCACTATGATAATCCTTAGTTTATACCAACTTAATATTGTATTTATTGATAGTATCATAATATCTATGCAATAAGATCATAAAATAGTCTTACAAGGTCTATACATATTACAACCAGAAAAAGACTCTCACCAAGGCTACAAATTTGGTCATAGATACGCTGATGTCAAGGGTGGACATAGGGTGGAGGAAAGCTTCTCTAAAGTTTCTCCTCATTTATAATAATAACATATATTGGATTTCCCCAATAGATCTTCTCCCTCATACAACCTACCACAAGAGAACTTGCCAACAATTCCAATCAAAAGAGCCTCATCAAATAATCATGAAATCCATAATTTAAATTTTGAAAAAAATGATTCAACAAAGTAAGATTCAAAAAGTGGCCACATTGGTAAAAAAAATAAAAATAAAAATTTCATTACAAAATAAGTAAAGACAAGTCCTTGAGGCAATTAAGGACATCAAAATAAAGTTTGCTAAGAAACTCAACACCTAATTTAAGTACTTTTACATAGTTGGTAATCACCCAAATAAACTTGCAAAACAAGGTAAAATAAAATAAGAATAAATTAGCAATACATGCTCTACCACAACATTACATGAAATATGTGACCTTTTGAGGTCACTCAGAGGGAGATGGGGAAATTTCAATCATACATTTATTATGGCATTATTTAAAATAGGCCAGTTATGCCCTAATCAGGATAAAGCATTAAGGTTTTACTTACTCTATAAGTTTCTTTCACTATCTCTAAGCATATAATCAGGGTATTCACATCACCCCATCCTCCTCTCCTCGAGAGAGGTTTCCACTACATCATGTTTCACGAAGTAGATTGTCGTGCTTACACAACATTGTATGGTCAACATACTTCGGCTGATAAGGCATAAAACAACACTATTACAACATCTACTAGAGTATTCATTTCATGAATATAGGAATGACCAAAGACATAGCTATTGACATAATAATACCATGAGAACATCAACTAACATAATTAATTCATACGAATATTTTCAGTCATCATAATTACATAAAAATCCTCAAGTGGTTCTATTTGGTGATTTCACACTCGATATCCACCAAAAACTTCCCTAGGTTAGGTGAACTAGTCACTCACTCAAGATAATTCACACATAACTTCACTCATCACAAAAGGCATTACGTTAATTAATTTATATTGCTATGCATATATTCTATCATACCACTTGATATATATATATATATATATATATATATATATATATATATCTGTGTGTGTGTGTGTGTGTGTGTGTCTATATATATATATATTCACCATATCTCCAAGCATACTACATTAAATCATGAGGAGGTTTCTTGTAACACCCATCTAAAACAAACTAACAAAACACAAGTAACCCAAACAAAAAAAAATACTCAAATAAATACCCAACAATATTTTTTTTAATCTCCAAAATATATATCCATTACAAATCAATTTTACAATCAGATACCAAAGTGTTCTTATAATGTATTCTTATATATATGATAATTACATTTGAGAATATGAGTATACTCTTACTTTAGATACAAATAAAAAAAAAATTCTCAAGTACAATCAGATTGACAACTGAATCAAATCAGATTCAGAAATATTTTACAAACTAGAATCAACTACAACAAGTCCTTAATGTTTTATCAGAAGGTTATTCTTCCAAATCCTTCTACCAAATCTATATTGAACCTGAAATCATAAGCAAACACAACCAAAAACACAAACAGGGCTTAGTCACCTTGTCTAAGTTGATGAAACCTCGAGTAATCCTGCATGTTAGATTTAATAACAGCATAATGAACATGTAATCCAAATAACCGATATACTGAAAGTACAATTTTCTTTTTACAACTAGATTTAAGAAAAGTACATAATTTCTTACAACAGATATGCAGAAATAAACTTGCACAGATTATGCCAAGGTAATGATCCAGTAGTTCATGGGTGTCAACATAAGAATCTACGTTCAGCTACTCGTAAGATTCAATATGTCAGGTGAAACCATAAAGTTCTTATCTTATTATATGAAACCCAACCCATGAATTTTAAATATTACCACTTGATTAAATAACTGTCATAAACATTCCCATAAGGATCTAGACTAGTGTCGGAGGGCATCTAGCAAAATAATTCTATCACCACAAGTTACTCGATTTATGACAGCCACCCAATCTAAAGGATCACACTTGCATAATCTAAAAACACACATGATCTAACTGCTATTGATAGAAATGAATTACATAATTCCATTTCAATTAAATAGTTATTTCCATTGCTTCAATAATAAAATTGAACCCACAATCTAGAAATCTAAATAATACCATGTATCCATATTACCATTCCATACTTAACTAAGCATCAAGTCTTCTAACTGAATTATAACCATAATTCTATTCCATCATAGAAACATCAACACATCTAAATTTAAACATCATCAATAATTTCTTTCACATTGAAACCTTATCTTCAACGAATTGAAATAAAACTATTCATAATCAGACACCATCTAAATTTTACAAAAATCTTCCACAAAACTCATTATAAATAACAATTAAATAAGTTTGTTGAACTTTAACAGAATATAAAATTAAATTTACTTTACACTCTGTACTATTATCTATAAATTCATATTCTTATATTCACGATAGCGTACATATATGTATATAACATGGCCATATATACATACATGTATTCCAACATGTATATAATTATATAATCTCGTACATAACATTCCAGAATGCTAAATAAATTATCTACTTTAACAATAACATAGAATGCAAGAAAACAAACTACACATATAACTTTACATCCTAGTAATTCAGAATTAAATAAGGGATATATCAAATTATAAGATTGTATTTTCAGTCTAAAAGACCGAGCATAATCTATGTTATTCATATTTCTAGCTTCCAAATAAAAGAAGCTACCAAATAATATAATATTTTAATAATTGGACAACTTAAAATATACTATCAACAGATTAAAATATCAGTCATCTATTCAATGTTGACCTCCATACATATAACAGTCAACTATTCACTGATGACCTTCTTATATCTAACTTTCGACCTCCTAGTAAATTACAGTCGACAACTTTGTTAACAATGAAGGACATAATAATCTCTATAAAAACCAATTTAAATTACACTTATACAAAGAACAATGACAAATCTAATAACTTGCTCCCATACCACAGATACTTATACTATGATAGAAAACCAAATAGTACTGCAAAGAATTTCGAACTATACAACCTATGGCACCAAAGAAATTCAGACCCAAAAGATGACTCAAAATAAAACAATAATAATGACCAATACCCTCAGTTCAGACCGAAAACCACTTAATTATCATCGAGTGAAGAATATCTCACAAAGACATCTTGGTACAATCTTTATATCTATCAATACATAACAGAATAAAATGAAATCGAACAACAATATCAATAGTGCCATATTAGTCGACATAAATCCAAGCCCATCCTAGTAATCCTATTTGAAAAAAAATTAAACTAAAAGCTACATGATTCTTTCATGATAGATGCGACTAACCATTTCAAAAATGGACATGAGAAAAGCATTTATACTAGCCTATTTGACAGTCATAGAGAAGTCTAAAATACAATGCAACAGGAATACAATACTACATATTTTCAAATTACCCAGTATGTCAAAAGACCACAACATAGATAGCATTTAAGCCAGTCTTTCTTATATGCATTGCTCAGTGGATAATGATCGACCCAAATGAAACCCAGCTAAAGAGAAAAAGAACATAATGCTACCACTTGAAAATCTGATAGATTCACAGAGGTCGGATATTAATTATAAACAAAATGACTTACCAAAATATCTAAAACCCATTATTTAGTTCAGACTTAACAAAAGGATACTATGAAGTTTCTAGTTTTGTCCTCAACAACCCAAAATGCTAATGATAAAACCAAATATTCCCAAGACCAAAAAAAAACATAAACATCATCCCCAATCCTTTTTGATGAGAACTAAAATAGAGACCCCTAAGAGTTTCGATTTGAGTAATACCCAATTACATAATCATGAATTTTTCTCATGAATTACATAAACTAAGAAAAGACCACTGAACATAATCAACAAGGGCATCATTTTTTTTTCTACTGCAACATAACTATATCAGACAGATAATAAAAACTCATTTTGTCATGACAGTACCATAACCATACCAAAATTTTGAATACTATATTATCAGAGATAATTTCTTATCTTAACAAAACTACATCCATATGAACTTACAACAACACATGCAGATATGTAAAAGAAACAAGGAATAGAGTGAGAAATTGCCCCTGCCTGTATGGGTATGGGTAATACAATCAAAATCTACCTGAAGCACCTTCAACCACTTCAAGCTTGCAGACAATGCTTCTCTTCAACCACCTTGATGCCGTGCTACAGGATAGAAGCAAATGCAGATACAAAAATGACAAAAACTTTAGCAAGAAACTCCCAACTCGACCGAGAAAAAGAGGAAAACATTTGCCAAGAAAAAGCATTGTTACAAAAGCCTTTTTATTAAATTGGAGTGAACCAGAAGACTTCCTCATTGCCAACGGTTCCACAAAAACTTCGCAGAAATTCCAGGTGAAATTGCAGATTAGTTACACAACTGAAACTCAATATCCAGAGTGAATGGCGGGGCAACCAATACAACTGAAAGAAACACCAAGCTCATAACTCTAAGCTTATCCCAAAGCTTGAACAACAATATGTTATTTTGCCACATGGCAAACTAAGTACTAGCTCGAAAACATCATACCTGCCTGCAATAAAGTCTCCACTATGCTCATTTCCCAATGTTAAGCCTTTTGCCGCGCATGCAAATTTACAACTCTTGCTAAATGCAAGCTTAAATTTTAGTTGAATGTGCTAAGGCTCTAATAGTGTAGACATAGTTTATGCAAGACTAGGATTAATTTAGATTTAGGTTAGATGAAGAGAAAACTTTATTAAAATAGGTACTAACACCTAGTTAAAACTTAGGTTAATAACATATTACTAGTTATTAATATTAATATTAATCATGATTTATATTAATACACATTCAATCAAGTTAACATTAATATTTAATAACTCCATAGATTTATATATATATAAATATAACCTACATTCATATAAATATATGCATGTATATAAAATCAACTATATACATATATAAGTATAAACTAATTTACACTCATATATATATATATATATATATATATACATATATTTATATTTATTTCATATACGCACACATATATTTATATATATATGTACTGTTATAATTACATATATTCATATTGATATAAACATACTTGCCTATGTACAAACAATTATATTTAAAATTACCATCAATGAAGATACAAAATAAACATTTTACAAAAACTGAAGCCATTCAGACTGATAATTTTCAAAACTGAATAGTTTATTTTCTGAAAACAAATTTCATTTCAACAAAGAATTTTGAATCTAATAAGACTCCACTAGAAATGGAATCCTGCTAATTGCTTAAACCAAAACAATAAAACATCTATTTATTCTGAGAAATAGATTTTAACTGAAATCTGAATACAGGAGTGTTTTTAAAAAAATTAATGATGCTAGACAAAAATTAAATAGTTTCTACAGAAATTGTGATCCAAAACATGAACTAGATTGAACTAGACTCAAATTAATCTCGGAGTTCTAAAGATCAAGTCCAAGACTGTCAGGGGCATGACACCCTTCCCCACCAGCATAGGCTTACTCCTGGAAGCCTGGGAACAAATGAGGATGAGAAAATTTCAATGCCCCTACATCTTCCCATGTTGCAGAAGTTTCATCTTCAAGATCCCATAATACTTTTACCTATTCCACCTTGCGACCTCTGAGATTTAGCTCTCTTTGTTGGATGATTTGCATTGGTTCCAGCATTAATTGGCCATCCACTACCTGTAACGCATTCCAATTAAGAACATGAGTCATATCAGGTATGTACTTCCTTAAAACAGACACATGAAAGACATCATGGATTCGAGATGGACTGGGAGGCAAAGCAAGTCTGTAGGCAATTGGACCAACACGTTCCAAGATTTCAAATGGTCCCACAAAATGTGGAGACAATTTGGAACCCTTACCATATCTAATAGGACTTTTACAGGGTCTCACCCGCAGAAATACTTTGTCCCCAACCATAAACTGACACTCAATCCTATGCAAATCTACATACTTTTTTTTGTCTATCTTGTGCTGTAGAAAGGTGTTCCCTGATTTGTTTCACTTGCTGTTCCAAATCTTGGAGCATTTCAGGACCTAGGAGAATTCTGTCTTCTAAATTATCCCAGTTTAGAGGTGTTCTACAAGGTCTCCCATATAAAGCTTGGAAAGGAGCCATGCCTATCGAGCTGTGATAACCATTATTATATGCAAATTCAACCAAATGCAAGAATTCTTCCCATTTGTTCTGTCTATCCATGACGTACATCCTGAGCATGTCTTCCAAAATCTGATTTACACGATCAGTTTGTCTGTCAGTCTCAAGATGATATGCTGAGCTAAAATTTAGCTGAGTACCAAGTTCACGCTGCATAGACCTCCAAAGTGATGATGTGAAAACTGAGTCCCTATCTGATATAATCTTCTTTGGGATCCCATGCAGTCTTACTACCTGTTCCATATAAATACGTGCTACAGATGCAACACTATAAGAAGATCTCACAGGAATAAAATGTGCAACTTTGATTAACCTGTCAACTACAACCATGATTGAATCATGCCACCTTGCTGATAATGGTAATCCCATGATGAAGTCAATGGAGATGGTATCCCATTTCCATTCAGGCACACTATGAGACTAAAGTAAACCAGCAGGATGTTGATGCTCCGCTTTCACTCTTTGACATTCTAAGCATCTAGCTATGAAATCAGCAATATCCCTTTTCATTCCCAGCTAGAAATAATGTTGCTTAAGATCATCATGCATCTTCTTAACACCAGGATGAGCTAAATAAGGTGCCTTATGTGCTTCAGTCATAACAAGGTTCTGAAGATCCCCAACTTCTGGCACATAAATGCTACCTTGGTAAAACATCAGTCCATTAGTGCTGATAGAGTAACCCTCAAATCTGCCCTCTAACATGTTGTCACTATCAATCACTGCTCTAACATCCATAAACCAAGGATCATTGACCAAATTATGAAGTATTCTCTCTCTTAAATCAACGGTGAGGGTCAAGGAAGAGAGTTCATGATGCCTTCTGCTAAGTGCATCAGCCACTTTATTTCCTTTTCCCTGCACATACTTCACTTCAAAGTCATATTCACACAAAAACTCCATCCATCTGCACTGATGTACATTTAGATTGGGTTGTGTAAATAGGTATTGAAGACTTCTATGATTAGTATGTAAATCAAAATGCTGACCAAGGAGAAAATGCTGCCATTTGGTTAACGCATGCATTACTGCTGCAAGTTCTAAATCACGAGTAAGATAATTTACCTCATGATCCTTAAGTTTCCTAGATTTATAAGTAATCACCCTACCATCCTGCATTAATACTGCTCCTAATCCATCTAAAGAAGCATCTGTGCAAACCACAAATTCTTTACAGGGATCAGGTACAACTAACACAAGTGCACTGGTCAAACATTCTTTGAGATGCTGAAAAGCTTCTTCACATTTATCTGACTAGATAAATCTCTTACCTTTTCTCTGAAGAGAAGTGATGGGATAAGCTATTTTTGAGAAATTAGCTACAAATCTTCTATAGTAACTGGCTAGACCCATAAAAATTCTTACTTGAGACATAATTGTAGGTGCAGGCCACTCTACAATTGCTCTTACTTTAGCTAGATCAATAGCTATTCCATCTCCCGTTATAATGTGTCCAAGGTAACTTATTTCTGTTTTGAAAAATTCACACTTTCTAGGATTAGCATACAATTTATTTCTCTGGAGACATTCAAAAACTTGTCTTAGATGTTGTTCATGCTCCTCCAAGGAGTTAGAATAAACCAGTATGTCATCCAGAAAGATAACTACAAATCTATCTAGAAAAGTTCTAAAAACTCCCTGCATCAGACTCATAAAAACTAATGGCACATTTGTTAATCCAAAAGGTACTACAGTGAATTTGTAATGCCCATACCTTGTACGAAATGTTGTCTTATGGATATCTGCTTCTTGAATTCTCAACTGATGGTAACCAGACTTAAGATCAATCTTAGAAAATATTTTTGCACCCTTCACTTGATCAAATAAATCATCAATTCTAGGCAATGGATACCTATTCTTGATAGTGACTTTATTTAACTGTCTATAACAATACATAATCTAAGTGATCCATCTTTCTTCTTATCAAATATAACAGGTGCACCCCAAGGAGAGACACTTGGTCTAATCAGCCCCTTCTCAAGTAGTTCTTCAAGTTGAACTTTCAGTTCCACTAACTCCTGTGTTGTCATGCGGTAAGGAGTTTTAGAAATTGGTTCAGTTCTAGGCATCAGATCAATTCTAAAGTCTATTTCTCTCTTGGGTGGCATACCCAGAATTTATGATACAAAGACATTTGAAAATTCCTTCAACAAAGGATGGTCTAAACTGGTATTAAATGCTATAGGTTCAGAAAAATCATTAACAAATATAGCAAACAGTTTGCAGCCTTTCTGCAAACACCTTTGAAGTTGTTTGGCAGAAATTGTTCTAATAGAAATAGGCCTCTTAATCCCTGTTATGAATTTATTAGCTCCATAATCGTCAATGCATCTAATAACCTTTTTTCTATAGTCAATAACAGTTTGATGCTGATCCAACCAATCCATTCCTAATATAATATCATAGGTTCCTAGAGGAATGACCCTAAGGTTTACTGTAGTAGTAAATGCCTTAAGTTGCAATTCACAATCAACAGCTATCAGCCTAGTTTCTACCTTAGACCCAGAAGCTAACTCAACTTTCCATGCCAACTCAGCCTTTCTCACAGGAATATCACGTTGCTTAACCAAATTGGCAGAAATGAAAGAATCAGTGGCACCTGAGTCAAATAAAATGGAAATTCTCATACCTTGACAATTACCTTTGGCCTCAATCACCGTGTTCTGATGTTCTGCTTGATTATGATCCACAGTAGCAAAAATACGGTGGTTCCTTCCAGAATCTCCAACAGTGATGCTTTTGACCTACCCTGATTATTACCTCGAAGAGGACAATTCCATTGTAAATGACCCAACTACCCACAATGCCAACATTCTGCTCCTCTTTTGGTGCCCTTATCTTGTGAGGAGTTTGCTTGTGGTAGTGTATAACTCTGCTGCACACTCCCAGTAGGCTTAAAGGGCTTAGGTAGTTCAGGGACCTTAAAGCTCTTGTTGGATTTGGGAAATTTATTAAACTTTCTCTTCTGAGATTTGCTTACAAAGCCACTAGGTGCTGCCTTAGAGTCATCTTTAAAAGGTTTTTGACTCTTACTACTGCTTGGAACTGGTGGATTAATAGTGCTTTTGGTTGAAAAACCAGATTTCATTTCTGTAAGCTTAGCCTGATCAACAGCTTCCTTTACAGTTTTTGGTTTGAAAGTTCTCACTTCCTCACCAATTTTAGGATTTAAACCCTTGATAAAATGCTGCACTAAAGGTTTATCACCTTCATTCCAACTAGAATATCTTTTAACTGAAAGAACTTCCTTTCATACATTTCCATTGTAGTATTACCTTGTGAGATGTTAAAGAATTCCTCAGACCTGGATTGTTGCCAATACTCTGACATGAATCTTTCCCGGAATCTCTCTAAGGATAATTCCCAAGTGACTTGAGAAATAGGGATTCCAAGGTGTTCTAGTTCCATTTCCCACTATATGGATGCAAAAGACCTTAACTGCATTGCAATCCAATGAACTTTCACATTAGTGTGATAGTCGTGAAGAATAAAACATCTCTCGATGTTTAGAAGCCAAGCTTCTGCTTCATTACCAGCTTTCGTTCCATTAAAATATGGACCTTTAAGCTTAGATAGATCTTTTAGCTGAGTCTTGATAACATGATCCTCTGCTATAGCCTGGTTGGTATTGGGAATCTGTATATCCCGAGCATTTGCTCTCCCACCAGGAATATTATTCCTAACTTCAATCCCATCCAACCATTCAAGAATTCGCTGAAGAATTTAAGCTTGAGGTTCCCCTTGCTCTTCAACTAGAGGAACTTTGTCACCAAGCATTCCTTGGTGAGCCTGTCCTCTACCTTGGCCACAACTGTAGCCTCTACATCCTCCTCTACCTCTGCCTACATCGGCATCAGTGACAGGGATTCCTTGTACCTGTGCTCCTCGTGTGTAGGGAGGCATACTAGAATTCCTATATACATGAGATTTAATTAAGATCCTCATAGGAAGCATAATGAAATCCCTATAAACCCTTGAGTCCTGAGTGTTTAAACTTGGCTCTGATACCAAATGTAACACCCATCTAAAACCAACTAACAAAACATGAGTAACCAAAACAAAAAAAAAAACTCAAATAAATACCCAACAATTTTTTTTTTAATCTCCAAAATATATATCCATTACAAATCAATTTTACAATCAAATACCAAAGTGTTCTTATACTGTATTCTTATATATATGATAATTACATCTGAGAATATGAGTATACTCTTACTTTAGATACAAATAAAAAAAAAATTCTCAAGTACAATTAGATTGACAACTGAATCAAATCAAATTCAGAAATATTTTACAAACTAGAATCAACTACAACAAGTCCTTAATGTTTTATCAAAGGGTTATTCTTCCAAATCCTTCTACCAAATCTATATTGAACTTGAAATCATAAGCAAACACAACCGAAAACACAAACAGGGCTTAGTCACATTGTCTAAGTTGATGAAACCTCCAATAATCCTGCATGTTAGATTTAATAACAGCATAATGAACATGTAATCCAAATAACCGATATACTGAAAGTACAATTTTCTTTTTACAACCAGATTTAAGACAAGTACATAATTTCTTACAACAGATATGTAGAAATAAACTCGCATAGATTATGCCAAGGTAATGATCTAGTAGTTCATGGGTGTCAACATAAGAATCTACGTTCAGCCACTCGTAAGATTCAATATGTCAGGTGAAACCATAAAGTTCTTATCTTATTATATGAAACCCAACCCATGAATTTTAAATATTACCACTTGATTAAATAACTATCATAAACTTTCCCATAAGGATCTAGACTAGTGTCAGAGAGCATTTGGCAAAATAATTCTATCACCACAAGTTACTCGATTTATGACAGCCACCCAATCTAAAGGATCACACTTGCATAATCTAAAAACACACATGATCTAACTGCTATTGATAGAAATGAATTACAAAATTCCATTTCAATTAAACAGTTATTTCCATTGCTTCAATAATAAAATTGAACCCACAATCTAGAAATCTACATAATACCATGTATCCATATTACCATTCCATACTTAACTAAGCATCAAGTCTTCTGACTGAATTATAACCATAATTCTATTCCATCATAGAAACATCAACACATCTAAATTTAAACATCATCAATTATTTCTTTCACATTGAAACCTTATCTTCAACGAATTGAAATAAAACTATTCATAATCAGACACCATCTGAATTTTACAGAAATCTTCCACAAAACTCATTATAAATAACAATTAAATAAGTTTGTTGAACTTTAACAGAATATAAAATTAAATTTACTTTACACTCTGTACTGTTATATATAAATTCATATTCTTATATTCACGACAGCGTACATATATGTATATAACACGACCATATATACATACATGTATTCCAGCATGTATATAATTATATAATCTCGTACATAACATTCCAGAATGCTAAATAAATTATCTACTTTACCAATAACATAGAATGCAAGAAAACAAACTACACATATAACTTTACATCCTAGTAATTCAGAATTAAATAAGGGATATATCAGATTATAAGATTGTATTTTCAGTCTAAAAGACTGAGCATAATCTATGTTATTCATATTTCTAGCTTCCAAATAAAAGAAGCTACCAAACAATATAATATTGTAATAATTGGACAACTTAAAATATACTATCAACAGATTAAAATATTAGTCATCTATTCAATGTTGACCTCCATACATATAACAGTCAACTATTCACTGACGACCTTCTTATATCTCACTTTCAACCTCCTAGTAAATTACAGTCGACAACTTTGTTAACATGAAGGACATAATAATCTCTATAAAAACCAATTTAAATTACACTTATACAAAGAACAATGACAAATCTAATAACTTGCTCCCATACCACAGATACTTATACTATGATAGAAAACCAAATAGTACTACAAAGAATTTTGAACTATACAACCTACGGCACCAAAGAAATTCAGACCCAAAAGATGACTCAAAATAAAACAATAATAATGACCAATACCCTCAGTTCAGACCGAAAACCACTTAATTATCATCGAGTGAAGAATATCTCACAAAGACATCTTGGTACAATCTTTCAATCTATCAATATGTAATAGAATAAAATGAAATCGAACAACAATATCAACAGTGCCATATTAGTCGACATAAATCCAAGCCCATCCTAGTAATACTATTTGAAAAAAAATTGAACTGAAACTTACATGATTCTTTCATGATAGATGCGACTAACCATTTTAAAAAATGACATGAGCAAAGCATTTATACTAGCCTATTTGACAGTCATAGACAAGTCTAAAATACAATGCAACAGGAATACAATACTACATATTTACAAATTACCCAGTATGTCGAAAGACCGCAACATAGATAGCATTTAAACCAGTCTTTCTTATATGCATTGCTCAGTGGATAATGATTGACCCAAATGAAACTCAGCTAAAGAGAAAAAGAACATAATGCTACCACTTGAAAATTTGATAGATTCACAGAGGTCGGATATTAATTATAAACAAAATGACTTACCAAAATGTCTAACACCCATTATTCAGTTCAGACTTAACAAAAGGATACTATGAAGTTTTTGGTTTCGTCCTCAACAACCCAAAATGCTAATGATAAAACCAAATATTCCCAAGACCAAAAAAAAAACATAAACATCATCCCCAATCCTTTTTGATGAGAACTAAAACAGAGACCCCTAAGAGTTTTGATTTGAGTAATACCCAATTACATAATCATGAATTTTTCTCATGAATTACATAAACTAAGAAAAGACCACTGAACATAATCAACAAGGGCATCATTTTTTTTCTACTGCAACATAACTATATCAGACAGATAATAAAAACTCATTTTGTCATGACAGTACCATAACCATACCAAAATTTTGAATACTATATTATCAGAGATAATTTCTTATCTTAACAAAACTACATCCATATGAACTTACAACAACACATGTAGATATGTAAAAGAAACAAGGAATAGAGTGAGAAATTGCCCCTGCCTGTATGGGTACGAGTAATACAATTGAAATCTACCTGAAGCACCTTCAACCACTTCAAGCTTGCAGACAATGCTTCTCTTCAACCACCTTGATGCCATGCTATAGGATAGAAGCAAATGCAGATACAAAAATGACAAAAACTTGAGCAAGCAACTCCCAACTCGATCGAGAAAAAGAGGAAAACATTTGCCAAGAAAAAGCATTGTTACAAAACCCTCTTTATTAAACTGGAGCGAACCATAAGACTTCCTCATTGCCAACGGTTCCACAAAAACTTCGTAGAAATTCCAGGTGAAATTGCAGATTAGTTACACAACTGAAACTCAATATCTAGAGTGAATGGCAGGGCAACCAATACAACTGAAAGAAACACCAAGCTCATAACTCTGAGCTTATCCCAAAGCCTGAACAAGGGTATGTTATTTTGCCACATGGTGAACTAAGTACCAGCTTGAAAACATCATACCTGCCTGCAATAAAGTCTCCACTATGCCCGTTTCCCAATGTTAAGCCTTTTGCCGCGCATGCAAATTTACAACTCTTGCTAAATGCAAGCTTAAATTTTAGTTGAATGTGCCAAGGCTCTGATAGTGTAGACATTGTTTACGTAAGGCTAGGATTAATTTAGATTTAGGTTAGATGAAGAGAAAACTTTATTGAAATAGGTACTAACACCTAGTTAAAACTTAGGTTAATAACATATTACTAGTTATTAATATTAATATTAATCATGATTTATATTAATACACATTCAATCAAGTTAACATTAATAATTAATAACTCCATAGATTTATATATATATATAAATATAACCTACATTCATATAAATATATGCATGTATATAAAATCAACTATATACATATATAAGTATAAACTAATTTACACTCATATATATATATATATATATATATATATAGACACATATATTTATATTTATTTCATACACGCACACATATATTTATATATATATGTACTATTATAATTACATATATTCATATTGATATAAACATACTTGCCTATGTACAAACAATTATATTTAAAATTACCATCAATGAAGATACAAAATAAACATTTTACAAAAACTGAAGCCATTCAGACTGATAATTTTCAAAACTGAATAGTTTATTTTCTGAAAACAAATTTCATTTCAACAAAGAATTCTGAATCTAATAAGACTCCACTGGAAATGGAATCCTGCTAATTGCTTAAACCAAAACAATAAAACATCTATTTATTCTGAGAAACAGATTTTGACTGAAATCTGAATACAGGAGTGTTTTTAAAAAAACTAATGATGCCAGACAAAAATTAAATAGTTTCTACAGAAATTATGATCCAAAACATGAACTAGATCGAACCAAAATTCAAACTAATCTCAGAGTTCTAAAGATCAAGTCCAAGACTGTCAGGGGCATGACATTGCTTCGAGTTATCCACAATGTAAAGACATATTAATATTTTATACTCTTATTCTCCTTCATTGATTTTTCCGCTTAAACCTTCTTCAGCTGATGTATCAGTAACACATTTTGTTTCCATCCTTTAGATCTTCTTTGTATTTTGCTAGTCATAGATCTTCGTAACAAACTTTATCTTCAACTTTGATAATGAGGTACTTTCCAACTCATGAATTTATATCGGCTAAACTGATCATTTGGTTCCTTTCTTCATGTTTAGTTAACAAAGAAATGTATCGGTGAAAAAAAGCTCGGTAAGTACTGTCACTCGGTATACACTATCCTGCTCGGTGTATACTGGAATGCTTCTTTAACCGACCACACTGCCTTGTGCATTTTTTCTCTTTTCTTCATCATAGATGAATGCAAAATAATCAAGTCAATAACATAAGGTCATAGGCTCATCAATAAGTTACCCAATGTATTCCTTATCCTCATCTATTATATCCATCTTCCTCATGTAGATATATTTGTTCTTCATCTCTTTTTCTCCTTTCTACAGATGTTTAGGTATTTGTAACTTACAAGATAAGTACTGTAAAAACTAGTTGACATCAATGACAACATATTACTGATTTAATCATCTTACATATCTAATTAGAAACTTGGTGATCTTTAATCACTATTCTTCAAGTCATGCAGTTTATTCAAACTAATTGTAGTTCATCAATCTCTCCCTTTGGCATTGATGGTAACAGAAGCAATATGAAATATGCCATACACATACCAAACATGTATTCTATAACTATACAAACAAATTTTGTAACTTGGTAAGCTCTAATTAGCTTTGATTTAATGTGTTTAATTATTATGTTATAGAAACATCACATATACAGACATTCTTCTGTAGATTTGATCTTTTCAGCTCCTTCTATTTTTTGTGTTCTTAGCAATAAGTCTTCAATGCTCTCCTTGACTTTTTTAGTTCATCTCTCCTTTAGATAGATGTATCATGATCTCGGTCCATAAGATTTCTCTTCCTTTCATTAGAAAATATTTCATTGAACTTCTCTCCCTTTGAAAACAATGCCAAAGAACAATATAAGCATTCAACTCTGTAGTAGCCAATTAACTCACTATTGTTTGGTTCATTCTATGTATCTCTGTATATTGATGTGCAAATTTGTTCTAGTTCTTCAAACCTTTCACAACCTTAGACAGAGTCCAAAGTGTGAACTATGTTGCATGAACATGAATGATATTCTGATAAGATTAGGCTGATGCAACCTCCAGATCACATCACTGACCAGTAGATAGGGGACGAACCCCAAGTCTAGTCCTCAAATATTCAAAAGTTTCCTTTGGTAGAGGCTTTGTGAAAATATCAGCAAGTTTTTCTTTTGATGTAACATACTCCAATCTGACTTGCTTCTCTTGTACTTGTTCTCTTAAGTAGTGATACTTGATAGATATGTGATTTTTTTTAGTGCATCACTAGATTCTTTGAGATATTAATTGCACAAGATTTGTCACAATATATAATCACCAGATCAGTGATTACCTCATTCATACCTTCCAACACTTGCTTAATGTAAGCAATATTTGAACAGTTTGTAGCATAAGCAACATATTCTTCTTTAGCAGTAGAGTGAGAAATACAAGGATATTTCTTACTTGTCCATGTAACAAGTCTTTCACTAAAGAAAAATGCTCCTCCAATTGTACTCTTTCTATCATCTATATTTCTAGCCCAATCTATGTCAGTGTAGACTTTGAGTTCAAACTTTCCTTCCTTTGGATACCATAAACCATAATCTTTTGTTTTCTTTAGGTATCTCAAGATTCTTTTTATAGCAACCATGTGTGACTCCCTAGGATTTGCAAAAAATCTAGCAACTATCCCAACAACATGTACTATATCTGGTCTACTATGAACTACATACATCAATTTACCAATCATGGATTGGTACAATGTCTAGTTTACCTCTGTAGTTTCATCATCTTTGGTCAGTTTACATCCTGTAGCCATCGGTGTTCCAACATGTTTAGCATCTTCCATGCTAAATGTTTTCAATACCTCCTTTATGTACTTGGATTGTGTGATGAATATTCCATCATTCTTCTAAATCACCTGTAAGCCTAGAAATAACTTAATCTCTCCAAACATAAACATTTAAAATTCATTTCTCATTTCATCAGCAAATGATTTACAGATGTGATCTTGTCCTCCAAAAATTATGTCATCCAAAAATATTTCAGCAATCAAGATAGTATCATCTGAATTTCCTTTCATATATAGATTGCTATTCTCACTAGTTCTAACAAAACCAATACTCAACAAATAGTTATGCAACCTTTCATACCAGGCTCTCGGTGCTTGCTTCAAACCATATAAATCTTTATGTAATATACATACCATATCTTTCTTGTCTGGATCAACGAACCCTTCTGGTTGTTCTATGTAGACTTCTTCAAGTATCCCATTCAAAAAAGTAGATTTAACATCCATTTGGTAAAATTTGAACTTTTTGTGTGCAGCATATGAAAGTAACATTCTAACTCCTAATCTAGAAACAAGTGCAAAAGTTTCACCATAATCTATTCCTTCCTCCTGTGCATATCCCTTGCATACTAATCTAGCTTTGTTTCTTGTCACTTCACCATTCTCATTAAGTTTGTTTCTAAATATCCATTTAGTATCGATAACATTCTTATCCTTAGGTCTAGGTACTAAAGTCCATGTCTTGTTTTTTCTCTATCTATTCTATTTCTTCTTTCATTGCATTTAGCCATTCATCATTTTCTAGTGCAAATTTTATATTCTTCAGTTTATATTCACAAACTAAACATGTACCTTGTCTCATTTTACTCCTTGTCATCATGCTAGCTTGTTGGTCTCCAATGATTTGGGTCTCAGGATGATGTATTTTGACAAATCTTGCAAGTACTTGATCTCTTCTCTATTGTTCATCCTGTGTAGGTTCATTTTCTTTCTCGATAGGTCCTTCTTTCTCATCGGTTTCTCTTTCCTGTTCCTTGGTATTGTTTTCCTGCTGATCAATTATCATAGTTTGCGGCTTCGGTAGATACTCTGGATGTTCAATGTAAGTGAATCTACCGTAGTCTTCTAGTTCCTTTGTGCTTTCTTCTGCATTCTTATCATCAAACTCATCAACCCTGACATTAGTAATTTCAATCATTTTATTAGTAACTTTGTTTAGACACTTGTATGCTTTTCTTTTAGTGGAATATCCTAGAAATATCCCTTCATCACCTTTTGAGTCAAACTTTCCATTTCTTTCATCTTTCAGAATAAAGCATTTACTTCCAAAATTTTTGAAGTAACTTACAGTGGGTTTGTGACCAAACCATAACTCATAGGGTGTTTTGTTAGTGTCCTTTAATTGTACTAGGTTCAAAACATAAATAGCTATGAAAACTACCTCTCTCTAGTATGTCTGAGCTACATTCTTTTCTATCATCAATGTCCTTGTGCAGTCAATAATTGATTTGTTCCTCATTTTAGCAATTCCATTCTACTGAGGTGTCCTCAGTGCAGAGACCTATCTTTTTATACCATACTCATTACAATAGTTAGTAAATTCATCAAAAATAAATTCACCACCTCTGTCAAATCTTAAGCATTTCAATTCTTTACCAGTCTCTTTCTCTACTTTTGTTTTATACAACTTGAACATCTTAAATGCCTCTGATTTTTCTTTCAAGAACATGACAGTCATTAATCTAGTGTAATCATCAACAAAAAGAATGAAATATCTATCTCCATAGTAACTCTGAGTTCTCATGGGACCACATAGGTCAGTGTGAACTAACTTAAGTATTTTCTTTGTTGAATAATCTTTTCTTTTGAAACTAGATTTTGTCATTTTACCTTTCTGACATTCATGACACATAACATGATCAGGCTTTGTTAAGTTAGGAAGACCTCTAACCTTTTTATTTTTACTGATCTTAATCATGTTATCAAAATTCACATGACATAAACTTTTATGCCACAACCATGCATCCTCATTTTTCATCATTAAGCAAGAAGACTCACCATTGTCAAGATAAAACAAATTACCTTTCGATTGTGCTCCTGTTCCAACAAGTTTTCCTCCATCATCAAATTTCTTTACCTTCTTTCTGTCAAAAGCAACTCGGTGACCAGAATTGTTTAGGTATGCCACACTTAGAAAATTATACTTTAGTCCTTCTACCCAATAAGCATTATCACATTGGATTCTATCATTTATCAGCAAGGATCCCTTTCATCTAACCATACAAGGTGTATCATTGCCCATTTTTACAGATCCTCCATTGTATTACTCAAGATGATCAATTTTTTCTTCATCACCAGTCATGTGATGTGTGTACAACCACTATCTATGATCCATGTATCATTTTTATTAACTTTAGAAATCAGTGTTGTTTCTACATACCTCTCTTCTTCCTCAGAATCATCCTTCATTGCAACAAATACTACTTCACAGTCATCATCAAAATCATTGTTAGTATCATTCTCTTCAGCAATGTAACATACCTTTTTACCTTTATTAGTGTTGTCTTGGTTGTCTTTGTTATAGTGTTAGTAACTTCTGTTGTTTCTTCTCCCATAGCTTCCTTCACTAGATCGGTCTTTGTTTCTATCATCTTCCTTCCTATTTGGACATCTAACAGCAATATGACCAACTTCTTTACAGTTAAAGCATGCTAAAGGTAATTTACCCTTATATCTACCTTTACCTTTAGGTATTCTCTTGGCCATAAGAGATTCAAGTTCATCAAGCTCATTATCAGTATTGCTATCATTTTCATCATGTCTACCACTAGACTTACCAATCTTTAGAGAAGTCATAAAAGAAGATTCAACAGTTGGTACAACACTATTATCATAGTTGTTAAGCTCAAATGTTGTTAGCTTACCAATTAGATTATCAAGAGTGAGAGTATTACCAGGTGGAGGTCTCATTTCATGTATTGTAGATATTTTAATTGCATAAACTGATAATAAGGTTCTAAGAATTTTGCTTACCACTGTGTCTTCTTCAATAACACCATCAGATCCTCTTATAGCATTAACAACTTCCTTTATTCAGTTTGTATACTGCACTATGTTTTCACCTTCTTTCATCTTCATATCATCGAATCTTCCTCTTAAACTTTTAGCTCTGGCTCTTTTGACATTATCATCACCACTATAAACTTGAGCAAGTTTATCCCACATTTTCTTAGCAGTAGTTTAGTCCTTCACATCTTCAAATTCAACATCTATTAGAGTAGCAACAATCTCCATCATAGTGACATTATTTTCATGTCTATCTCTTAGCTAATCAAGGGTCAAGGGCCCAGTGGGTGGTGCAAGGTAGCCATTCTCCATTAGAGTGAGGGAAAAATTCACAATTCTAGATACATGCAGCTTCATTTAGCTTTTCCATATTGTGAAGTTATCCTTGTTTAGCTTTGGCACTTCCCTCTTATACATTTTGTGATCTTTGTGCTGAAGTCCTTAAAAATCTATTCCAAGCAACCAAGTAGCTTGTCTCAAGAAACCAATATGCTCTGATACCAATTGTTAGAATAACTAAGAGGGGGGTGAATCAGTTAGCATAGTCCCAAATACAAAATGTATATCCAAAAACAATTTAATCAAACTTCTATAGCTCGGTAACATAAAATAGTAAATTGTTTGTGCTTTTACCGATTACTAGTTAATAACTTATAGTATTTTCTGATCAAATCAAATATGCAACATGTAAAGTATGATATCCAACAATCATCATAGTCAACACATAACACAAAATATTTAATGTGGAAACCTTGTAAAGGGAAAAACCACCTAGGACTAGCAACCCAAAAATATTGTTCACTCTTCTGAAGTGAGCTCGGTGAAGAGCCAACCCTGTTAAAGGTTACAAAACACACTATAAGTTGTGACCTTGTTAGAGGATTTAAGACTAACAGTTATCATCCAACCAACATTCACTATGGGGTTGATAGGATAACAATGTACATTCTATGAATGACATACAAGACTTTCTAGTCCACTTAGTTAAGAGATTTATCTGATTACAATGGTTAAACTGTAACAGTAGGTGATCTGATTACAATAAAACTTCTATTGCAGATGTTTAGATCTATATTATGCTCATTCAAATCCTTTGATCAATATATCAATTTTGTTTCAACAATATTCAATGACTTATTGTCTCTCAGTTATAGCTTTCTGACGCTCGATAATCTCTTTAGTTTGGTTCTCCTTAACTAGTCTGATCAAGCATGCATGAAGCTTTGTTCATATGATATCTCTACAGTATTCTTCTTTCTGGCATACATAAACAATGAAATCACGTCTCTTCAATAGACAAGTAAACCATTTTAATTTCATCCATCAGATTTTGCCACTTATTCTCCTTCGTTGATTTTTCCACTTAAACCTTCCTCAGCTGATGTGTTAGTAACACATTTTGTTTCCATCCTTTAGATCTTCTTCAAGTTGTGTTAGTCATAGATCTTCATAAAAAAGTTTATCTTCAACTTTGATAACGAGGTACTTTCCAGCTCATCAATTTATATCAGCTAAACTGATCATTTGGTTCCTTTCTTCATGCTTGGTTAACAAAAAAATGTGTCAGTGCAAACAAGCTCGGTAAGTATTGTCGCTCGGTATACACTATCCTTCTCGGTGTATACTGGAATGCTTCTTTAACTGACCACATTGCCTTGTGCATTTTTGCTCTTTTCTTCATCATAGATGAATGCAAAATAATCAATTTAATAACATAAGGTCATAGACTCATTAATAAGTTACCCAATGTATTCCTTATCCTCATCTATTATATCCATCTTCCTCATGTAGATATATCTATTCTTCATCTCTTTTTCTCCTTTCTACAGATGTTTAGGTATTTGTAACTTACAAGATAAGTATTGTCAAAACTAGTTGACATCAATGACAACATATTATTGATTTAATCATCTTACATATCTAATTAGCAACTCGATGATCTTTAATCAATGTTCTTCAAGTCATGCAATTTATTCAAATTAGTTGTAGTTCATCCGCAAGTAGGATTGGCCTTGGGAGTGCCTTAGTCCCCATACCCATCCTCTCTTACATCAATCTGAATCTTAAATCAAGCCCACATCTTAGTGTATCTCAACTCCAAACAAAGACCATGTATGGATTCATGATTCAACACATACATCCCAACTATAAAAACCACTCTATACTTGGGTTTAATCTTTTAACATAGACTCAACCACATAAATACACTTGGATTTGATAGCAAAGACATTACATGGTGTTATTTAGATAATAATTGAGCAATAGGATTAACTCAAATGCTCATAGATACACAAGTATATGAGAACAAGACTCATTGGTTACAAAATGACCAATGTCATGTATGTATTGTTGGTTCCTGAAAAGGTTTACACTACAAACTAGCAAATATATTGATCTTGAAATTTCCTATGGAGAATCCAGCTCCAACAATAAAAAATGCCAAAGGGGGATATTGTTGGAAAGTGTACCATTCTTGAAGGTGAACATGTTATCATTTTTGTCAACACATACCTTTGTGATGACCACCTAAAGTGGAGATAAGTTTTTGATAGACAGTCAAGTTAAAAATACCTAAGTGCAGAGACAGTTTCCAAAAAATAGTCTTACTATTTTGGTTAGAGAATATGTGGTACTTATCCTTTTCATCTGCAAACATACATACATGTTATATGAGATGTAATAAAAAATATTCTATGATTTTTTGAGTTTTTTATTCTTCTCGATAGAGTTAGTTTCTTCTAAAGTTGTTTGAGCACAATATCTAGTGAAAATAGGGCACTTAAGCCTGTGTGATGATTGGGATAATAACATAAGTTATTTTTGTGATATGAATTATGATAATTCCTAACCTATGTTAGCATGTGCAAGGACATGTTTAGTGGAGAATTAGTGAGCCAAAAAATAAATTAAGCTGATCAAGGATGTGTATATATATGTATATATATGTATATGAAGGCTTTGAGTTGTGAAGTGTGAAGAGAAGAGATGAGGGTTTTGTGATGACTTAGAAAAGTGAAGACTATGATTATTGTTGTGAACCTTAACTTGAACTCTTTTTGGCATAGAAAATGCTCTTCTAGTTCATTTCTTGTTGTTGCAAGATATTTTGTAATATCACACAATGAGTCCATTATAAGAGTAGTGATATCCATATTGTATTAACCCCTAATAGGGTTATAGACTCCTAACACGGTCTGTTCTATAATAAGGACTTGTTGTAATTCCCAACACGTGAATTCTTGGAAACAAGGATCAAACATAGACTAACATATTTTATTTTTAAATAAAGATTTAAGGTAGAAGTATTCAACACATAAATATAATTCAAAGCGAAAGACTAACACCCAACCAAAGATTCCCAAGCCCTCTAACCATATTCTGATAGCCAATTAAAAACTAAATGATTAACATGCAAGATTAATCTAGATTACTAAGTTAACATACAACCATTGTTCTTTTTAAAGCTAAAGTAAAATCCCTGCCATGGTTAATCATACAAGTTCATTTACCAAGTTAAATCACATAATATAACATGAAATGCATCAATTCACCTCTAGGGTGATTGATATCTTATTTGTTTTGAATTGGAAAGATGCATCACCCTAAAGGTATTCAAATATCCAATTTGTATTTTTTGATCATGCACAAAAGTTCTCTCTGTTTGAGATACAATTATCTCCTATAAATTATCATACGATGAAACTCCACAAGTCATATGATGAGATGCACGCTATACGATATAATGTTATATCATAGGATAAAAGTATAGAAGGAAAATGATGAAACACATAATCGTATGATAAAATAATTTATTGTATGATACAAGGAACTGGTGTTCTGAGAAGAAGTCAAACACATATCCAAACATAAAAACCTCCACACCGGGGAGTAATGAGAAATAGAAAATCAAGGAGGTAAGAACTCAAATTCTTCATAAACATAAAGTACATCTAAATCAAGCATAATGATAATCTAACATCATACACATACAATATAATTCATTAACATAAGAGTAAAAACATCAAGTACATATACATGAACATTATCAAGTGAATAGATATAACATCCAATAACTATATAATCATCAAGAGTAAACTTAATGATGGATGTGCTCCAAGGTGTGATCACACAAGATTTTCAAGATATTACTTGTCCTATCTTCTTGGTATCCTATTCTCTCTCCTAGGATCTTATTAACCTCAATTTTTCAAGCCTAAGACTACTCTAACTCTACTCTAAGAGTTAGCCTCCTTGTGTTTAACCTTGAAGGACAACAATCAATAGTTTTATCTAAGTGCTTCTCAATCACTTAGAAGACTCTGAGTGCTTCTTTCACCACAACTTGGTATTAGGGTTTTAGGGGGTCCATTCATCTTAAAAACATACATTTTTAATCCTTTTGACCTCATTTTGGCAGGTCTAAAAGGTCTTCTCCATCAGGTTCATAAACTGGCTTGTTTGAGACCTATTAGGCCTAATGGTTTCTTGTAGCCCTTGGCATGGTCCTTTTCCTATTTCTTTTCAAAAACATCCAAATGACCTATAAAACCAATTTGATATTTAGATACCCTTTTGGAAGACATTAGAGATTTTGGAGGTTTTAGGGTTCTAGGGCCTCCGTACAATGGCTTCCTACAATGTAGGGCTAAAAGGGCTAATAGGCCTATTTTTAAGGTCCCTACTGATTTCTTTCTCAAAGTCTAAGAAAATGGATTGGCCAATGCCCAATATCTTTACCATATGTCAAAATTTTCATAACCTATCTGGAACCATGCTCGTTTTGTACTCCCTTCTTTCCTCTGCATGTATACACCCTTTTCTTTTCTATCACACTCCTAGTCGAGTACACCAGTCTCGCCTAGGGCATGACTTTAAAAATAGCATCCTGATTCTTCAAACTCCCTAACTCCTTATTTAAACTATGCAATGGCTCCCTAACCATTTCCATTCAAACCCTTAGGTTTCCCTTGGTTAGAATTTATGGGGGAGCCATGAAACCAAAAACTTCCTAGACTAAACCAGTGAACTACCTACTTCCTAAATGATTTTCTAAAGACTAACAAAAAAACTCTAAACTATTTGATGACTTAATGAAAAAGTCTTAAAAATACCTCTAGATCATGAATCCAATATTATATTTCACATTCTAACTCATTATCATGCTATCACCATTAACACAACACGACTGTACTTAGAAAAACCAGAGATCTTCTCTATTCACATATGAAAAACTTACACACACTAACTTCTACCTCAGGAAATGAACCACAAGGTATCATAAGATGCCCATCCCACAATTTCAGGCCTCTAGCATTGATTTTCCACTCCTAGAATGAGGGGAATCCAAAGTTGTCAAGTTGCATGCAACTTTTGCAAAAATTGCTCATGTTGCCATGACAACTTTTTAGCATTTTTGTCATTTATGATGCCAACTAATTTTTAGGACCTCTATCCCACTTAGCTCAATGAACTAACCTCTTTAAGGCCTTTTAGGCATCTTCCACACTCATTTAGATTTCATTTTCTAACTTTTAGGTCTACCCCTAAGGACTAACTTTGAAAATAAACTAAGCTAGACTAGATTGGATAGTACTTACTACTAATCCATCTAGGCACACATCAAAAAAGACCTTCTAAGGTCCAAACCAAAATTTTACTAACTTGGCTATAGTCAGTTACAAGCCAAAATAAAGTAAGGCTTTTAGGGATAACCTAGGTGCTCCTGCACCATTCTCCCCAAAATAGAAAGATTCAATCCATCCTTGGATTGAGTAAGTTGAGATCAATGCCCAACATCTTGAACTATGATTCCTTTATCCAAGTTGCATCTGTATTTACTTGTCCTTGCCACTTCACCAAGTGTTCATAATAAGTCCTCTGTCTATTGTTTTTATAGGCTCTAGAATCTAGGATTGCCTCTACTACTTTTGGTGGCAGGGATGGAAAATTAAGATCTTCTACTTGCTGAATGACTTCATTCAAACTCTAACCAGGATCAGGTATGATTCCTTTGTATAAGACCAAGTCTACCACATTGAAGACTGGTGATAAGCCACTATTCTCCGGTAGTTCCACCTTATATGCATTAGTGCCATACTTTTCTAAGATGGTACATGGGCCAATTCTTCTCATCTAAAGTTTATGGGGTACTCCCTTCTGCAATCTAGCCTTACTAAGATGAACCATCACTATATCCCCCACCTTAAATTGGACATCCTTTCTTCTTTCATGCACCTTATGTTTGATCTTCTTTGTATTCTTAGTGAGTGTTTTCTTCACTGTATCATGTATTTCTTGCATAACAGTGGTAAATTCTTCAGCATATGCACTTCCTTTGGCTCCATCTTTAATATATTTGAGCTCATATATACCTCTAGGATGAAGGCCATAAATAATCTCAAAAGGACTCTTGTCAGTTGTTCTATTCACCATGTCATTGTAAGCATACTCTACTTGTCCAATGAGTTGGTCCCAATTTTGACCATACTCCTTAGTTAAACACCTTAGGAGATTATCAAGACTCCTATTTACCACCTTAGTTTGACCATTAGTCTAAGGGTGGTATGCAGATCCAAAGGATAGGTTGGTACCTAGCTTTTTCCATAGAGTCTTCCATAAGTGACTCATGAACTTGGTGTCTCTGTCTAACACTATACTCAATGGTAAACCATGTATCCTGACTACTTCTTTGAAGAACAATGAAGCTATGTGGATGGCATCATGTGTTGTCTTGCATGGTACAAAGTGTGCCATCTTACTGAACCTATCCACTATAACATAAATACTATCCATTCCCTATTTTGTTTTGGGCAAGCCTAACACAAAATCCATTCTCAAACACTCCCATGGTCTATTAGGAATGGGCAGTGGTTGATAAAGTCCCACATTAGTGGATGGTCCCTTGGATTTTTAGCACACAACACATCTCTCTACATACTTTCTAATTTCAAGGTTCATTCTAGGTCAAAAATAGAACCTTTGAACTAATTCTTGGGTCTTGTTGACACCAAAATGGCCACTAAGTGCACCATTGTGATTTTCTTGGATTAGATTCTCTCTTATAGACCCTCTAGGGACACACAATTGACCTCCTTTAAATAAAAGACCACTCTACAAATTATACTCAAAGAATTTACTATGAAAGTGATTCTTCTACTCATGGCATGCCTTATAGGTCTCTGCAAAATCTTCATCATCTTCATATAGGTCTTTGAAGTTATCTATGCCCATGCTTTGCAATTATACCCCTTGGATGGTAAGAACTCTTCTACTCAAGGCATCTTCTACCTTGTTCTATGATCCCTTCTTGTGTTTGATGTTGAATGTGTAGGGCTACAAGTATTCTACCCACTTCATATGCTTGTGACTAAGCTTATGTTGTGAATTCAAGAAACTTAGTGCTTGGTTGTCAAAAAAGACCACAAACTCTTTTGGGAGCAAGTAGTGTCTCCACTTTCTTAGTTCTTGGACTAGAGCATACATCTCTAAGTCATAAGAAGAGTACTTCTTCTTAGCATCACTTAATTTCTCAAAATGGAAAGCTACTGGTCTTCCCTCTTGGCTCAAGACAACACCTATTGCCACATTACTAGCATCACACTCAAGTACGAACAATTTCTCAAATTTTGGAAAGGTTAAGATTGGTTGAGTAGAAATCTTCTTCTTTAGAAATTCAAAACCATGGTTATCTTTCTCATTCCATATGAACTTAGTCTTCATTCCACCTTTAATGGTATCTAGCATTGGAGCACAAATTGCACTAAATTGTTTGATAAACTTTCTATAATACTGAGCCAAACCATGAAAAATTCTTACCTCAGTTGTTGTCCTTGGAGTAGGCCAATTGAGGATGGCTTCCACTTTGCTAGGGTCCATTTTCATATTTCCATGAGATAGCAAAAATCCAAGGTACACTAATTATTTCCTCATGAACTCACATTTCTCCAAATTTATCATCAATTTCTCCTCATATAGCTTCTTGATAACAATCTCCAAATGCTAAAGATGTTCATCCTTGGTCTTGTTATAAATTAGTATATCATCTATATACACCACTACAAATTTTCCAATGTAGTCTTTGAGGACTTCATTCATGAGCCTCATGAATGTGGAGGGGGCATTAGAAAGCCCAAATGGCATGACAATCCACTCATACAAATCCTCAATGGTTTTGAAGGCTAGCTTCGACTCATCTCCCTCATGAATCCTAATTTGGTGGTAACCACTCTTTAGGTCAATTTTAGTAAAGTACTTAGCTTCTCCTAGGTAGTCCATTAGGTCTTCTATCCTTGGGATAGGATACCTATACCTAATGGTTATCCTATTTATGGCTCTTGAATCAGTACATAGCCTCTAAGTCCCCCCCCCCCCACTTTTAGGTGCTAATATAGTGGGTATGACACAAGGACTAATGCTCTTCCTTATAAGACCTTGGCTTAAGAGCTCTTGGATTTGTCTGGATATTTCCTCATTTTGTTGAGGGGTCATCTTATAGGCTACCTTATTGGGAAGGGTAGATCCTGGTATGAAGTATATCCTATGACTTACGAATCTCTTACGGGGTAGTGTTGATGTTTGTCCATCACTAACAATACCTTCATATGTCAACAATATATCTTGTATCTCCTTTTGTAACTCTAGTTTCTTGGCTGCCTTGTCATCACTTACCTCCTTTGGCCTTAACATTAATGCAAAGCCAACTCCTTCTCCTTCTTGTAGGACTTCTAAGAACTCATTTTCACTCACCATGAGGACATTGGGACCAGATGACTTTACCTCTACATCTTCTAAAAGTGACTGAATCTTGAATGTCACATTGTCTTTCTTAAAGGTATATGTGTTTTTTAGTCCATCATGCAAGGCTTGCCGATCAAATTTCAATGGTCTACCTAGGAGCAAGTGACAAGCATCCATAGGTAAGACATCACATAAAACTTTATCCTTATATATTGAAAATTCCACCCAAGCTTGTTCATTAACAAGAACATGTTGGCCTTTATTCAACCAAGTAACTTTATAGGGACTTGTGTGGGGTATTTTATTCATCTTCAACTTGTTGACTACCTCCTCTAACACTATGTTGTTAGTAGACCCTGAGTCTATGATGACTCTACACACCTTACCTATCATTTTACATTTCACTCTAAATAGTACTACCTCTATTTAACCTCCTTTGATTGGGTTCTTCTTTGACTGGCTCCTTAATCAAGGTTCTTCTCATCATAAGGTTCTCCCCTTCCTCTGATTTGGAAGGTACTTCAGGGGGTTTCACTCCACTTGTTTCTTCATGAACAAAGTTCACTCTTTTATCATTTCCTTGAGAAGTACTACCTTTCTTTGGACACCTATAGGTAGGGTGTCCCATCTGATTATAGTGGTAACATTTCATGTTGGCAAAGTAGTTACCTCTACCTTGACCACCACTTCTTCCTCTACTACCTCTATTTGAGCCTCCTTCTTGTTGCTCAGTGTACTTGACTTCTCCCAAGAGTATTTTGTTCAGAACTCCTTCCACCATATCCACCTCTTGTCCTTTATTATCTCTTCCCCTACCTCTGCCTCTAGAAGTGCTAGAGTCTTATTTTTTCCTTAATTTTTCTTCCACCTTGATAGCAAGTTGGTGACATTTCTAAATGGTTTCTGGATTCAAGAGACTCATCTCATCCTATATATTCCACTTGAGTCCATTAAGGTATCTTTATACCTTTTCTTTCTCATCCTCTACAACTTGAGACCTCATGCAAAGCCTTTGGAACTCTTCAATATAGGAGTTCACATCTAAGTCTTTTTTCCTAAGACTTTTCCTTTTCTTATGCAATTGGATCTCATAATCCTATGGCACATAAGCACCTCTAATTTTATCCACCATTGCCTTCCATGTAGCAATTGGTTTCTTTCCTTCTTTCTCTCTCTCATCTTGGATAAATTTCCACCAGTGAGTGCAGGGCCTCTCAATCTTCCTTTAGCCACTTTTAACTTTTGAGTATCTGTGATACCATCACACTCAAAATGTTTTTCTAGTCCTTCAATCCAATCTAGGACTACCTCTGGTTCTATCTTCCCATTGAAGATTGGAATACCATCTAGTGCTTTCCCACTCAAGGTCTTCAATGCCTTCAAGAATGGTTCTTTAGCTAATATTGGGTTTGGTTCAAGGACCTCATCCTCTAAAAGGATATCCTTTTGTTTCCCATCTATTTTATCTTTGACTTCCTCAGCCTTCTCATAAACTTCATCTACCTTTAGTTCCAATTGCTCCAATCTTTTCTTAAGAAACCTATTTTACTCTTCCCACTCTTCCACTTTCTTGGCCAATTCTACATTGGTCACCATTATGGAATCTCCTACTAACTTAGCTGGTTGAAACATTCACCACAAGCCTAATCAACTAGGCTTTGATACCAATATGATGGATGTGCTCCAAGGTGTGCTCACACAAGATTTTCAGGACATTACTTGTCCTATCTTCTTGAGATCCTATTCTCTCTCCTAGGATCTTATTAGCCTCAATTTTTCAAGCCTAAGACTACTCTAAATCTACTCTAAGAGTTAGCATCCTTGTGTTTAACCTTGAAGGATAACAATCAATAGTTTTGTCTCAATGCTTCTCAATCACTTAGAAGACTCCGAGTGATTCTTTCACCACAACTTGGCATTAGGGTTTTAGGGGGTCCATTCATCTTGAAAAAAACCATTTTTAATCCTTTTGACCTCATTTTAGTAGGTCTCAAAGGTCTTCTCCATCAGGTTCATAAACTGGCTTGTTGGAGACTAGTTAGGCCTAATGGTTTCTTGTAGCCTTTGGTAGGGTCCTTTTCCTATTTCTTGTCAAAAAACTCCAAATGACCTATAGAAAAAATTTGATATTTGGATACCCTTTTGGAAGACACTAGAGATTCTAGAGGTTTTAGGGTTCTAGGGCCTCCGTACAGTGGCTTCCTATAATGTAGGGCTAAAAGGGCTAATAGGCCTATTTTTAAGGTCCCCACTGATTTCTTACTCAAAGTATAAGAAAATGGATTGTCCAGTGCCCAATCTCTTTACCATATGTCAAAATTTTCATAACCTATCTGGAACCATGCTTGTTCCATACTCACCTACTTTCCCTTGCATGTATACACCCCTTTCTTCTCTATCACACTCCTAGTCGGGTACACCAGTCTCGCCTAGGGCATGCCTTTAAAAATAGCATCCCGATTCTTCAAACTCCCTAACTCCATATTTACATTGTAAAATGTCTCCATAAGAATTTCCATTCAAACCCTTAGGTTTCCCTTGGTTATAATTTATGTGGGAGCCATGAAACTAAAAACATCCTAGACTAAACCAATGAACTACCTACTTCCTAAATGATTTTCTAAAGACTAACAAAACAACTCTAAACTATTTGATGATTGAATGAAAAAGTCTTAAAACTACCTCTAGATCATGAATCTAATATTACATTTCACATTCTAACTCACACTAGTACAAAAACATCAATATATGACTAAATAAACTACTAAAAATTATAGATAAATGACTTTGGTCACGTGACCACTAGTAGTTTATTGCTGGTCATTTATCTCGCGAGAAAATTTATGACTAAACTATTTTAGTCATTAATTTGGTCGTTTAATTAGTCATTTATTTAGTTGTATATTTGGTCATTTATTTAGTCATTTATTTGGTAGTATATTTGGTCATATATTGTGTTGTTTATTTAGTCGTATATTGAGTCATTAATTTGGTCGTATATTGAGTCATTAATTTGGTCATTTATTTAGTCATTTATTTGGTCCTTTATTTGGTCATTTATTTGGTCCTTTATTTGGTCCTTTATTTGGTCATTTATTTGGTCATTTATTTGGTCATTTATTTGGTCGTTTATTTTAAACACCTTAAATTTTATTATGTAAAAAAAATATCATATTAAACTTGAACTATAAAGCATAATAGAAAATAAAAAATATTACACATGAACAAACTACAACCAAGTAAAATTAAAAGATTGATTCAACATCATGATAAATAAAGATAATCAATTCATATAAAAAATTAATGCAAAAAAAACAAATTAAAACAAAAACATTTCTCATTCAAAGTATGCAGGGTGCCAAAATATATATTTAAGATGTCAAAGCTATCTAAGAGTATATACGTAAATATAATAAAAAATATCAAAGTTGTCTCAAACATAAAGAACTCAGCCAAGATGTCTAAAATCTAGTACATGATAAACATGTTGATCAACTATGTCATTTTTTTCAAATACTTTAGTGGCCATCGTGTGAAGATTCCCTCTTTCTCTTTCAGATGAATAGCTCCATCTATTTTGTCTTCATAAGAAAGGGGTACATTACTTGTGACCTTTAAAATGTTTACATTTGCATCTCTTGTTCCTTTCAAGTTGATTCCATGTATAATAGATAGGGAGTGAATCCTCCCAATGCCCACAACATCACCATCATATGGATCCAACACCTTAACTTTATCCCCTTCTTTGAGTTTATCAACACATTTTTGCAAAAAGAAAAAAATAACACATTATATTACATAGGTAATGAAACACCACAAATATAATATAATCATAAGTTTCTTAATAAGAAATTTAGTCACTAGTGTAGAAATATAATTCATAAAATCCCCAAGTAGGAAAAGATCTATTGATAGTCTGCATAAAGCTACATAAAGTAGGAAAGGAAATACAACTATTGTTTTTATCCATGCAAGTACAAGAAACAATAAAAGTTCACTTGTTTTCCCTAGATTGAAAACAAAAAAATAAGAACAATAAAATAAATCATACAACAAGTTATTTGTGTTGATATCATATTATCATTTGCACTTTCAATAAAATTGCATTTGCAAGTTAACATACCTAAAGTTGTAGTTTTGATTGAATTTTCAATTAAGCAATTTAATTCAAGTTCTTAAGAGTGTAAAATCTATATACCTTGTACTAAATGCTAACATGGCATGGGAGCAGACTCCAGAGAATCTAAAACCTTCCAAATTTTCTTGTAAGGAATTCAATCTTTGGATCAGAGGAAGAAAAAACTTGATTCAGGTGAAGTGTTTCAAGTTACCCCATGATGAGCGAAATTAAAAAAAAAGACTTAAATTTTTTGATTTAAACTCATCTTTGAATTGAATGGAAGAAAATTCTTAACATACAAATTTAATTTTTTTAAGACCATTGAAAATTATTTTTTAAAGACAATAACATTTAATAAAAACTATTGTGACACGGTCTGAAAAACTCCAAAAACTAGGATTTAAAATTCAACCTTCCAATTCCATCAAATGATGTTCTTAAAAGATGACTTTCATTACGGAAGAAAGAAAGGCTTGTCATAGCTTGAGAATGTGCATGCTCTAGACACATTAAGCACTGACTTGTTTGTATACACCATACTTGTATAAGATGAGAAAAAATTGTAACTTAAGATAAGGAACCAAACTAATTGATCCAATTTGTAAATTATGTTACTATTGAACCAAATGTTATAAGGGTTTGTAGAAATAAGTATGCAAATCACATACATTATATACACAACAATACAACCAACATCAAGTATGGAGCACCAAAATATACAGAGGCTTGAATATACTAAAATCTAGCAAATGAATAGAGCTCGGGGGTGTGTCTCAGAAAGATCATACCTGTAGAAGTGCATATAATTTGTATGAAAATACTCATGATAGTTTCAAAGACTCCTCAAGAAAGCCATGAAACTCCTTAATCCACAAGAAATCCTTCAAAAATTTTAGGATCAAACCTTAGCGGCACAGATAGAAAAGAATGAAGATTAAAAGATGCTTCTTTTAAGGGATTTTCCCCCTAATATCTTACTCACCCATTCATAAAAGAATATTCAAAAAACACAATAAAATAACTAGATCAAATCCTTAAGACCGGAGAGGAGAACTACCTCTTCCATAGAATCTCTCATAAAGGAATACAAGTCTCTATTTTCCTTGATAACTACTTAGATAACCTCTTCATCCTTATCCATAAAAATAGAGTACAATGAGTTGCACAACCTAAAAAGAACAATGGCTATGATACCACTATAAAAACCTACATTTGAATAGCCCTGATCTTGAGATGTGAATTTATCTATTTACTAAAATCATACTTAGAATGGTTGATTGTAAAGATTTAGAGATAGCAAAATAATTAATTATAGTTCCAAACCAGTTAACAAAAAGTACACAATTCACTGTATTAGAATGAATTACCACACTTGCATACTAGTCAATCAACCTAGAGACAATAATGCTATTGGTGTAAACTTTAAACTTCCAAGTCTATACAAAATGAAGTATAATAAAAATTGGATCTATTAGCATTAAATAACTATGGCATAGATGGATCTACCAACAATAATAAGTTAATACTAGTAGCTCAAGGCTTCAGCTAAAGAAAAATTAGTACATTCAAAAGGGCACTCTTTACCACACTTTAAATTAGTAAAAATGACCATCAAATTGTTCCAACTAACTAGAACACAAAATAAAATAGAGATTACACAAAAAGTGTTGCACATAAAAGATCCATGTAGTAAACTTGGCAGTATAAACAAAAAAATTACAAATAAGATTTAGGAAAGAGTACCTCTGAGAAATTCAACTGCTTCATTGAGCACAATATTTAGTAGTTGATCATTTCCTTTTAGGGTACTTGTCACTGAAATTCAGATTGAAATAACATATATCAGCTATGTGCAACTTGATGACAAGAAAATCTTTTTTAAAACATATTATCTCATTAATGATACAATTCATTATCTTATCCCAAGTTGCATCCATGCCAAATATCAAAGTTTCTTACGACTATCTAAATGATATGAAAATAATTTAAAGCAAGCAATTTCTAGTTGTCATTTAAAAATTGATGTCTATTAAATATGAACAATACTCATTTATCATCATCAAACTCAAAATGAATCAAGAACATGGAAATTACCACATAGTAGCTAACAATTGGGACACAATAGCAACAATATTTAAGGGTTTTATCAATTACCACTACAAGATGGGGTAGGCCTAATTGTCACCCTTGAAATTAGACGATGTCTTGATCATTGGATTTGGTAGTGCCACTCACAACCTCCAAAGCTTGGATATTGATTCTTAGGCCCCTCCTCCATGGGTTCAAGCATTTGACAACTGGTTCACTGAATTTATAATCAATGGAAAGTAAAAAAACACTTCACATCCATCCTTGTAGTTAATCAAGACATTTTATTCCCCTAACTGATTCTTTTGTAAGTTTCAGATTCTCATTAAAAAATTGCTCAATTTTGTAAGTCTTCTGCATTCAATTATGCAAATACATTTCTTTCTTGAAGTATCAAAGTACATGGTTTAATTTTAATTTTAATTTTTTTGGAGAACAGATAAAATTTAATGATTCAATGGTATTGTAGCTTTGATCAAAGATTTAATACAAACACTTTTTAATTTGGAACTCTTTCAATTCTTACAGTGAATTATGATTGAAGTCTCTGGTGCAAGAGCACCTAGGTAGAAGGACAAGCATCAGGAGGTTCCAAATAAGTCTAATATCATAACATGATCCATTTGATTTCATTTGATGTCATAAGTTCATTTTTTATGTATTGAGTTCATTGATGTAAGGCTAAATGAGCCATTTTGTCCAAGTTGTCATAGTTATCCATTCAGGGCCTAGATTGGTCAAATATGTCAAATATTGTAAAAACATCAATGGAAACGTGTAAATGATGTAAAAGGTCATTAATAATTTTTTTTGACATGTTTCTAAGGTTATTAGAAATTTTTAAGGTCATTGGATTAAATTTGCAAAAGTTGTGAACTTGACAACAAAAGTTGTCAAGCAAAAATGTTGTCAAAAGTGCAAAAGAAGGTGAAAAGTGGTTTCCATCAGTTTTGAGGGTGGTTAGAGAGGTTTGGAATGTCAAAAGTCTTTATATATCATTGTATGATTAAACAAAATCTTGAATGGAGGAAGGAGAAAATTTTCACATAGTTTAGTGCATTCAATTCTTTTTTATTTTGATTGATTTTACTGTTTGTCTGTTGTTTCCAGGCCTTGTACAAACCTATCTAGCCTGGAAACAATATATTAATATCATGTATATAGATAATAGAGTGAAAAACCTTTCCTCTGGTTTTGATTTGGAATGTTCCATTGAGAAATGAAGGAGTTATGTAAGATTTTGTCAAAACAGTTTTAAAACCCTCAATAAATGACCAATCTGCAAGGGTTTGTATTTCTCTCATGATTCCACCAATGGAAAATTTAAAATTTTATATATTCTGAAACTAGATTAAAAGAGATTTAATTTAAATTTGGTTTCATTTTGAATGGTTAAATATATTATAAGAAAATTGATGCTCTAGATGGATGAACAAACATTTTCTTCTTATTTTGGGATAGTCAAAGTAGCCTCTATTCATGGGGCATAAATATTCAATGAACTATTAGATTTTCCTCAGTTTTTGATATGTTTTAAAAGGCCTAGTTTTCAACAACTCCACTAAAGTGATTTCCAAGGTGATTCCTAAAACAAAAGTTGTGAATAACAAAATATAAGGTATCCAAATTGTCAAAACTGAGACAGTCATAAAGAATGGAACTCTTGTTTGTTTGAAATTACTCTTGATCAAATAATCATCAATACAGTTGAAACTTGTTTTTTGATGATTCAAAATAATTACATAAGAATGTATGAATCCCACAAATGTTTGGTTGAAGAATTTGATAGTGTTTGAAGGACAGTGATCAGATTTAATTCTCTGAATGTGAACAGTGAGATTGTTGTAAAGTGGAGGTGTTATGACCTTGAGGTATAATGACAGTAAGTGGTTGATGTTGTTTGAATCAATGGAACATGAACAAGGAATTGTGGTTTGAGTATGGTTGTTGAACCAATTTGGGTCATCCAAGGCTCTTTCTACATGCTTTCTAGTAGGGCAACCTCTGACACTTGTACTTGTAGTATCCTCTTGGATGTGGAGAACCATTGATAGGTATCAAAGCATATTTTCTCCAAGAGTATTCATTTGGTGGAATATCTTCCATATTGACACTAATTTCTAGCACTTTGATGGTCCTTTTCACCTTGTATTTCTTGCGTTTGGAGCAATGACATCTTCCAGTAGGCCTGCATGATTTTCTTCCATGGGTGCCATCATCAGATTGGGCATGGAAACTCCTCTTGGACTAAGACAAGGGAGGCTTGCCAATGATGATAGGCACATATGCAATAGGAATGGAGGAAGAAGAGATTGATCTATCATTTTAAACAACACTTCCATCACTAGTGGTAAATCTATAGGTTTTGGTGGTGCAGACTTGCTTGAATCCATAAAGAAATCTAAGGGATTCACACAATTCCTCTCCAGAGAAGGGAAGGAAAGATATTGAGGTTTAGGCTGAGGCTGAGATAGGGGCTTTGACTGAGGCTAAGGATGTGAGTGGCTGAGGATGAGGCTTTGAGAGTGGTTGTGGTTGAGGTCTTAAGAGAGGCTGAGGATTTGACAGGATATGTGGCTGAGTCCTCGCAACCTGTATTGGCTTGGGAGTGGGATGGAATAGGATATTGTTACTTGTAGTTATTTCTACAATGTTATTTTTTATTTGCATTACTCTAATCATTTATGTGTAATCTAAATGGGTGTCATATGTATTTGTAAGCATTGGATTGAAAAGTGATAGGCTATGGAATCTAAATGAGAAAGAAAATGGAACACTTAAGAGGAAATTTGATGCAAATGTCAAGCCTCCTGATCTCTCTTCCTCTCTTAGATTAAATCATGAGCTGTTGTATGGATCTAAGAAGTTACAATCGCATTCCTAGGCATCATTAGTGAGCATATTAAGAGGAAGTAGGTGGAGAATCTAGAGATTAAAAGATGTAAAAACTCAGAACTTATTGGTTCTTGTTGGGAAAACAAGAGGAAGAGAATTCAGGGCATCTTAGAATGCTTGATTCAAAATTTCTTTAATCCTTCTCTTTCTTTCTTTTAGACATTTGTGAAATCAAAATAATAATGATACTCTTGAGAGTTAGTAGAATTCTTGAAGCTTCATATTAACTCACCTATTTTCATAAAATTATTGAATAGCCTAAAATGTGGTGTAGTACCTCGCCCCTAGTCTGATTTTATACATGCTATGATTATTTTAGAAAGATAGATTATATGTTAGGAAATCAATGATGCGTATGATTTTACTGACCCCATACTTGCATGTGTATGGTTGATGTGTTTGTTTTATACTTCTATTTGACATGCCTGATGTGGTTGAGGGACGGAGTCATAGTTACTTGCTTGCGAGATCCACATGATCGGTCGATCCTTGCCATTGTCTGTTATATATTTATATATGTTTGTACATACGGGTGTTGTATGCAGGTTTGCAGGTACCAGGCATCATCTTCCCTAAATTTTCAAGATGAGTGTGCCCTATCGCAATATCTCAAATGGTAAGAGAGGGGAAATAACACAGATCCAAAACCCTATCCTAAGCCTGTTTATCCTAATTGTTGGATAAGTATCTGTTGACTACCCTATTCAAATTTGTCAGGTTGACAAAAATCATGGATCCCTTCTTTGAGTTTGTATGTTTATTTGATGATCTTGATTTATTACTGTTTGATTATGTGATTTCTCTATAGTTATGAAAATTAATATTATAATTGGAAAATAATATTAAATTTATTTCCTATGTTTTGTATGATTATTAATTAATTAAAAATCAAATATTAAGATATTTGGTTTTAATTAATTAATTTTGTGAAAATAGGATTAATATTGTCCATTAGTTTTTAAATTATTAAATTTCATGATTTAATGATGTTTGGAATATTAAGTTATTTAATAATAGATTTTAATATTAACATGTGCTTTATTGAGTTTGAATGTTATTTGTTTCAAAAAGGAGACAACTTGTCTTTAGGAGACTAAGTTGAGTTGTGCACAATTAAAAGATATATTTAATTATTAATTAGCAATTTCTTTCAACTCAAGAGTGTGAGTTTGATTAGGAGTTGTATTGTGAGTCATCTAGGGTTTGCATGAATGGTGGAGTAGAATACCTAATAGGGGGAATTGCATTCATTTGGAGATTAGACAGGTTTTGGAGATAGGTTTCTTTTGGAGGAGAATTTTGGAGAGCTTGTGTGCTTGGGTTTTTGAGGATTCTTGGTTTGTGGTGGTTGCTTGATGTTTTGAGCTTGATTGTGCATCTGGATCTGGTTCCTACTTTTATCGTAGTTTTCAGATTTACAGATAGGATTGAATTTGGAAGAAATCTCACTCTCAAATCTACAATAGGGGTATCATTACAGTTTCTAGCATTGGATCTAAGGTAGGATCTGGAATTCTTGTTGTGTGTCTTCTGTTATTTTATTTGGTAAAATTTTGTGTTTGAGTAGATCTGAATTTATCTCATTAGATCTGTATGATTTCTTTGATTTTGGGTATTAGAGAAACCCCAGATCTATTATTTTATGTTTTTATGATTACTTGGCATTGTATCGTTGTGCTGGCAAAATTTTGTCAGAAGATTGCTTATAGTTTGCTTGTAAAATGGAAAATCAACCCTGGTATATAGTTGAACTATATAGTGGAGAGAAAATTAATCCTATTGAAAGAAAAATCAAATTTGGGTAAAAATATTATAAGTTTTGGAGTAAAATTATTATTCTCTATTTTTAAAACACAGTCAATTAATTGCCTGGTAAAGTCAAGGAAAATAAAAATAAAAATGCATTAGTATAGAAAAGATAAAAAATTATGTGAAGGGAAAAAAGTAAAAGTGACATGTTACCTTTTCTAGAAAACGGTACAGGCCCTTTATCTTTTCCATTTTCAAAAATGTATTTGTCTTTTGTTAAAATGTGCTGTGTAAATATATATATATATATATATATATATATATATATATATATATATATATATATATATATATATATATATATATATATATATATATATATATATATATATATATATATATATATTAGCTTGTGTTTTAAAAGAAAATTTATTATTTCTTTTTGAATTTCAAAATTTTGTTTATAAAAAAAATTAAAAGTTCTTATGAAAATCTTTATTAAAAAAATTATAGTAAAAAAAAAATATATATATAAAAATGCCAAATGTCATACTGAAGTTTAATTTTTTTAAATTTTTTTTTTTAAAAAGGTAAGGAGGGAGGTGGGGCCGACACCCCTCTCCTCCCCTCCCCTTACATCCTTCATTGGCAGTAATCTACCGCACAACAGACTAGGTTGCCACACGACAGTCTAGGATTGTCGTCAGCAGGCTAGCCTATCGTGACGAGAGTGTGGTGGGTGTCTGTGGGCTCCCCCACAAAATAATATATTTTTGCCTTTTTTTTAATTTTATTTTTCATTATTTTATTTAAGTTAATTTATATGATATGTTTAATTGTTAATTTAATTAATTTATTAATAATTTAATTTATATTTTTTTTTTTTCTATTACATATCATTAAATCAAAAAGGATTTTTACATCAGAGCATCGAGGGAGTTATATCTAGTATCAAATAAAAGATTTACATACGTAAGTTTAGATCAAAATGACATATACGTTTACAAGACTATATAGACAAAATAAGTTACTACTGCAAAATCAGCTAAAGGCCTCATCAGATTCATTGGAATCTGGGGAGACTGAATTGTATCCAATGATCTCATAATCTTTGAGTGGAGGGGTAGTCCCTGAGCCAATTGCCCAACTTGCTATAGGAATGCCTTGGTTCTCTCCTTTGACTTGCTTAATGAGATCCTCCAGGTTTTCATCAAAGAGGCCCCCTGATTTCATGGATGTATAGCCATGTGCAATCTCTTTCTTCTCTATGGTAGCTGATCCTTCCCTCAAGAGCTTTAGAAATTTTCTCCTTGAGTTTGATAACCATTGTGACCTACATAGAAACATCATGGTAAATGAGTCTCCTTAGAGACTCAGTAAGATTCCAACTTTTTCTAGCCAAAACATCATTATTACGAGCCTTCCATATAGTCCACAGAATAACAGAAGAAAGGATAGACCAAAAGATATTGCAAGCTTTGGTGTTGTTGATGCTTCTAGAGATAATGTTCCAGCAAGTAAAATGACTGCTATAAGAGAGACCAAACAGTTTCCATACCTCAACAGCAAAAAGACATTCAAAGAAAACATGAAAAACTGACTCAGGGAGCTTGCAGACATTACAAAGATTTGGTTCTCCCCTCAGTTTCTTAAATGGGAGCTTATGCAGAAGGAATTTCCAGAGGAAATAGGAGATCTTGGGCTCAATGGGCCTGGACCAGAGAGAAGTAAAAATCTTGTTCCAATCAGCAGGAGGGAGGTGTAGATGCCATTTATGGTTAACATGAAGGGCAATATCTATGGAATGGGTGAGAAGATGGTAGATATATCTAGATTTGGTAAGGGTCAGCAGAGAGTTATCCGGCCACTTTAACTAGAAAACATAGCTACCAGGTCTGCAATAGTTGAGGACAGGTCCAAGGGAGAGCAGGGTAGAGGAGAGGATACCATATGTTCTACTTTGGGAGCTAGGGATGCCAAAGGAGCTAGCAAGCTTGTCCCATGGAATAATGCAACCTTCCTTCAAGATATCTGAAAAGAAATCAATGCCTTTTTCCACCCATTTTCTTGCAGAGTAGTGTGAGGGGCTTGCCTTTATGTTTCAGATTCCACCAAGGAGATTTGTGACTGCACACAACCCCATGCTTCTCAAGAGGTCCATCATTGCAAAGGAATCCTTTAATATACTTCCAGCTCTTCCATATGGCTTTAAACATATTTGATCCTTGGACTTGAATATTGTAGTCAAGTGTCAACAGATCAGAGAGTTCAAGATTAGTCCACGTTTTAGACTTGCTCAGTCTGGCTTTGGTCATGTTGTTCCTGATAAGGATTTTCCAAGGTTCGTCACCAGATGAGGCTTTGGAAATCCACTTAGAGGAGAGAGCAATCCCTTGGGTTTTGAGGTCTTTCAAACCCAGCCCACCCCAAGCTTTATCTTTAGTACACCATTCCCAGGAGATTGCATGATGCTTCTTAATCCCTCTTCCATCAGTCCATAGGAAGTTCCTAATGGACTTCTGGATGGAGCCAATCTGACTCACATTGAACAACCAAGTTGATGAATAGTAAATAGGGTAGGATGAGAGGATCTTCTAACATACTTGCACCCTCCCCAGGAATGAGAGAAGGTCAGTATCCCATTTTCTCAACTTCAAGGAGATTCTATCCTTAATCCAGTTCCACATATCATTAAGGTTGGGTTCAACTGCAAATGGAATCCCTAAGTATCTAACCACATGGTTAGGACCTCCCCATTCAAGGCCAAATTTGTTCCACCAGCTTGGGGGGATTGAGACCATCCTAGCATGATAGATTTGGTAACAAAAATATTGCTCCCTGAAGCTAGACAAAATAGGTCCAGTTTGGTCATGAGGATAGCCATATTATCTTCCTCTAGTTCCATGAGAATGGTTGTGTCATCTGTAAACTGAACATTAGAGACATCAAAGCCATTAGGAAGCTAGATCCCTCTCAATTTAGGTGAAAGAGAGTCATCTCTCAACAAATAGTGAAGGGAGTCTATAGCTAGGACAAAGAGGGATGGGGTAAGGGGCACCCTTATCTGATGGATCTAGAAAGTTCAAAAAACTCTAATCTCACCCCATTCACTTCAACTGTTGCTCTGGTTCCAAAGAGAAAGGTAGAAACTAGCTTGTAAAAGCAAGGGGGGAACCCCATCTTATCCACCATGGCCAAAATAAAGCTCCACTCAATGCGGTCATATGCTTTTTCATAGTCAATAAGTAGCATTGCACTTTGTTGCCCTGAATGTTTGGCCTAGTCCAATGCCTCCCAGCATGTTATAAGATTTTCTAGTATATACCCACCCTTAACAAAGCCTATTTGGGTGGAATTAACAACTGAAGGGAGGATCTTGGTAATCCTAAGGGAAATGACATTAGCCAATATCTTATATCCCACATTGAGCAGGGTGATAGGCCTCCAGTTTTTCATAAGCTATCTATCTCCATCTTTAGGGATCAATTTAATGAGACCAACATTTAAGGTAGGCCCTAGGGAGCCAACAGATATAGCTTCAGAATAGACCTTATAAAGTGGGTCACAAATCCAGTCTAAATTCTTTTTATAAAATTCCACTATGAGTCCATCCAGCCTAGGTGCCTTATCATTGGCCATGCTTAGGATGGATTCCCTTATTTCTTCTCTAGAGATCTCCTTCTCTAGAAGGCCAGCTTCTGACTCTGAGACTTTCTTAGGGATCAAGCTGATAATCCTCTGTGTGGCACTAGCCTTGGACTCATCATCCTCCAAGGTAAAGAGGTTCTTGTAGAAGGTAGAAAAAGTGTTAACAATGCCTTCTTGAGAAGTAATGGTGATTCCTTGATCCCTAATGCAGTTGATTTTATTTCTGGTTTCCTTCTTCTTCAAGGTTTGGAAGAAGAACTTAGATCCTTTATCACCTAGGTTGAGCCAATTGACTCTGGCTTTGACCTTAGCTCCCCTAGTCTTGACCAGTTGGAGATTTCTAAGGGAATATCTACAGTGTATAACCTTGTCTAACAAGGGAGAAGAAGATGGAAACTCTTGGATAAGAACCTCAGCCTCCTACAACTCTTCCACCAACCTGAATTCCTCCCTTCTGGCATCCTTGGCCTTCTTCTTCCCAACACATTTTAGCATATTCTACTAGGATTCCAATATTTGATTCCACTTGTCCACCTCAGAATTGTGATGGACCACCTCCTCATTGTACCATGCAATAATTCTAATGGCTACTTGGACATCCTCATCTAGGAGGAGGGAGGAATTGAGCAAAAAAACAGTTTTAAAGCACTGAGTAGAATCTTGGTTAGAGACCACCTGGATGGAGGAGAAGATGGGGTGGTGATTAGAGAGTGTGAAAGGAGTCACCTTAACAAAATCACCATCTAGGGGGGGAGGGCAGCTAAAGAACTGGTTGTTCACATAGATTTTGTCCAGCCTAGAGTAAATCCTCCTCACCCCTCTCTGAAAGTTAGACCAAGTAAACCAGACTCCCTTGGATTCTCTTCTCTTCCCAGCCAGTGGGTCAAAGAGGTTGAGTTTAGAAATCATCTTGTTCCAAAAAAACTACTCATTACCTTTCCACTTGAATTTTAGACCTCCCTCTTTGTCTTGGGGTCTTTCTACCATATTAAAATCACCAGCTAGGATCCAAGGAATATTAGTTAACTCTGAGATCCAATTCCATAGCTTGATCCTAGTATGATGATCATTGGGAGCATACACTGAGAAAACTCCAAAGAGGACCTCATCCACCTTAAAGGTGACCCAAACTACTGTGTTGCAGGGGGAGGAGCCCCATTCATGGATATAGTCTCTCCATCTTGGCCCAACTAGAATGGTAGATCCTCCCCTACCCCTCTGGTGTTTGGTGTAGAAGGAGGTAGCATCTTTGTAGATACACTTGAGGGCACCATCTAAAGCAAAACCAGCGACTTTAACTTCCTGAAGTAGAAGAATGTCAATCTCCCAAAACATTCTTAGAAATCTTTTCACTACATACTTCCTATCAGGAGATTCCAGACCCCTGACATTCCATGAAGCACAATTGATGCTCATGATTATCATTATGGTTCAGAGTCCATGGGAGAATGGAAGCCTTTAAAACACTTAGGGAAATCACTCTTCTAAGATTTAGAGGGCTTTAGATTGCCATTAAGGAGGGGGGGTCTGCTTCTCTTCTTCTTACCACACCCCCTACCTATCCACTCCAAAGACTCTTTACTCCCAGCCTTACTAGATTTCTTATCACCCTTCTCAGAACTAGCAGAGAAAGAGAGCAATGGCTCCTTACTGATTTCACCTTCCTCAAGGTCAGCCCCCTATTGAAGCACTTCTTGACACCCTTCTACCCCAATTGGCAAGGAGGGGCTCTTAGCAACATCCACACTCTTAGGTTCAACAATCCTCACTCTAGGTGGGGGAGGGAGGGGGGGAGGTGCCAGAATAACCACAATAGAGAAATCATTAAGTTTATCTGGTGGGTCTAGAAGGGAATTGGAATCACCTTGTAAGTTGGTGCCAGGGTGGTTACCTAGACCTGATCCTATAGGGGATTCTACATGAACTGGAAAGTCAGCTAGGCTACCCTCCTTGTCAATTGAGACATCAAGGGTGATAGGAGCATCAGTAGAGTCCTGAGCTTGAGGAAGGATAGAGTAGACTTTCCACTTAGGTTTAGGGGAAGAAGAAACCCTAGCTGCTTTAAGCTGAATTCTCTCCAGAGAAATTTGCTATGCATTAAGGGTTCTATGTTTGGGTTTGGGAGGGGCAGGGCTAGGCTCCAATCCAAAATCAAGCCTGGAGGGGTTAGCAATATCCTGCAACTTCTTTGGGGATAGAACAGGTTGGGGTAGAGGAACACATTGATCCTTAAACTGATTTTTAAGATGGTCTAAGGTGCCTACAATAGCAGCCGAGTCTCTCATCCAGGTAGCAGATGAAGCATTGGGCTCCAAAGAGGGGAGATGAGAGGGAGGAGGATTGGAGGAAACTGGAGGAGCAACCTTGGGGGAGGGGCCAGAGACATTAGCAGGTTGAGGAGTGGGGGAAATAGGATTGAATACATTGTTATAGGCATTGGGAGGGTTACACTTCAAAAGAATAGGGCAATCCTATTTCCTGTGACCCTCCTTCCTACAAAGGTAGCAACTATTAAGAACCCCGAGGGAAGTAACAGGGCATTCAATAGGTTTTCCACCAAGATCAAAAGTTATGGAATCTGAAAACTCAATGCCAGGCCTTAGGGAGATGAGGACTCTAACATCTATATGAGGAATGAGAACATTAGACTTATCAACCCTAATAACATGACGCACGGGTTTGAGCACCTGCAGAATGAGGTTAAGCATGAACGGAGGGAGATTTTTAATTACAATCCACCAAGGGCTCGAAAGAGCAAGGACTTCACTAGAGGAGGTGTTAAGGGACCATGGAATGGCTGTAAACTCAAATTGGCTGACTCTCCAAAATTGTCTGTCAACAACAGCCCTTTGGGATTTTGCATCGGCAAAAAATAATAAGAATAAACCCTTTTGCAACATTCGACAATATGTGAAAGGAAAACCAAGCTTTTGACCCCAAATCTTATGCAGCCAATCATTCCAAAAATTTCTCAAACAAACTTTGGAAGCATCAACAATAGCAAAAAATATAGCACTATCCCTAAGTCTACCCTTTTCCTAAGCAATAGCAATATCCATCTGTGGATTAGGCTTAATAATGAGTTTTGAAGCGGAAGGAATCTTACCTCCAACTCCTGCGCTACCTTCATCATCTTGGGTAGAGGTGGAGATAAAGCGGGCACCTTCTAGGAGGACTCTCTAGTTCTTGACCACTTGTTTGAAGGATTTAGGTCTCGCCAGATCACCTTCCTCTCCATCTCGAGCGCTCCCACTAGTGAAAGCCTGCAATTTGTTGCTTAGGGTTTCCTTGCTACCGTCACTTCCTCCCTGCTTCTCGACAGAAAGGGAGATAATAACAAATGAAATAGGGTTTGGGTTGGGCTCAACAAGAGTAACATTTGTAGGATTTCCTCTGGTGGGGCAATGAATGCAAGGCTTTTGCACGCCGATGTACCCTGGGGAAGTGGATGCCATAAATGGCACTCCAATCCAACTTTCTAGGGCAGAGAAGAAGCATGTGACTTAACTTCGGCTCTCAAGTTACAGAGTGGCCTCTGTCATCAAAATTTCCTATTCAATAGACCCCATTTATATTATATTTAAATATATATAAGTTATTTAATTTATGTTGTATTTATTTTACAATTTATTTAATGGTAGTTTAAATTATTTATATTCTTGGTTATTATATTTGTTTTGTATCTAATTTAATTTGTAATTTGAATTAGATAATTTGTGGTTATATCTAAATTAAGAAAATGTTATTTGTTTAGATTTAACTCATAGTATTAATTAGGATTAGACTAATTTTCTTAATCATTGATTTAGCTAGTTGGTATTGTGATTTCTAAACAAATATGTGATTTGGATACCTTAGTAATAGGCAAGTTTTTGTGAGAAAATTCATGAATAATCAATCATTGAGATTGTACCCCGTATAGTGAAATTGGGATTTTATTTTGCTAAATCTATAAATCATCATGTCTAGGGAATATTTCTCATTTATGACATTTTTATAGTGACTATGTTTTGATTCTCCTGTAGGGATTAATCATCTTAATTCATAGAATCAATTATGATCATTATGGATTGTGTGTAATTATGGTTCATTTTCAATTATTATGAATGTGAGTGTTGTCTTCATCATGCTTGATGTGTCTTCTTATACAATTTGTGGGTTTTTAGGCACTAGAAGACCTAGGGGGAAATAGAGGCTAGGGTATGAGTCAGATATTTCTATTTTCAGCTATGTTTTGATGTGTATGTACTTTTTTGATTATCATCCTTGACTTGACCTTTTGGGCTAATGAAGTTTTGTAATATGTATATGGTATCTTTGTAATCATTTCTAGTTTTTTTTGTGTGAATCTAGATTTGGGATTACCTAGTTGTATACCTGATTAGATCTAGGAGAGATCTGTGAGCCTAGGGTAGTTTACCTTGATATGTAGTAGGAGGTGGCTTGCAATAAGCATCGCGGCCCACAAGTGGCTGCCAGGATCACTTATTATTAAGTATCTTAATCAAGTGATAACATAATTGTATAAAAATAAATGTACCTTCATAGAATTAGGGTTAATCATAAACAATAAGTGAAATAATAACTAAATAGAACCACAATTGAGCAACTATTTAACAAAATCAATGATTAATTAAGCATCATATGTCTCTCTAATTAAGATGTTAATGAGTGAGCTCTCAGCAAGCTCTCATTAATGACAGTCCTAGAATGAGAATGATAAAGATAACCAATGATGCTAAAGCTAACAATTATCAAGATAAATGCTAAAATTGCTCTTAAATGCTTTTCTAAATTCAAATTGTAAGAGGTGTGATGCAATTCTCAGATAGGTGGTTAATGAATTATGAAGGATTTTGGCCTTCCTTTTATAGATGTTCCAATGGTAGGGGGTGTAGTTGTGTTTAATCATGGTTGAGTTGGGGGTTAAGTCTTTGGTTCCACCCTTTGAAGACAAAGCAAAGTTTGTGTCCTCAAATCTTGGGACAAGTAGACAAGATGGATGGTTAAGATTCCTTTTCACTTTGAGTGTTTGAGATTGAATTTACCTTGATCCATGTGAATGCCTTTCCTCAAATCTCATTGGTTGATTGATTTTCTTCTCTTTTTGGTTTGTTGAGAGTAATTGATTTTTATTAATTGATTTAATTGATTTATTTTAGCCATGTACCCCTTGAATGGGTTGAATTTAATTTAATCCAAGACTATACAATTAATTGAATTAATTATATTTTGATTTGATTGCACTTGATGAAAATGCTCTAAATTTTGATTAATATTCAATTAAGAATTGATTTTCATTTTGATTGGCTAATTGTGCATTATGATTCAATTGATTCAATTATGTCCTTGATTTGCTCTGATTTCACTTGATTTACTTTGAATTATCGTTAAATTGTCTTTGTCCATTTTTAGGTGATTACATTAATATAACATTGAGAGATTTTAAAATGAACCTAATAAGATATGGTTTCCTCACCCTGGCTTAGCACTAGTATAGACTAAGGTGGGAATGGAGAAGATGACTAGCCCACTTTAAAAGGGATGAGTTGGCATAGTTGATGGCTTCGTTAGTACAAGAGGTCATTGACACCGTGTACCAAGATCTAGCAAGATTACCGAGACAAAACTCAAGGGTTAGATGTACATGATGACACCTTCCTATGCATAGTCTAGTTATCCTACATGTGTCGGATACCTCTGGATTAGTGGGTCTTTCATTTCATTATGCTTGTTTGCCTTGAGTTAGAGAGCTTTCAAGATCCTTTCCTTAGCTTGATCTGTTTGATGTTTGTTATCTGAGTGGGATCTATTGTTATCTCCTCAGCACGGTGGGAGTGGACCATTTAGGTTTATGAGGTCAGGTGGTAGTGATTCTTTTACCATTTGAGATTCTGACATTCATGTAACAGTGCTGGATGATCCCTATAGTAGTTGTTCCTTCTTGATCTTCATTGTTGGAGTTGTACTCTTCTTCTTCTTCTTCTTCTTCTTTGTGACCCTATATATTTGTATCAGTTCTTCAGAGTTAGCATGTGTACTTCTCAATTATTGTATTAATACCCTGTGACATGTGCAGTGGATGTAGATTTATGGAAATCTTATGGTACCAGTTGTATTTATGTCATCTTCTATGTGATGTTGTTTTATCCTTCATTTGTTTATATGAGTTTTTTAATTGTACCTAATCTAAATTAATTAATTAATGTTAAAGTAATATTCATCAAGGAACCCTTGAGAATTGTAACTTTTGTTGGTTATTGTATTATTGTGAGTAAATGGTAATTTCTTCCACATTGATGTTTATCTTTTATGTTAAATTTTAAACAAAAAAATTATTCTACAAACTTAGATGCATGTTTAGGTTAAGTTCTCTTGGGTTCCCTGGCGGGGCATTACACTTGGTATCAGAGCACCGGGTTCTACACTGGGAAATCTAGGAAGTTGTGTGCCCGTTAAATGTCTAAACTGTTAAAACTTGAAACCAAATATAGACATATAGCTCTTTTGTGTTTGAGAACCATTAAACTACAACTAAACATTTATGTTCTTTCTTCTCTTAAATGTCTTTGAGATATCACTTGTCTAGTGATTGTCATAGCTGATTTGACTACTTATTGTGCATGGTTACCTTCTCTAATGCATCTCAGGTGAAATACCTTTGGATGTCATGAAGCGATTATTCTCTTGAGTGTGGCTACTACTAGTCACCTTGTTATGTGGATGTGTTATGATTAATGATTCATTTTTGGTTGATTTATGAATTGTTCGTGATGTGTATGGGCTAGCATTGAAATTTTGAACTTTCTTATGAATGGATTAGTCACCCAACTCTCTTTTCGTTATCTATTTTGTGATGCTAGTCACACTTAATTTATTGTTGAAATGGAGATCTCCTATGATTTAATGTTGGACTTACGATTCCTCCACTTGCATTTTATCTTTTTGAGTTTTATGGTGGCTACTTTGAATGTTTGGTACTGTTGGCCCTATTTTGTAATAAGTTTTGTCTCTATCATGTTCAACATGAACCCTTGATAGTATGTATAAGGGACGACGTCGCAGAGATGGTACTATATGTGTTTTGTGATATTAGAATCATTGTGTAACCCTTATGTTTGCATGAGTGTTGGATTAACTATATCTATATGAACCCTTTTAACTGATTATTTGATTAAATTTTGAATGTGTTCTTTATGCGATTGATTGCTAGATGTTTTCTATGTTGAGGAATGAATGAATGTTTGGATCTATTTTTTGAAACTTTTAATGAATAATGGATTAATGTGATTTCCAGTTTATTCTTAAACTAGATATTGTATTGACTTTAATGACTGTATATCATGTTCCTTATTCAATGGCTTGTTTTTAGATGTTATATTTTGTTTTAAGTAAATGCTTTGTATTTGGGGGATATCTATCCTCATCTATTTGTAGGCTTTCAAGAGTAAGCCTAATCGTAGGGGGGGTGGATGTAGTACCTCACCCCTAGTCTAATTTTATAAATGCTATGATTAGTTTAGGAAGATAGATTATATGTTAGGAAATCATTGATGTGTATGATTTTACTCACCCCATACTTGCATGTGTATGGTTGATGTGTTTGTTTTATACTTCAATTTGATGTGCTTGTTGTGGTTAAGGGATGAAGTCATAGTTACTTGCTTGTGAGATCCACATGATCAGCCGATCCCTACCATTGTTTGTTATATATTTATATATGTTTGTACATGCGGGTGTTGTATGTAGGTTTGAAGGTAAGTATCCAAAACACAGATCCAAAACCCTATCCTAAGCCTGTTTATCCTAATTGTTGGATAAGTATCTGTTGACTACCCTATTCGAATTTGTTAGGTTGACAAAATTTGTGGATCCCTTCTTTGAGTTTGTATGTTTATTTGATGATCTTGATTTATTGCTATTTGATTATGTGATTTCTCTATAGTTATGAAAATTAATATTATAATTGAAAAATAATATTAAATTTATTTCTTATGTTTTGTATCATTATTAATTAATTAAAAATCAAATATTAGCATATTTGGTTTTAATTAATTAATTTTGAGAAAATAAGATTATTATTGTCCATTACTTTTTAAATTATTAAATTTCATGATTTAATGATGTTTGGAATATTAAATTATTTAATAATAAATTTTAATATTAACATGTGCTTTATTGAGTTTGAATGTTATTTGTTTCAAAAAGGAGACAACTTGTCTTTAGGAGACTAAGTTGAGTTGTGCACAATTAAAAGATATATTTAATTATTAATTAGCAATTTCTTTCAACTCAAGAGTGTGAGTTTGATTAGGAGTTGTATTGTGAGTCATCTAAGGTTTGCATGAATGGTGGAGTTGAATCCCTAATAGGGGGAAATTGCATTCATTTGGAGATTAGACAGGTTTTGGAGACAAGTTTCTTTTGGAGGAGAATTTTGGAGAGCTTGTGTGCTTGTGTTTTTGAGGATTCTTGGTTTGTGGTGGTTGCTTGATGTTTTGAGCTTGATTGTCCATCTAGATCTCGTTCTTGCTTTCATCGTAGTTTTCAGATTTACAGACAGGATTGAATTTGGAAGAAATCTCACTCTCAAATCTACAACAAGGGTATCATTACAGTTTCTAGCATTGGATCTAAGGTAGGATCTGAAATTCTTGTTGTGTGTCTTTGGTTATTTTATTTGGTAAAATTATGTGTTTGAGTAGATCTGGATTTATCTCATTAGATCTATATGATTTCTTTGATTTTGGGTATTAGAGAAACCTCAGATCTATTATTTTATATTTTTATGATTACTTGGCATTGTACCATAGTGCTGGCAAAATTTTTTCAGAAGATGGCTTATAGTTTGCTTGTAAAATGGAAAGTCAACCCTGGTATATAGTTGAACAATATAGTGGAGAGAAAATTAATCCTATTGAAAGAAAAATCAAATTTGGGTAAAAAGCTTATAGGTTCTAGAGTAAAATTATTATTCTCTATTTTTAAAACATAGTCAATTAATTGCCTGGTAAAGTCAAGGAAAATAAAAATAAAAATGCATTAGTATAGAAAAGACAAAAAATTATGTGAAGGAAAAAAAGTAAAAGTGACATGTTACCTTTTCTAGAAAAAGTTACAGGCCCTTTATCTTTTACATTTTCGAAAATGTATTTATCTTTTGTTAAAATGTGCTGTGTAAATATATATATATATATATATATATATATATATATATATATATATATATATATATATATATATATATATATATATATATATATTAGCTTATGTTTTAAAAGAAAATTTATTATTTGTTTTTGAATTTCAGAAGTCTATTTATAAAAAAAATTAAAAGTTCTTATGAAAATCTTTATTAAAAAAATTATAGTAAAAATAAAATAAATATATAAAAATGCCAAATGTCATACCGAAGTTTAATTTTTTAAAATTTTTTTTATGAAAAAGGTAAGGATGGAGGCAGGGCCCACACCCCTCTCCTCCCCTCCCCTTACGTCCTCCATTGGTAGTAGACTGCCGCATGGCAGACTAGGTTGCTGCATGATAGTTTAGGTCTGTCGTTGGCAGGCTAGCCTATTGTGAGTAGCAGTGTGGTGGGTGGCCGTGGCCCCCCCACAAAATAATATATTTTTGCCTTTTTAAAATTTTGTTTTTCGTTATTTTATTTAAGTTAATTTATATGATATGTTTAATTGTTAATTTAATTAATTTATTAATAATTTAATTTATATTATATTTAATTTATATTATAGTTTATTTATAAATTATTTAATTTATATTATATTTAAATATATATAAGTTAGTTAATTTATGTTATATTTATTTTACAATTTATTTAATGGTAGTTTAAATTATTTATATTCTTGGTTATTATATTTGTTTTGTATCTAATTTAATTTGTAATTTGAATTAGATAATTCATGGTTATATCTAAATTAAGCAAATGTTATTTGTTTAGATTTAACTCATAGTATTAATCAGGATTAGACTAATTTTCTTAATCATTGATTTAGCTAGTTGGTTTTGTGATTTCTAAACAAATATGTGATTTGGATACCTTAGTAATAGGCAAGTTTTTGTGGGAAACTTCATGAATAATCAATCATTGAGATTGTACCCCATATAGTGAAATTGGGCTTTTATTTTGCTAAATCTATAAATCGTCATGTCTAGGGAATATTTCTCATTTATGACATTGTTATAGTGATTATGTTTTGATTCTCCTGTAGGGATTAATCATCTTAATGCATAGAATCAATTATGATCATTATGGATTGTGTGTAATTATGATTCAGTTTCAATTATTATGAATGTGAGTGTTGTATTCATCGTGCTTGATGTTTCTTCTTATGCAATTTGTGTGTTATTGGGTACTAGAAGACTTAGGGGGAAACCGAGGCTTTGGTATGAGTCAGATGTTTCTCTTTAAACTATGTTTTGATGTGTATATACTTTTTTGATTATCATCCTTGACTTGACCTTTTGGGCTCATGAAGTTTTGTAATATGTATATGGTATCTTTGTAATCATTTCAGGTTTCTTTCGTGTGAATCTGGATTTGGGATTACCTAGTTGTATACCTGATTAGATCTAGGAGAGATCTGTGAGCCTAGGGTAGTTTACCTAGATATGTAGTAGGAGGTGGCTTGCAATAAACATCAGGGGGGCCCACAAGTGGCTGCTAGGATCACTTATTGTTAAGTATCTTAATCAAGTGATAACATAGTATAACATTGAGAGATTTTAAAATGAACCTAATAAGATATGGTTTCCTCACCCTGGCTTAGTGCTAGTATAAACTAAGGTGGGAATGGAGAAGATGACTAGCCCCCTTTAAAAGGGATGAGTTGGCATAGTCGATGGCTTCGTTTGTACGAGAGGTCATTGACACCGTGCAAGGTCACTTGGGTGTCAGGATCCAACAAGATTGCCAGGACAAAACTCAAGGGTTAGACGTACATGATGACACCTTCCTATGCATAGTCTAGGTATCCTAAATGTGTTGGATGCCTCTGGATTAGTGGGTCTTTCATTTCATTATGCTTCTTTTCCTTGAGTTAGAGAGCTTTGAGGATCTTTTCCTTAGCTTAATCTGTTTGATGTTTGTTATCCAAGTGGGATCTATTGTTATCTCCTCAGCATGGTGGGAGTGGACCATTTAGATTCACAAGGTCGGGTGGTAGTGATTCTTTTACCATTTGAGATTCTGACGTTCGTGTACTAGTGTTGGACGATCCCTGTAGCAATTGTTCCTTCTTGATCTTCATTTTTGGAGTTGTACTCTTCTTCTTCTTCTTCTCCTTTTTTGTGACCCTGTATCTTTGTATCAGTTCTTTAGAGTTAGCATATGTACTTCTTCTCAGTTATTATATTACATACCCTGCAACATGTGCAGTGGATGTAGATTTATCGATACCTTATGGTACTAGTTGTATTTATGTCATCTTCTATCTGATGTTGTTTTATCCTTCATTTGTTTATATGAGTTTTGTAAGTGTACCTAATCTAAATTAATTAATTAATGTTAAAGTAATATTCATCAAGGAACCCTTGAGAGTTGTAACTTGTGTTGGTTATTGTATTATTGTGAGTAAATGGTAATTGCTTCCACATTGATGTTTATCTTGTATGTTAACTTTTAAACAAAAATATTATTCTGCAAACTTAGATGCATGTTTAGGTTAAGTTCTCCTGGGTTCCCTAGCGGGGCATTACACTTGGTATCAGAGCACCGAGTTCTACACTGGGAACTCTACAAAGTTGTGTGCCCATTAGATGTCTAAACTGTTAAAATTTGAAACCAAACATAGACATATAACTCTTTTGTGTTTGACAACCATTAAACTACAAGTAAACATTTATATTCTTGCTTCTCTTAAATGTATTTGAGATATCACTTATCTAGTGATTGTCATAGGTGATTTGACTACTTATTGTGTATGGTTACCTTCTCTAATGCATCTCATGTGAAATACCTTTGGATTTCATGAAGCATCCTTTGAGTGTGGCTACTACTAGTCACCTTGTAATGTGGATGTGTTATGATTGATGATTCATTTTTGGTTGATTTATGAATTGTTCGTGATGTGTATGGGCTAGCATTAAAATTTTAAACTTTCTTATGAATGGATTAGTCACCCAACTATCTTTTCTTTATCTATTTTGTGATGCTAGTCACACTTAATTTATTGTTGAAATGGAGATCTCCTATGATTTAATGTTGGATTTATGATTCCCCCACTTGGGTTTTATCTTTTTGAGTTTTATGGTGGCTACTCCGAATGTTTGGTATTGTTTTCCCTGTTCTATAATAAGTTTTGTCTCTATCATGTTCAACATAAACCCCTGTTAGTATGTATAAGGGAGGATGTCACAGAGATGGTACTATATGTGTTTTGTGATATTAGAATCATTGTGTAACCCTTATGTTTGCATGAGTGTTGCATTAACTAGATCTATATGAACCCTTTTAACTAATTATTTGATGTAAATTTTGAATGTGTTCTTTATGCGATTGATTGCTAGATGTTTCTATGTTGAGGAATGAATGAATGTTTGGATCTATTTTTCAAAACTTTTAATGAATAATGGATCAATGTGATTTCTAGTTTATTCTTAAACTAGATATTGTATTGACTTTAATGACTGTATATCATGTTCCTTATTCGATGGCTTTTTTTCAGATGTTATGTTTTATTTTAAGTAAATCATTTGTGTTTGGTGGCTGTGTATCCTCATCTATTTGTAGGCTTCCAAGAGTAAGCCTAATCCTAGGGTGGGTGGATGTAGTACCTCGCCCCTAGTCCAATTTTCTAAATTCTATGATTATTTTAGGAAGATAGGTTATATAATAGGAAATCATTGATGTGTAAGATTTTATTGACCTCATACTTGCATGTGTATGGTTGATGTGTTTGTTTTATAGTTCTGTTTGACGTGCCTAATGTGGTTGAGAGACGAAGTCGTAGTTACTTGCTTGCGAGATCCACATGATCGACTGATCCCTGTGATTGTCTATTATATATTTATATATGTTTGTACATGTGGGTGTTGTATGCAAGTTCGCAGGTACCGGGCATCATCTTCCCTGAATTGTCAGGATGAGCATGTCCTATCGCAATATCTCAAATGGTAAGAGAGGGGAGATAACACGGATCCAAAACCCTCCTAAGCCTATTTATACTAATTGTTGGATAAGTATCTATTGACTACCCTATCCAAATTTGTCAAGTTGACAAAATTCGTGGATGTCTTCTTTGAGTTTGTATGTTTATTTGATGATCTTGATTTATTATTGTTTGATTATGTGATTTCTCTATAGTTATGAAAATTAATATTATAGTTAGAAAAAAATATTAAATTTATTTCCTATGTTTTGTATGATTATTAATTAATTAAAAATGAAATATTAGAATATTTGGTTTTAATTAATTAATTTTGTGAAAATAGGATTAATATTGTCCATTAGTTTTTAAATTATTAAATTTCATGATTTAATGATGTTTGGAATATTAAATTATTTAATAATAGATTTTAATATTAACATGTGCTTTATTGAGTTTGAATGCTATTTGTTTAAAAAAGGAGAACTTTTCTTTAGGAGACTAAGTTGAGTTGTGCAAAATTAAAAGATATATTTAATTATTAATTAGCAATTTCTTTCAACTCAAGAGTGTGAGTTTGATTAGGAGTTGTATTGTAAGTCATCTAGGGTTTGCATGAATAGTGGAGTTGAATCCCTAATAGAGGGAATTGCATTCATTTGCAAATTAGACAGGTTTTGGAGACAGGTTTCTTTTGGAGGAGAATTTTGGAGAGCTTGTGTGCTTGGGTTTTTGAGGATTATTGGTTTGTGGTGGTTGCTTGATGTTTTGAGTTTGATTGTGCATTTGGATCCGGTTCCTACTTTCCTCGTAGTTTTCAGATTTACAGACAGGATTGAATTTGGAAGAAATCTCACTCTCAGATCTACAATAGGGGTATCATTACAATTTCTAGCATTGGATCTAAGGTAGGATCTGGAATTCTTGTTGTTTGTCTTCTGTTATTTTATTTGGTAAAATTATGTGTTTGAGTAGATCTAGATTTATCTCATTAGATCTATATGATTTCTTTGATTTTGGGTATTAGAGAAACCCCAGATCTGTTATTTTATGTTTTTATGATTACTTGACATTGTACCGTTTTGCTGGCAAAATTTTGTCAGAAGATTGCTTATAGTTTGCTTGTAAAATGGAAAATCAACCCTGGTATATAGTTGAACTATATAGTGGAGAGAAAATTAATCCTATTGAAAGAAAAATCAAATTTGGGTAAAAAAATTATAAGTTCTGGAGTAAAATTATTATTCTTTATTTTTAAAATACAGTCAATTAATTGTCTAGTAAAGTCAAGGAAAAAAAAAAGGCATTAGTATAGAAAAGATGAAAAATTATGTAAAGGGAAAAAAGTAAAAGTGACATGTTACCTTTTCTAGAAAAAGGTACAGGCCCTTTATCTTTTCCATTTTCAGAAATGTATTTTTCTTTTGTTAAAATGTGCTGTGTAAATATATATATATATATATAGATATATATATATATATATATATATATATATATATATATATATATATATATATATATATATAGATATATATATATATATATATATATATATATATATATATATATATATATATATATATATATATATATATTAGCTTGTGTTTTAAAAGAAAATTTATTATTTATTTTTGAATTTTAGAATTCTTTTTATTAAAAAAAAAAAGTTCTTATGAGAATCTTTATTAAAAAAATTATAGTTAAAAATAAATAAATATATAAAAATGCCAAATGTCATACCGAAGTTTAATTTTTTTTTGAAAAAGGTGAGGGAGGCGGGGCAAACATCCCTCTCCTCCCCTCCCCTTACGTCCTCCATTGGCAGTAGTCTGGCGCACGGTAGACTAGGTTGCCCCATGACAGTCTAGGACTGTCGCCGACAGGCTAGCCAACCATTAGCGACAGTGTGGTGGGTGGCCGTGGGCCCCCAACAAAATAATATATTTTTGCCTTTTTTTAAATTTTGTTTTTCGTTATTTTATTTAAGTTAATTTATATGATATGTTTAATTGTTAATTTAATTAATTTATTAATAATTTAATTTATATTATATTTAATTTATAAGTTATTTAATTTATATTATATTTAATATATATAAGTTATTTAATTTATATTATAGTTTATTTATAAATTATTTAATTTATATTATATTTAAATATATATAAGTTATTTAATTTATGTTATATTTATTTTACAATTTATTTAATGGTAGTTTAAATTATTTATATTCTTGGTTATTATATTTGCTTTGTATCTAGTTAATTTGTAATTTGAATTAGATAATTCGTGGTTATATCTAAATTAAGCAAATGTTATTTGTTTAGATTTAACTCATAGTATTAATCATGATTAGACTAATTTTCTTAATCATTTATTTAGCTATTTGATATTGTGATTTCTAAACAAATATGTGATTTGGATACATAGGCATGTTTTTGTGAGAAAATTCATGAATAATCAATCATTGAAATTGTATCCCCTATAGTGAAATTGGGCTTTTATTTTGCTAAATCTATAAGTCATCATGTCTAGGGAATATTTCTCATTTATGACATTGTTATAGTGATTATGTTTTGATTCTCCTATAGGGATTAATCATCTTAATGCATATAATCAATTATGATCATTATGGATTGTGTGTAATTATGGTTCAGTTTCAATTATTATGAATGTGAGTGTTGTCTTCATCATGCTTGATGTGTCTTCCTTTGCAATTTGCAGTTTATTGGGTACTAGAAGACCTAAGGGGAAACAGAGGCTGCGGTATGAGTCAACTGTTTCTATTTTTAGCTATGTTTTGATGTGTATGTACTTTTTTGATTATCATCCTTGACTTGAACTTTTGGGCTCATGAAGTTTTGAAATATGTATATGGTATCTTTGTAATCATTTCTAGTTTTTTTTGTGTGAATCTAGATTTGGGATTACCTAGTTGTATACCTGATTAGATCTAGGAGAGATCTGTGAGCCTAGGGTAGTTTACCTAGATATGTAGTAGGAGGTGGCTTGCAATAAGCGTCAGGGCCCACAAGTGGCTGCCGGCATCACTTATTGTTAAGTATCTTAATGAAGTGATAACATAATATAACATTGAGATATTTTAAAATAAACCTAATAAGATATGGTTTTCTCGCCCTGGCTTAGTGCTAGTACAGACTAAGGTGGGAATGGAGAAGATTACTAGCCCCTTTTAAAAGGGATGAGTTGGCATATTCGATGGCTTCATCAGTACGAGAGGTCATTGACACCATGTAAGGTCACTTGGGTGTCGGGATCCAACAAGATTACTAGGACAAAACTCAAGGGTTAGACGTACATAATGACACCTTCCTATGCATAGTCTAGTTATCCTACATGTGTCAGATGCCTCTGGATTAGTGGGTCTTTCATTTCATTATGCTTGTTTTCCTTGAGTTAGAGAGATTTCAGGATCCTTTCCTTAGCTTGATCTATTTGATGTTTTTTATCCAAGTGGGATCTATTGTTCTCCTCAGCATGGTGGGAGTGGACCATTTAGGTTCATGAGGTCGGGTGGTAGTGATTCTTTTAACATTTGACATTCTGATGTTCATGTACCAGTGCTGGATGATCTCTGTAGTAGTTTTTCCTTCTTGATCTTCATTGCTGGAGTTGTACTCTTCTTCTTTTTCTTCTTCTTCTTCTTCTTTGTGACCCTGTATCTTTGTATTAGTTCTTCAAAGTTAACATGTGTACTTCTTCTCAGTTATTGTATTACATACCCTGTGACATGTGTAGTGGATGTACATTTATGGATACCTTATGGTACCAATTGTATTTATGTCATCTTCTATGTGATGTTGTTTTATCCTTCATTTGTTTATATGAGTTTTGTAATTGTACCTAATCTAAATTAATTAATTAATGTTAAAGTAATATTCGTCAAGGAACCCTTGAGAATTGTAACTTGTGTTGGTTATTGTATTATTGTGAGTAAATGGTAATTGCTTCCGCATTGATGTTTATCTTGTATGTAAAATTTTAAACAAAAAATTATTCTGCAAACTTAGATGCATGTTTAGGTTAAGTTCTCCTGGGTTCCCTGGCCGGGCATTACACTTGGTATCAGAGCATTGAGTTCTACACTGGGAACTCTGGGAAGTTGTGTGCCCCTTAAAAGTCTAAACTGTTAAATCTTAAAACCAAACATAGACATATAACTCTTCTGTGTTTGAGAACCATTAAACTACAACTAAACATTTATGTTCTTGCTTCTCTTAAATATCTTTGAGATATCACTTGTCTAGTGATTGTCATAGGTGATTTGACTGTTTATTGTGCATGGTTACCTTCTCTAATGCATCTTGGGTGAAATACCTTTGGATGTCATGAAGCGATTACTCCCTTGAGTGTGGCTACTACTAGTCACCTTGTTATGTGGATGTGTTATGATTGATGATTTATTTTTTCTTGATTTATGAATTGTTCATGATGTGTATGGGCTAGCATTGAAATTTTGAACTTTCTTATGAATGGATTAATATTCAGCCAACTCTCTTTTTGTTATCTATTTTGTGATGCTAGTCACACTTAATTTATTGTTGAAATGGAGATCTCCTATGATTTAATGTTGGACTTATGATTCCCCTGCTCGGATTTTATCTATTTGAATTTTATGGTGGCTACTCCGAATGTTCGGTATTGTTGGCCCTGCTCTATAATAAGTTTTGTCTCTATCATGTTCAACATAAACCCCTGATAGTATGTATAAGGGAGGACATCACAGAGATGGTACTATATGTGTTTTGTGATATTAGAATCATTATGTAACCCTTATGTTTGCATGAGTGTTGCATTAACTAGATCTACATGAACCCTTTTAACTGATTATTTGTTGTAAATTTTGAATGTGTTCTTTATGTGATTGATTGCTAGATGTTTTCTATGTTGAGGAATGAATGAATGTTTGGATCTATTTTTCAAAACTTTTAATGAATAATAGATCAATGTGATTTCTAGTTTATTCCTAAACTAGATATTGTATTCACTTTAATGACTGTATATCATGTTCCTTATTCGATGGCTTGTTTTCAGATGTTATGTTTTGTTTTAATTAAATACTTTATGTTTGGGGGATATGTATCCTCATCTGTTTGTAGGCTTCTAGGAGTAAGCCTAATCTTAAGGGGGGTGGATGTAGTACCTCACCCCTAGTCTGATTTTATAAATGCTATGATTATTTTAGGAAGATAGATTATATGTTAGGAAATCATTGATGTGTATGATTTTACTGACCCCATACTTGCATGTGTATGGTTGATGTGTTTATTTTATACTTCTATTTGACGTGCCTGATGTGGTTGAGGGACGGAGTCGTAGTTACTTGCTTGCAAGATCTACACGATCGCGCTATCCCTGCCATTGTCTGTTAGATATTTATATATGTTTGTACATGCGGGTGTTGTATGCAGGTTCGCAGGTACCAGGCATCCTTTTCCCTGAATTGTCAGGATGCGCATGCCCTATCACAATATCTCAAATGGTAAGAGAGGGGAGATAACATGGATCCAAAACCCTATCTTAAGCCTATTTATCCTAATTGTTGGATAAGTATATGTTGACTACCCTATCCGAATTTGTTAGGTTGACCAAATTTATGGATCCCTTCTTTGAGTTTGTATGTTTATTTGATGATCTTGATTTATTGGTGTTTGATTATGTAATTTCTCTATAGTTATGAAAATTAATATTATAATTCAAAAATAATATTAAATTTATTTCCTATGTTTTGTATGATTATTAATTAATTAAAAATCAAATATTAGGACATTTGGTTTTAATTAATTAATTATGTGAAAATAGGATTAATATTGTTCATTAGTTTTTAAATTATTAAATTTCATGATTTAATGATGTTTGAAATATTAAATTATTTAATAATAGATTTTAATATTAACATGTGCTTTATTGAGTTTGAATGTTATTTGTTTCAAAAAGGAGACAACTTGTCTTTAGGAGACTAAGTTGAGTTGTGCACAATTAAAAGACATATTTGATTATTAATTAGCAATTTCTTTCAACTCAAGAGTGCGAGTTTGATTAGGAGTTGTATTGTGAGTCATCTAGGATTTGCATGAATGGTGGAGTTGAATCCCTAATAAGGGGAATTGTATTCATTTGGAGATTAGATAGGTTTTGGAGATAGGTTTATTTTGGAGGAGAATTTTGGAGAGCTTGTGTGCTTGGGTTTTTGAGGATTCTTGGTTTGTGGTGGTTGCTTGATGTTTTGGGCTTTATTGTGCATCTGGATCTGGTTCCTTCTTTCATCGTAGTTTTCAGATTTACAGACAGGATTGAATTTGAAAGAAATCTCACTCTTAGATCTACAACAGGGGTATCATTATAATTTCTAGCATTGGATCTAAGGTAGGATCCATAATTCTTGTTGTGTGTCTTCGGTTATTTTATTTGGTAAAAATTTGTGTTTGAGTAGATCTGGATTTATCTCATTAGATCTGTATGATTTCTTTGATTTTGGGTATTAGAGAAACCCCAGATCTGTTATTTTATGTTTTTATGATTACTTGGCATTGTACCATTGTGCTGGCAAAATTTTGTAAGAACATTGCTTATAGTTTGCTTGTAAAATGGAAAAGTCAACCCTAGTATATAGTTGAACTATATAGTGGAGAGAAAATTAATCCTATTGAAAGAAAAATCAAATTTGGATAAAAAAATTATAGGTTTTGGAGTAAAATTATTATTCTCTATTTTTAAAACACAGTTAATTAATTGCCTGGTAAAGTCAAGGAAAAAAAAAAAAAGGCATTAGTATAGAAAAGACAAAAATTTATGTGAAGGGAAAAAAGTAAAAGTGACATGTTACATTTTTTGGAAAAAGGTACAGGCTCTTTATCTTTTCCATATTTGAAAATGTATTTGTCTTTTGTTAAAATGTGTTGTGTAATATATATATATATATATATATATATATATATATATATATATATATATATATATATATATATATATATATATATATATATATATATATATATATATATATATATTAGCTTGTGTTTTAAAAGAAAATTTATTATTTCTTTTTGAATTTCGGAATTCTGTTTATAAAAAAAATTAAAAGTTGTTATGAAAATCTTTATTAAAAAAATTATAGTAAAAAATAAATAAATATATAAAAATGCCAAATGTCATACCGAAGTTTAATTTTTTTTAGAAAAAGGTAAGGAGGGAGGTGGGGCCCACATCCGTCTCCTCCCCTCCCCTTACGTCCTCCATTGGTAGTAGGCTACCGCACGACAGTCTAGGACTACTGCCGACAAGCTAGCCTGCCGTGAGTGACAGTGTGGTGGGTGGCCGTGGGCCCCCCCACAAAATAATATATTTTTGCCTTTTTTTAAATTTTGTTTTTCGTTATTTAATTTAATTTAATTTATATGATATGTTTAATTGTTAATTTAATTATTTTATTAATAAATTAATTTATATTATATTTAATTTATAAGTTATTTAATTTATATTATATTTAATATATATAAGTTATTTAATTTATATTATAGTTTATTTATAAATTATTTAATTTATATTATATTTAAATATATATATAAGTTATTTAATTTTTGTTATATTTATTTTACAATTTATTTAATGGTAGTTTAAATTATTTATATTCTTGGTTATTATATTTATTTTTTATCTAATTTAATTTGTAATTTAAACTAGATAATTTGTGTTTATATCTAAATTAAGGAAATGTTATTTGTTTAGATTTAACTCATAGTATTAATCATGATCAGACTAATTTTCTTAATCATTGATTTAGCTAGTTGGTATTGTGATTTCTAAACAAATATGTGATTTGGATACCTTAATAATAGGCAAGTTTTTGTGAGAAAATTCATGAATAATCAATCATTGAGATTGTACCCCATATAGTGAAATTGGGCTTTTATTTTGCTAAATCTATAAATCATCATGTCTAGGGAATATTTCTCATTTATGACATTGTTATAGTGATTATGTTTTGATTCTCCTGTAGGGATTAATCATCTTAATCCATAGAATCAATTATGATCATTATGGATTGTGTGTAATTATGGTTCATTTTCAATTATTATGAATGTGAGTGTTGTCTTCATCATGCTTGATGTGTCTTCTTATGCAATTTGTGGGTTATCGGGTACTAGAAGATCTAGGGGGAAATAGAGGCTGGGGTATGAGTCAGATGTTTATGTTTTCAGCTATGTTTTGATGTGTATGTACTTTTTTGATTATCATCCTTGACTTGACCTTTTGGACTCATGAAGTTTTATAATATGTATATGGTATCTTTGTAATCATTTTTAGTTTCTTTTGTGTGAATATAGATTTGGGATTACCTAGTTGTATACCTGATTAGATCTAGGAGAGATCTATGAGGATAGGGTAGTTTACCTAGATATATAGTAGGAGGTGGCTTGCAATAAGCATCGGGGCCCAAAAGTGGCTGCCAAGATCACTTATTGTTAAGTATCTTAATGAAGTGATAACATAATATAACATTGAGAGATTTTAAAATGAACCTAATAAGATATGGTTTCCTCACCCTGGCTTAGTGCTAGTACAGACTAAGGTGGGAATAGAGAAGATGACTAGCCCCCTTTAAAAGGGATGAGTTGGCGTAGTCGATGGCTTTGTTAGTACGAGAGGTCATTGACACTGTGTAAGGTCACTTGGGTGTCGGGATCCAGCAAGATTACCAGGACAAAACTCAAGGGTTAGATGTACATGATGACAACTTCCTATGCATAGTCTAATTATCCTACATGTGTCAGATGCCTCTAGATTAGTGGGTCTTTCATTTCATTATGCTTGTTTTCCTTGAGTTTGAGAGCTTTCAGGATCTTTTCCTTAGCTTGATTTGTTTGATGTTTGTTATCTGAGTGGGATCTATTGTTATCTCCTCAGCATAATGGGAGTGGACCATTTAGGTTCATGAGGTTGGGTGGTAGTGATTCTTTTACCATTTGAGATTCTAACATTCATGTACCAGTGCTGGATGATCCCTGTAGCAGTTGTTCCTTTTTTATCTTCATTGCTGGAGTTGTGCTCTTCTTCTTCTTCTTCTTCTTCTTTGTCACCCTGTATCTTTGTATTAGTTCTTCAGAGTTAGCATGTGTACTTCTTCTCAGTTATTGTATTACATACCCTATGACATGTGTAGTGGATGTAGATTTATGGATACCTTATGGTACCAGTTGTATTTAAGTCATCTTTTATGTGATGTTATTTTATCCTTCATTTGTTTATATGAGTTTTGTAATTGTACCTAATCTAAATTAATTAATTAATGTTAAAGTAATATTTCGCATTGATGTTTATCTTGTATGTTAACTTTTAAACAAAAAAATTATTCTGCAAACTTAGATGCATGTTTAGGTTAAGTTCTCTTGGGTTCCCTAGCGGCGCATTACACTTGGTATCAGAGCACCAGGTTCTACACTGGGAACTCTGTAAAGTTGTGTGCCCGTTAGATGTCTAAACTATTAAAACTTGAAACCAAACATAGACATATAACTCTTTTGTGTTTGAGAACCATTAAACTACAACTAAACATTTATGTTCTTGCTTCTCTTAAATGTCTTTGAGATATCACTTGTCTAGTGATTGTCATAGGTGATTTGACTACTTATTGTGCATGGTTACCTTCTCTAATGCATCTTGGGTGAAATACCTTTGGATGTCATGAAGCATTTACTCCCTTGAGTGTGGCTACTATTAGTCACCTTGTTATGTGGATGTGTTATGATTAATGATTCATTTTTGGTTGATTTATGAATTGTTCATGATGTGTATTGGCTAGCATTAGAATTTTGAACTTTCTTATGAATGGATTAGTCACCCAACTCTCTTTTCATTATCTATTTTTTGATGCTAGTCACACTTAATTTATTATTGAAATGAAGATCTCCTATGATTTAATGTTGGACTTACAATTCCCCCACTTGGGTTTTATCTTTTTGAGTTTTATGGTGGCTACTCTAAATGTTTGGTACTATTGGCTCTGTTCTATAATAAGTTTTGTCTCTATCATGTTCAACATGAACCCCTGATAGTATGTATAAGGGAGGACATTGCAGAGATGGTACTATATATGTTTTGTGATATTAGAATCATTGTGTAACTATAATGCCCCGCCAGGGAACCCAGGAGAGATCAACCTATAACTTGCTACTAAGTTTGGTGAACATTTTTTTAAAAAAAAGTTAACATACAAGATAAACAACAGTGCGGAAGCAATTACCATTTACCCACATTGAAACAACATCCAAGATAGATTATAAAACTCAAGGGTCCCTTGACGTAGAATTACTTAAGAACAAAGAAAACAACTAAAGCAAGATAACAAAAGGTTCTATATCATAAATGATACAATTAAAACTTACAACAATATATACAATCCTCATGGACATCCATGATAACTAACAAATTGACATCCACTACACATGTCGCAGGGTATGTAATAATAAATCTAACATAAAAGTACAATGTCCATATTAGATATCACATGCGATACTCTAATATAGGACTACATAAATGAAGGTATGATAAGAAACCAACAATGAAGAATCAATGAAGAACCATATAGGCATCCAACTACAAAAGTATCAACAGCATCAACACCAAGACATCGAATCTCAAATGGTAAAGAATCACTACCACCCATCCGTGTAGAACCACAAAGGCCTACCCCACCATGCTGAGGAGATAATCCACAAACCCCAATCGGATGACCAAAACCAAACAAGGATAAAACCACTGAGCAAGGTATCCTGAAAGCTCTCTGCTCAAGGTACTCAATAATAAAGTGAAAGGTGAAACACACTAATCTAGAGGCATAAACAGAAAACTTAGGAGATGATCTAGGCTACATGCTATGGGAGTGTCATCACATGTCTATCTACTTGAGTTACCCTGGACTAGTCACTCTGGACTCCGGACCCTCAAGCATTGAGTTACCCTGGACTGGCCACTCTAGGCCTCGGACCCTCAATATGATCCATGTGGGATTAGAATACTCTCTCTCAGATATGAGGAATTCTAATCATAACCATACTCTATATTATCTTTTTAATGATCTCTACACATTTTAATTACTATGTTATCACTTAATTACATAACCTACAATAGGTTACCCAGGTGCTAACCACTTTGGGTCCCAGCCCCTATTGTAAGCCACTCCCCTAAGATGCACTTAATCAATCTCCTCTAGGCTCATAATCTCATAAACATCAAATAGGTATACTACCAGGTAATCCTAGTTGCAGTTTCACACATAGAAACACAGATACCAAAAATAGATACCAACCAATAAGAGCCCATAAGATTTAATCATAGATAACAATCAAAATAAACACTCACATAAACATGATATGAAAAAGTACAATTGACAAACATTCCCAGCCTTTGTATCCCCCTAGGTCATTCTAATGCCTGAAATCACATAAAGTACAAGAAGACATAACTGGCATGAGCAACACCACTTCCATGCTATAAATAACTGAAACCATTCCATAAGCATTAAAGTCCTATTTTGAGCACAACTGATTTCAAAGGTTGATACACATAAAGATGCTAAGGAAAACATACCATGAACATTACAACAATGCAACAAACATAAGATTGCACTCTATAGTTGTTCCAAGATCACAATGGAAACTAAAACCCAATTACAGTATAATTATAACACTTCCCGTAATAGTTTTTCTAATATTGACACCATTGGGCATGTTCCTTAGTGCATAAAACTCTAAAACCCAAATTAACATTTACATATGTGCTCGTGTTGTGTTTCTAAATTATTCACATGTTGAGTCTAATTAAATTTTAAATCTATCATTAGACCATAATTACATATAAACACATTCATACTATGAGTGTATAAACCAAAGTGAGAAAAGTCAACTACTAAACCAAATAATAATAACAACATAACATGAAGCATTTAAAAAATAAAAATATTACTCTATGCTTATAGATTTGTTTATAATTAAAAACATTCTAATACCATATAATAAAACAAATCTCATGTTCATATTCTATCATATATATATAAATACAAAAATCAGATTTTTTTTTAAAAGAAAAACTTAATAAACTAAATTACAAATTATACATAGTAAAATGATACCACATATAAATTACATTAAATTAACAATATTAATAAACAAAATTTATTAACATAAATTATAAAATTATGTTTGCATGAGTGTTGCATTAACTAGATCTATATGAACCCTTTTAACTGATTATTTGATGTAAATTTTGAATGTGTTCTTTATGCGATTGATTGCTAGATGTTTTCTATGTTGAGGAATGAATGAATGTTTGGATCTATTTTTTGAAACTTTTAATGAATAATGGATCAATGTGATTTCCAGTTTATTCCTAAACTAGATATTGTATTGACTTTAATGACTGTGTATCATGTTCCTTATTCAATGGCTTGTTTTCAGATGTTATGTTTTGTTTTAAGTAAATGCTTTATGTTTGGGGGATATGTATCCTCATCTATTTGTAGGCTTCCAAGAGTAAGCCTAATCCTAGGGGGGTGGATGTAGTACCTCACCCCTAGTTCAATTTTATAAATGCTATGATTATTTTAGGAAGATAGATTATATGTTAGGAAGTCATTGATGCGTATGATTTTACTGACCCCATACTTGCATGTGTATGGTTGATGTGTTTGTTTTATACTTCTGTTTGACGTGCTTGATGTGGTTGAGGGATGGATTTGTAGTTACTTTCTTACGAGATCCACTCGATTGGCTGATCCTTGCCATTGTCTGTTATATATTTATATATGTTTGTACATGCGAGTGTTGTATGCAGGTTTGCAAGTACCAAGCATCATCTTCCTTGAATTGTCAGGATGAGCGTGCCCTATCGCAATATCTCAAATGGTAAGAGAGGGGAGATAACACAGATCCAAAACCCTATCCTAAGCATGTTTATCCTAATTGTTGGATAAGTATCTGTTGACTACCCTATCCAAATTTGTTAAGTTGACAAAATTCGTGGATCCCTTCTTTGAGTTTGTATGTTTATTTGATGATCTTGATTTATTTCTATTTGATTATGTGATTCTCTATAGTTATGAAAATTAATATTATAATTACAGAATTATATTAAAACATAGTTAGATTTTTTATATTAGAAAATTAAATATGCTCTGATTTTTAAGCGAATATGTGAAAGTATAGGTTACAAAGGAAATTGGATCTACAGAGAAGGCAGATCAATTTAGGTTTGAGGCATTTCTGAATTACGGCTAAGAAGCAGGATGTAGGAAAGATGAAGGAGGTATTTATGAGCACTGCACCAGTAAGCCATTTTCTGGCTATTGCTATCGATGTTGGCTGTATGGCCATAAGCAGTCTGAATGCAAGGAAAATGATATCCGGGATCCCCATCCAACTTATGAGCACTTGAAGGGCTTCATTATGAAGTAGAAGGAGAAAAGTTTGATGGAAAGTAAACTTCCAGAGGATAGGGGTGTGGATACCATAACAAAACCCTTGATTGATGAAAGATGTACATCTTCATCCAAGGATCTTGCAAGAATCAACAAGATATTGGCCCCAAAAAATTTTATAGTTCAAAACCTAGATCACCAAATTCATATCTTTGCAAGAACAAAATATGCTTGCAGGCAACCATTGGCTCTTGGGAATGTCACAATTTTGAAAGGAGGGAAGTCTATGGAGCAAAATGTCTATAAATCTCAGGTAGATGAGAGTAAGGAAAGCTAGAGTTTGACATCTTTCCCGGGTGGTGTATCAAATGAGAATTTGTGGGAAGAGGTCAAGCAGAGGAAATCGGTAAGAACTAAATCAGCAAGTCGGTTTTATAAAGAAAATTTAAAGGAAATAGAGTTTAAAAACCCTTTTGATGTTCTGAAAAGAAAGGAGATGAGTAGAAATCTTCCATCCTCAAATCAGAGGGGAAGGGTCTCAAAAGGTAAAGAAAGGAGTAGGTTAGAATTGTAGTTGAAGTGGGAGCAACCACAAGCAAGTGTGGTGTTTTCCCCCTTCCGACTAGATAAAAACCTAAAACCTAGTCTGAATGGTTTGCATAAAACACCCAAAACCAATTCATCATCATTGGATAAAGATGACTCTGTACACAAGGGGAAGGAAGCATATACGCCCCCGCACAGAAGGAATAGTGGCAAAGTCATGGAGAAGTAGCAACCAAGAAGGATCATGAACAATAACAAAAATAGGGCACAGTCGATAGGGTACCATGAAGGAAAATACTCCCCGCCACATAAGTGCGATGTTAACAAGACTGCAGCCACAATTCCTAGTATTTATGGTCGGAAACAAGTGAGCATTGTAGTGGATAGTAATCTTATAACTCAAAAAAAAAATGCATGCTCCGAAACAAGCTTCATCTACAAATGGACGGGAGTAGGGGCCTCAATAGCTAATATAGTAGCAGGGTTATCATCCCAATTCCAATCTCAGGTAAGTAACTATCCTAGCAAATAACTTCATATGTGTGGATTGTAAATGTAAGAACATTAAGAATAGTATTATGACAACAGGAAATCTAAAGTTTAGAAGTATTCCTTTTTTTATATGCAACTGGCTTCCTCTTTTTAACCCAGTAAATGTGATGGATTTCAAAATAGATAAAGCAATCCTGTTATGAAATTTACCAATGGAATTCAACAACCCTGAAATTATTAAAACAATAGGAAATAGCTTTGGAATTTTGAAAAGAATTATTGAAAATGAAATTAACAAAGCAGAAATCATTATTGTGGTGGAGATGAATTATCATATTAAGTATATTCCACCTATTTAGTTATGTTTCAATCTAAACTCTATAATTATAAATCCCAAGATTCTAGAGGATCACATAGAAAATTTGAGATTAGGTAATTTGGCTAATCCCAAGGTCCAGCTATCTCATTATGATGACTAACCATGCATAGATAATGTTGTAAAGGTAGATTTCATGAAGGATAGAAGAGGCTTCTATCTTTTAGAAAATTTAAGGCCTTCCTCTCTTAGCAGTAAGGAAATTTTTTCCCCTAAACCAACTAATAACAAATACATAACCTCACAGCCCTTATTAGCAGGTGGAGACTCAGATTTACCACACCTTAGGTTAGGGGAGGAGCCAATTCTAGATACCACTAACACAAAAACTGTACAGATAGAGAATGAAACTGAGAGCAAAAATAGGAAAAGGATCTAGATAGGGTAGAAATGGATAAAAGTAGTAACCCATATCCATAGTATACAAAGAATTGTGGGGAGGAATCATATGAAACTTACCATGATAGCTTAGCTATAGACCCTGAAGAAAAATGCAGAAATGAAGACAAACAAATAATGAATTTCTTGGTAGAAACCTTAACTAACGATCTAATGACAATGTTTATGGATGAAATATGTGATTTTGAGGAGCTAAAGTATCAAAAAGAAACCTTAATCAGGATGATTAGGGACTGTAATATGGAGGAAAAAGAAGAAGAGGATATGAGGGTGTCAAAGCCCTTGCAACCCACCATTATAGAAAAGGAAAATGGAGATAACCGTAGTAAGGTGAATGCAAACAAGTCATCAGGATCTTTAGAGGTAAGTATTATAGAATTAAGAGAAGGTACCTTGAAACCAAGAAAGAACAATATAAACACAATAGAAAGTGAAACTAAAGTTGAAAAAAAGGTTATTAATGAGACTAATTCTGAGAAGGGGGAGGAACTATCACCAGCTGTTCCAGTAGAATTAGAAGCTCTTAATCTAATTTTACCAAGAAATATAGAAGGAATGATTGAAGTATATGGTAAGGAGATGGCAGATAGGGAGGGGCTCCAAAATCCAAATGAAATGGAACAAAAAAGTACATACCAACAGGTTAATTCCATCATTAACAAAGCTAGCAGGGAGGATTTAATCAAGGAATCAATTGAAGGCCTCTTTGGGATGACCAATGAAGAAAGACAATTGGGTATAGCAATGAATAGAAGAAGTTTGAGTACACCTAATATCAACAGAATTAAGAAGAAGCGAGGAAGGAAATCAATTGTAGAGCTTAGGTCCTTAGATGGAAATGTAGGTAATCAAAAAAAGATTGCTAATATTCTGTATGCAGGGAAGGGGAAGGTCCTTCCCCAAGAGCAATGAGAGTTACTACTTGGAACATTAGGGGATTAAATGCCCCTAACAAGAAGAGACTAATTAAGAGATACTTAAGAACCTTTGAATCGGAGATCATACTATTACAAGAAATGAAACTTAGTAAAGAGGAATACATCAAGTTCAGTAAAAAATTAGGCATTTGGAGATCAGAGTTTGTGAATTTGGTAGGTCATTCTGGTGGGTTAGCAGCTATGTGGGATCCCCACAAAGTAGTAGCTAATGCCACATCTAAAAACAATAATTGGATGGCCCTAGAAGTTAAGAGTCTAAAATTAGATTTGAAATTTAATCTAATAAATGTATATGGGCCAACCCCTAATGAGGAAAAGAGAAGGGTATGGTAGGAAATTCACCTGTTTATAACTAATAAAAGGGAACACCCCCTCTTTATCAGAGGAGACTTTAATGCCATCTTAGATCTAGAAGAAAAATTTGGAGGATCTGTATATATATCGCAAGCTCAAAAAGATTTTAGTAATTGGGCATCCAATAATCATCTCACTAGTATTAATACAAGCAACAAAATATTTACATGGAACAACAAAAGAGCTGGCTTTAGTCATATTGTGGAAAAATTAGATAGATTTTTCATTAGGGCAAATGATGAGAATTTTAATCAGCTATTTAGCGCAGAAATCCTACCAGAAGCAGGATCTCACCATTTTCCCATAAGGCTATCTATTGTAGAAGACTCCAAACCCATGAGGAATCCATTTAAATTTGAATTTATGTGGTTTTAGAATCTAGAATTCATCAACCTCCTAGAGGAATGGTGGAATCAAATTTTGATAAAAGGTTCCAAAATGTATTGTTTAACAGCTAAATTAAAAATTATTAAACATAAAGCTTTAGAATGGAATAAGAATAAGTTTAAAAACATATTTGAAGAGAAATTTAAATTAGAACAAGAATTGGCTGACCTTAACAACATAGTAATAGAGCAAGGTATGAACGAATATAGCTACCACAAAAAAAAAGAGCTAATGGCTAAATACAATGCAATTCTCCTGAAGGAGGAGATATTCTGGAAACAGAAATCGAGGGAATCATGGCTGAAGGAAGGAGATAGCAATACAAAATTCATCCATAATACCACTAAATTTAGAAGAAGTATCAATAGAATCTGTAAAATTAAGATCGAAGAGGGGCAAATTACTGAGGATCCTAGATAGATATCAATAGTTCTCTCACAATTTTATCAAGGCCTTCTCAATGATACAAAAGCCACAAACCTCGGAGCACAAAAGGAAATGCTGGAAGCTATTCTAAAATTGATCATAGAAGCAGATAATAAAAGGAATAATAGTAAATTTTATTTTGAAGAAGTTAAAGAAGCAGTCTTTCAACTTCATCCAGATAAAGCACTAGGCCCAGATGGTTTTCAAGCAGGATTTTTTTAGAAATGTTGGCATTTTGTAGGGGAGGAGGTATGGCAAGCGGTAGAAGTGACTAGAAACTCAGGTGCCCTTTTAAGTGAAATAAATAATACCTTCTTTACATTGATCCCTAAGAAAAATGAGTGTATGGATCCAGGGGACTTTAGGCCCATATCTCTATGTAATATGATCCATAAGATCCTTTCAAAGTGTCTAGCAAATAGACTTAAAACTTTTCTTCCCTCCATTATCTCAGAGGAACAGACAGGTTTGTTGCAAATAGGTCCTTTTTGGATGGAATAGTTATTGCCCAAGAATTAGTTCATACCACTCAAGTAACTAAGGAGCCAAGTATGTTTATCAAAATTGATATCCAAAAGGCTTATGACAAAGTAGACTGGAGATTTCTTTGTAAATGTATGGAAGCCTTTGGCTTCTCCAAATAGTGGATCAATCTGATTTTTAATTGTATAGCTACTCCAAAAATTTTGGTTCTTGTCAATGGCTCCCCTGAAGGTTTTTTTAGTATCTCCAGAGGCATTAGACATGGAGACCCACTGTCCCCCTTCCTTTATGTCATTATGGCAGAAGCACTAGGCAGAACAATAACTAGGAAACATAGGGAAGGTTATATCCAAGGGTTAAAAGCATCGGAAAGCGTCCCAAATATTACCCATCAATAGTTTGTAGATGACATGATATTGCCAGGATGGGCAAACAGTCAAGAAGCTAAAGCCTTTAAAGATACTTTAAAGCTTTACATGAAAGCCTCAGGTCAGTGAGTTAATCCCACAAAATCAGAAATCTTCTTTATTAATACCCCCTCTAAAGTAGAGAGGCAGATCTGTAAATTGATGGGGTATAAAGTTGGGAATTTTCCATGCAAATACTTGGGCATCGACTTGGATAAAGGAACTTTGTCCACCAAATTATGGCAGAGTGTTCTAACTAAGATACAAAATAAAAAAGGTTCATGGACAGGATGATGGCTCACAAAAGTAGGTAGGGAAACTATGATTAAATCTATCCTTTCAACCATTCCTTCGTACTAGATGTTAGTTCTTCCCTTACCAATTAGTACTAAAAAAAGTCTGGACAAAATGTTTATAGAATTTTATTGGCAAGGCACAACATATGATAAAAAGCTAGCACTTATTAAATGAGATACATTATGTAAGCCCATTAGTAAAGGGGGCCTTGGTATCAAAAATCTAATCTGGCAAAACCAAGCTCTAGGAGCAAAGCTGATTTGGAGAGTCTACAAGGAACCCAGTAGTAAATGTGCTTCAATACTTTTTCATAAGTATGTACCTGATGCAAACCCCATAGATCTATTTAGGACCATCGTGCATGTTAAAGGGTCCCGGATATGGAACTTCATTAAGGAATGTAGAGGGATAGTCAACAAGTTTTTATCTTGGGATGTAGGTAAAGGAGACCTAGCTCTCTTTTGGGATGACTCTTGGGCTGGCCTCCCTCCCCTAAGCAAGGTGGGGTTTTCCCAGGACTTTATTGAAGAATGCAAAAGAGTTAAGGGCTCCTATGTGAAAGATTACTTGAGTAAGGAAGCATACAAGGAATGGAGTGATTTAAGGGATGTTAAGTCTTTAGGTCAAGAGAAGTAGATGCTCCTAAATAATTTGAAGAATAGAGAGGTGCCCTTCAAAACTAGATCGGATAGGTTAATCTGGGCTAGATCAAATAATGGGAACTAAATAGTTAAGGAAGGTTATAATTCTATTATTCAAGACCAGAAGATGGATAATATAGATATGCCTCTGAACCTATGTTGGAACAAGTCCTATCTTCCTAAAGCAGGCATGTTTCTATGGGCTGCTATGCAGAAAAATGTTTTGATAGCAGATTGTTTCAATAAGTTGGGATTTGAAGGACCATCTAGGTGTCCTTTGTGTGAGGCTCAGTCCGAGGATGTTAATCATATTTTATTAAATTTCCCATATACTCAAGACTATTGGAATTGGCTACATCAATGTTTGGGGTGGAAATCGGCACAACAAGTAGACCTATTAAGTACTCTCAAAGCATGGCCAACATTGTACAAAGATAACTTATATAAGGATATATGGATTATTTCCCCCTCAATAGTAGCATGGGAAGTATGGAAGGAAAGAAATAGAAGAATCTTCACGGGTCAAAAACTTCTGTGGGAAACAGTTACTAATAGAATAGAAGTGTCAATAGTGGAAATAATTAATAGCAAACTGAGAAACCTTATATGTAATGAAGAGTCCTTTAAGAACTGGGATAACAAGATTAGGATCAAGTGGCCGAAACTAGAGATTCCACCTCTATATGGAAAAGGGGGGAATAAGGTGAAGGCAGACAGAGCTTCATGTCAATGGACCCTGCCAGAGGAAGGGTGGTACAAACTAAACTTTGATGGAGCATCTAGAGGCAATCCAGGTGAAGCAGGTATAGGGGGGTTAATTCACAATTGGAGAGCAGAAGCTATCACAAAATTTGCTAAACCTATAAACCCAACCACAAATAATATGGTTGAATGTAAAGCTGCTTTAGAGGGTATAAAAATTTGCAAGGACCTTAATATTACAAAATTAATCATAGAAGGTGACTCATAGATAATTATAAATGCTATTAGATCTAGGAAAACACCTAACTGGGCCCTCAATTTGAAAATAGAGGAAGTTAACCTAGTATTGGATAGTATACCCAAGTATGTAATCAGACACACTTATAGGGAGGGCAACACAGAGGCAGACGTGTTGGAAAACTAGGGTGCAAATGGGAGAGTAATAATGGAACAGTATGTCCAAACTTAACAAGTATTTTTAAAAATTTACTATTTATAGGGTCAAAAGGAGGAGTTTCAAGAGAATATAGCCTTTAGGTATTTCCTTTGGCATTAGGATACCTTAATATTTCAAATTAAAACCACCTGGTTGACTATATAAACTTTCCCTCTGAAACCAAGTGCCTTAAAACACATAAAAAATCCATATCCCTTTTTTCAATTAATGCTACAAGTAGTTTATTGTAATGATAACAATATAGTTAATTGTTAATTTATAGCAGGTAATGCAATCAATATCTATAAAGGGATGTGCAGTGTATTACAATCCTCATGACTTGCAGGTGATTTTAACCAAGCTTAGTAATAATTATAGAGTTTAGCCTATAACTTTGGAAAATGATTATAGTACCATGCTGGGTAAGTGCAATCCCCGAATCTAGATCACTTTCTCTGTCATCGGCAATGTGTCATCATAACATGGTTAAACGAGGGGCAGGCTATCAAGGAGAAGTAGATTTATAATGAACCTTTCATAAGTTTTCTAATCTTATTTTGTGATCAATGGAAGAAGGTGCCACATACTCTAAGGGCCCGTTTGGACCACGGCATACGGAATGCCGAATATGGTCAATTCTGGAAGATGCTGCAATTCTGGAATAGACAAATTCTCAAATTGATTTCCGAAATATGGAATGACCTGTTTGGTTCACCAAAACAGGGTTTCCTTTGATAGTCTAAAAAACCATTCAAATTTCTGTTGAACCCAAAAGAAGAAATCACATCCTTCTCCACGGGTCTGCTACTGCTCCCGCTCCCGCTTCTTTCCCCGCTACCCGAAAGAGAGAGGAAAAAAATCTGGCATATGCTAAAGACTGAGGGTAGGATGGTGGAAGAGAGTGCCAAGGGTGGGAATGAAGAAGCAGCTGCATCAGAGCAGGACGGCCTCTCTGCAATTTCTGTCAACTATTGGAGCAAAAAATGGGAGGAAGCTATGCCATGTCTCTGTATATTTTGCCGATCCTTTTGCTGCCTCTATTTCTTCTAGCAGTACAAGCCCAAACAAGTTTCCTCTTTAACAGATTCAACGCATCTCTAGCAGAGTTTTATATCCCCAGCGTGTGCAGATGAAAGTAAAGAGGGGATTATGGTTCTTTACAGACCCCTAAAATTTTTGGCGGTTGAGAAATTTCGGAAATCAAAATCATTATTAACTACAAAAACGGACCTGACGGCCGATTAAATTGGCATTCCAAATTGGCATACGAGCCTGATATTCCAATTCCACCTTTTCAAGTGGAAGATGGTATGCCCGATTTTTTGGCAAAATTGGCATATCGAAATTCCAATTCTATCCGTGCATGTCGACCACAAACAATGGATTTGAAATTTGGAATACGCAATTCGGGAATAACGGCCGATATGCCGTGGTCCAAACGGGCCCTAAGTGAAATGTTAGCCTATGAATATGGCACAGCACCATTGAGCACAGGGAATGCAAAGTATGAAGCTTTTAGCCTTCGACCTAGAGCTGACTAGGTAAAGGGTAATAAGTGAAGAGCAAGGTTACCCGTAGTAGTTTAGATACTGCTGGAAAGATCTTGATTAAATAAAGGGAAGGTTCTAGGAATTTCTAGGAACTAAACATTATCCTCTTTAAAAAGTGTGCTCTAACAGATCTGTGTTGCAGAGAAGGCACCATGGACACCAAGCTTAGCACTTTTTACACCAGAAGTGACTGTGTAATGGGCTTCAGAGGCTACATATATCCAGAGAGATGGAACCAAATACTCAATCCCCTGCTAGATTCAACTAGGAGGGCAGTGGTTAAATCTACCGGTGACCAATTCTTTGACAATGCCTTTACCTACCAAACTAATGGAGAAGTGATAGGGAAATTTATTGCCCTCTCCATCTTTGCTAGTAAAAGCAAAGAAGGTGTCATAAAGGTTGCTAAAGAAGTTTTTGATAAGAACCACTTAGAAGGGTTAGAAAAGATGGTGTGCTGTGTGGATCAAAATCTCACAATTCCATACCTAGAAATCACAATGCAGATTGACCTAGCAGAAATGGATAAAATTCCTCAATCTCAGAGGATTCCTTTGATGTCTTTTAAGGATGAGAATTTCTTTGATATTCACTGGCCAGAGATGGCTAGGAACATGGACTTCCTTTACAAGGAAGTTTTGGAGGAAGGTTTTGATATCAGCTAGCTCCTAAATTACTGGAGGAAGGAAGGCTTTTGTATCCTTGTGGACTTGGACAACATTGCACCCATGAATATACAAATTTTGGCACCAGAAATCCAAAGATGAACAAGGAAGCACAAAAAAGAGGGGGAAGACAAGGAAAGTATAGTGGTTATGGTTAAAGGACCTAAAGTATGGAGGGGCACAATGGTTCAGAGAAGCTTTTGATCAGTAGGTATTATGGGTTGCATAACAGGAACTTATTGAAATTCCCTATGTAGATAGAATGGTACAGGAAAGAGGTTTTTACTGGTGTACATAAGAAGGTGGTTTCTGTGTAGTTGTTGTAAGTAGTAGATTCGGTTATGTTTGAAAGGACATTAAGACTCATATTAATATGGTATTAAAGTATGAATTCATTCACTTAAGCCCTAGCAGAAAGGAATTTACAAATTTGGTTTTGAATGTATACTTGATAGAACTTTGCTAAAACATTGTAAGACGTAGAGTTGATAAATATGGATGAAAACAAGAGAATAGCCTTTTGGAACTGATCATGCTCTTTTTTCAATCAGGAATATATAGGATATAAGGAGTTGAGCATTATCTGGATAGAGCCATGCTTTGCAAATGAGTTTCTTTCATAAGTTTTATTGACATGAATTTGCAGATTTCTCTTCAGCATCTCTGGTTATTTTCATTATAGCCATATGTATAGATATATATATATATAGAGCTCTATATATATATAGATATTTATATATACATAGAGCTCTATATACATACATACATACATACATACATACATATACATACATATATATACATATATATATATATATATATATATATATATATATATATATATATATATATATATATATATATATATATATATATATATATATATATATATATATATATATGTATGTATGTATGTATATCTATGTATGTATGTATGTATGTATGTATGTATGTATGTATATGTATATATACTTGTTGAGTTATATATATATATATATATTTATATATATATATGTATCGATATACATGTACAGGTCTTCATTTACTAATATGTGTATAAATATGTATAAATATATTTATACATATATTAGTATTAATATGAATAATCCCTGTACATAGATATGGATGGTATATGTTCATATATGTAGCATTCTATATATATGTATATATACAACTACTGAATACTTATTCCTGTCATTCAAATCTGGTGAGGTCTGCGGTGATATATATGTTGATTATGCTCTATTATTCATGAAGCATGACTTTAATGAGTACATTACTGTCGCTGGAAATGGCTTATGTTTTCCCCTGTAAGGTTTATAAATTGTAGTGATATCAACAACTTATATGTTTATCTCTGTTAATCTTATGACTATGGAGCACTGATGTGCAAGGAAGGTATAATTTCAAATCTTATGATTAAAGGTAAAAGGTTGGTTTGTCTATAATGAATGATGCAGCTAGGTTTTATTATCTTAGACAAATAGGTTCGGATATGGCTAATTTTAGTAGGTCTTTCTTGAAGTCTTACTATCATTTTACCGGACATGTTGATAGTGCCTATCTAAGATTACTAAGCAGGGCTATATCCTATGTATGTTGGTATTAATGTATTGATCTAATGAGAATTTGAGTCTTAGCATTAAGTTTGTAAATAACAGGGGTGTAAGGATTAGTATAAATGGCTCTGAGATAGTAGGGATTTTCAATATTTATGGTTTTTAGGGATTTCTTAACTTATTCTCAGATATTTTGGTTAATAATTAGGTACATTGTTTCAAGTATTCCTTGCTTTATTTATTGTAAGTTATTTAGGAATGCTTTCTATCATTTCAATTTATTTTGAACTACTAACCTTGTAGATAGGAAAGGTTTTGTGGCCCTTGTGTTATCTTGCAGGACGAACATCAATGATGCCAAGATCAATTCTCCTCCCAAGGATAAAGGGTGGAGTTACAAATCAATTTTTAGCTATTTATGGTAGAAATCAAGCATGCAATCAAATTATAAGGAAAAATTATAGACCTTCAGGTGGTAGTCTATCCTAGACAAGATCAAACAGTGGGTATGCCCACTAAAGAGGATGTATATATCAAATCTTGAATTCTATCGAGTCATGGGAATGCCCATGAAGTATTGTATAAGTATCTAGACTTATGTCCCAAGCGTGGTTGGAGGTTTTCTCAACCCCACTCTTTCCTACCAGCACCTACACTGAGCGGGGTTCTGTTTGTAAACTTTTATTTTTGAAATAATAAATTTTTTTAGGGCTTCAGCCTTTTACCGATAAAAAAAGAAAAAGAAAATTAATATTATAATTGGAAAATAATATTAAATTTATTTCTTATGTTTTGTATGATTATTAATTAATTAAAAATCAAATATTAGGATATTTGGTTTTAATTAATTAATTTTGTGAAAATAGGATTAATATTGTCCATTAGTTTTTAAATTATTAAATTTCATGATTTAATGATGTTTGGAATATTAAATTATTTAATAATAGATTTTAATATTAACATCTGCTTTATTGAGTTTGAATGTTATTTGTTTCAAAAAGGAGACAACTTGTCTTTAGGAGACTAAGTTGAGTTGTGAACAATTAAAAGATATATTTAATTATTAATTAGCAATTTCTTTCAACTCAAGAGTGTGAGTTTGATTAGGAGTTGTATTGTGAGTCATCTAGGGTTTGCATGAATGGTGGAGTTGAATCCCTAATAGGGGGAATTGCATTCATTTAGAGATTAGACAGGTTTTGGAGACAACTTTCTTTTGGAGGAGAATTTTGGAGAGCTTGTGTGCTTGGGTTTTTGAGGATTCTTGGTTTGTGGTGGTTGCTTGATGTTTTGGGCTTGATTGTGCATCTGGATCTGGTTCCTGCTTTCATTGTAGTTTTTAGATTTACAGACAGGATTGAATTTGGAAGAAATCTCAATCTCAGATCTACAATAGGGGTATCATTACAGTTTTTAGCATTGGATCTAAGGTAGGATCTAGAATTCTTGTCATGTGTCTTCTGTTATTTTATTTGGTAAAATTCTATGTTTGAGTAGATCTGGATTTATCTCATTAGATCTGTATGATTTCTTTGATTTTGGGTATTAGAGAAACCCCAGATCTATTATTTTATGTTTTTATGATTACTTGGCATTGTACCATTATGCTGGCAAAATTTTGTCAGAAGATTGCTTATAGTTTGCTTGTAAAATGGAAAATCAACCCTGGTATATAGTTGAACTATATAGTGGAGAGAAAATTAATCCTATTGAAAGAAAAATCAAAGTTGTGTAAAAAAATTATAGGTTTTGGAGTAAAATTATTACTCTGTTTTAAAACACAGTCAATTAATTGCCTGGTAAAGTCAAGGAAAAATAAAATAAAATGCATTAGTATAGAAAAGACAAAAATTTATGTGAAGGGAAAAAAGTAAAAGTGACATGTTACCTTTTTTGGAAAAAGGTACAGGCCCTTTATCTTTTCCATTTTCAAAAATGTATTTGTCTTTTGTTAAAATGTACTGTGTAAATATATATATATATATATATATATATATATATATATATATATATATATATGCCAAATGTCATACCGAAGTTTAATTTTTTTAAATTTTGTTTTGCAAAAAGGTAAGGAGGGAGACGGGGCCCACACCCCTCTCCTCCCCTCCCCTTACGTCCTCCATTGGCAATAGTCTGTCGCATGATAGACTAGGCTGCCACACGACAATCTAGGACTACTATCGGTAGGCTAGCCTATCGTGAGTGGTAGTGTGGTGGGTGGCCATGGGTCCCCCCACAAAATAATATATTTTTGCCTTTTTTTAAATTTTGTTTTTCGTTATTTTATTTAAGTTAATTTATATGATATGTTTAATTGTTAATTTAATTAATTTATTAATAATTTAATTTATATTATATTTAATTTATAAGTTATTTAATTTATATTATATTTAATATATATAAGTTATTTAATTTATATCATAGTTTATTTATAAATTATTTAATTTATATTATATTTAAATATATATAAGTTATTTAATTTGTGTTATATTTATTTTACAATTTATTTAATGGTAGTTTAAATTATTTATATTCTTGGTTATTATATTTTTTTTGTATCTAATTTAATTTGTAATTTGAATTAGTTAATTCATGGTTATATCTAAATTAAGCAAATGTTATTTGTTTAGATTTAACTTATAGTATTAATCAAGATTAGACTAATTTTCTTAATCATTGATTTAGCTAGTTGGTATTGTGATTTCTAAACAAATATGTGATTTGGATACCTTAGTAATAGGCAAGTTTTTGTGAGAAAATTCATGAACAATCAATCATTGAGATTGTACCCCGTATAGTGAAATTGGGCTTTTATTTTTTAAAATCTATAGTTCATCATGTCTAAGGAATATTTCTCATTTATGACATTGTTATAGTGATTATGTTTGGATTCTCCTATAGGGATTAATCATCTTAATGCATAGAATCAATTATGATCATTATGGAATGTGTGTAGTTATGGTTCAGTTTCAATTATTATGAATGTGAGTGTTGTCTTGATCGTGCTTGATGTGTCTTCTTATGCAATTTGTGGGTTATCAGGTACTAGAATACCTAGGGGGAAATAGAGGTTGGGGTATGAGTCCGATGTTTATATTTTTAGCTATGTTTTGATGTGTATGTACTTTTCTAATTATTGTCCTTGACTTGACCTTTTGGGCTCATGAAGTTTTGTAATATGTATATGGTATCTTTGTAATCATTTTTGGTTTCTTTTGTGTGAATCTAGATTTGGGATTACCTAGTTGTATATTTGATTAGAACTAGGAGAGATCTATGAGCCTAGGGTAGTTTACCTAGATATGTAGTAGGAGGTGGTTTGCAATAAGCGTCGGGGCCCACAAGTGGCTACCAGGATAACTTATTGTTAAGTATCTTAATCAAGTGATAACATAATATAACATTGAGAGATTTTAAAATGAACCTAATAAGATATGGTTTCCTCACCCTGGCTTAGTGCTAGTATAGACTAAGGTGGGAATGGAGAAGATGACTAGCCCCTTTTAAAAGATATGAGTTGGCATAGTCGATGGCTTCGTCAGTATGAGAGGTCATTGACACCGTGTAAGGTCACTTGGGTGCCGGGATCTAGCAAGATTACTAAGACAAAACTCAAGGGTTAGACGTATATGATGAGACCTTCCTATGCATAGTCTAGTTATCCTACATGTGTCAGATGCCTCTGGATTAGTGGGTCTTTCATTTCATTATGCTTGTTTGCCTTGAGTTAGAGAGCTTTCAGGATCCTTTCCTTAGCTTGATTTGTTTGATGTTTGTTATCTAAGTGGGATCTATTGTTATCTCCTCAACACGGTGGGAGTGGACCATTTAGGTTCACGAGGTCGGGTGGTAGTGATTCTTTTACCATTTGCGATTTTGAAATTCATGTACCAGTGTTGGATGATCCCTGTAGCAATTTTTCCTTCTTGATTTTCATTGCTAGAGTTGTACTCTTCTTATTCTTCTTCTTCTTTGTGACCCTATATCTTTGTATCAATTCTTTAGAGTTAGGATGTTTACTTCTTCTGAGTTATTGTATTACATACCCTACAACATGTGCAGTGGATGTAGATTTATGGATACCTTATGGTACTAGTTGTATTTATGTCATCTTCTATGTGATGTTGTTTTATCTTTCATTTGTTTATATGAGTTTTGTAATTGTACCTAATCTAAATTAATTAATTAATGTTAAAGTAATATTCATCAAGGAACCCTTGAGATTTGTAACTTGTGTTGGTTATTATATTATTGTGAGTAAATGGTAATTTCTTCCGCATTGATGTTTATCTTGTATGTTAAATTTTAAACAAAAAAATTATTCTACAAACTTAGATGCATGTTTAGGTTAAGTTCTCCTAGGTTCCATGGTGGGGCATTACATGTGGTTAGTAAATATCAACCCCTATTAGGAAGGACTTGAAATCCTAAACTCCAAGTAATTTGAGTACTTTATTTTTTCAATGGGGAATTTCAATGCAACTATAAAGTTAAAAATGGAGAGGAAGAGGAGGAAGGCTTGTCCAGTCCTATCCAGCAGAAGAGGAAGGCATGTGTTATGGACATAGCTCCCTCTAAATACTTGAATCTTGATCTCATTGAACACCCCAAGATGACAAGGCTTCTCCTGATAGTGTCTTTTCTCTACCAAAAAGAGCTAGAGGAGGAATGTGTTTCTCTTAATCAATTGAAATTGCTAGTCAATAATCCATTATCAAATCCAAAGGGAAAACAACCCATGGCAGAGGTGTGTAGACAACTGGCACAATTTTGTTATCTTTATCATTTCATTTAAGTTAGCTTAGCTTAAATCAAAATTCCATCCAAAGCCTTAGTAGCACTACTACTAAGAACACTTGGTAATGACTAAGCAATCCATTATGGAAGAATGACAAATAAAACCCATGCAATGAACATGCTTCATTTCCAATAAGGACTGTATAAAATGGGAATGTAAAAGACATCCTTCTTGGAATCCATCAGGGGATTACAAGCCAAGCTATTATGCTACACCAGTTCAAAAAAAAAACAAGCTGGAGGATAAATATTATCCATAAGATATTTAGACTGAAACAAGTAACAAAGCCGATGAACCTGAAGATTGAGAAACATGTTGAGGGATTCTTTTTTGTAAGCCAATCAACTTCATAAAATTTTACTGGCTGGATAAAGTGATGCTCATGTCTATGTTTTTGTGATGTGGAGCCTCCGTAAGATCAATTGTCTTTTACACCACGATTGTTAAGAGCTAGGGAAAGTAACCCATTATAATAGATATTATTTCTACATTGTCAAGAAAAAGGAAGAGGACATGGATTGGTCATAATTTCACAAAGCTTTAGTGGATCCAATGTCAATATTACACTCAAAAAGTGTATTAATAAAATTAAATTAGAATACTTGCCAAAATTAGTACAACAATCACAATTAGTTTATAAAATTCAAGGATACACTACAAAACACTTCTCCTCCATATAGTCGATAGTAAGTTGTAAGCATAATACTTTCCAAAGGAGATAGAGGAAGCACTCTACCACCTATCTATAGATGAAAGACACTTTTTCCAAATTATGCTAAAAGAAGCAACTAACACATATGAGAGGGTCTGAACTAACCACAAGAGCCAAAATTACAGATGAGATGAAGAGGTTGTCCAATAACTACCAAATCATGGATGGGACCACCTGAACAAAGTAAACAATATAAGGGTCAACAATTATATACCTACCCACATTTCAATCATCCCCAAAAGGTGGAGATGTCTACAAACTAGAAACTATTTATGTTATCCTTAACTTCCAAATAAAAATTACACTGGCTTTTCTAAACCATTTCACTTGTCAAGTGAGAAAATAATTTAAAATAAAAAAATGTGCTAGACTTTTTAGTTTTTCAAGAGTAATCACAAGTAATATGGATGGGAAATATTTTAAACATGTTTGTGTAGGCATGATAGATGGAATCTAGAGCCTATGGGAAGAAATCATTCTATCAATAACATGTCTTGAATAGCAATGTGAATTTAATCCTAGGCTGCATTTTTGTTTTTCTACAGTGGCAGTTCAATACTAACAAGGTATGGGTTGTCTTTATTTTAAATGGTTCAATACTGGCAAATAGTAGATCATCAATAGGTAAAGTTTTTTTTGAGATAAAATCTCTAAATTTGACAATCCCTAAGATTAAATACAAAATGGACATGTCAAAAAAAATGAGAGATAAAAAGCAGCAAAATAATTCACTAGTACAAATGACAATCACTAACATTTTCAACTCTAGCTTCCCATGCAATATCAGATTATCATTCTGTAGGTACATTATCATTGTGAACGATTTAAATTTAGCTATATCTTATATGATTGCATACTGGAACATAAGTTTCACTGTAGAATCCTAACAAGTATAATTAAAAGTCCTTGACTACACATGACCATGTCATGAGTACAAAATTGGAACGAGTTGAATTGTCAGAGTCTATATCAAGTTCTATTTAAGGTCTATCAACATACAAGTTTCAAATTTCTTTCTACAAATCATTATCCATTTCTAATATTCCATGCACTTCCTTGAACATAACTATTACTATCAATTTCCTAGTAGGTATGACTAAGTGGTGAGGCAAACTAATTATCATGATATTAAGAATATGCTCAAGCCTGCTCACACTGTGTTAAAATTAGACAATAACCTTGCCCAGAATTTGCCAAGCCAAAAGAACCAAAAAAATGTTGAATACCAAAAACCATCAAACATCAAGATATCGTAGGTATACACACCTTCATAGGACAAAACTTGGATTCCACAATAATTTATACCACCTAATTTCCACAAAACCAGTAAAATAGCATTGTAAGAATCATCACTGCAACAAGTTCCTGTCACTAAATAAATCCATCATTTTCCACCACATTGGGCTTCATCAAACAATAATTACCTTCACTTTGTAATTAAAACTAATCCCCAATAGCCACTAAAAAAATCAAATTAAAATGCATTAAAGCCTATAAACACTCACTGTATTCTCATCAAAGCAATCAAGATGCACACAACTCGAATTAGGGCTCACAAATTACTAGAACCTTCATCTGGGTAATACTTCATACTGCAACAGACTTGATGTGAGAAATAACTTAGAGAATACCAATGTCATTGAGCTGACCAAAAAATTAAAAACATGATTTAAGCACAATCATAGAAAAATGAGAAGGAAAAAGACATATATGGCCTTGCAGAAAACTTACAGAGAATCAACCAAAGCAATCAAAACACATTCCCCTCTCCTCACAAATCTAAAGACAAATATCTTCCAAAAGACTCTAGGATTAAACAAATCAATAAGATTAAGAAAAACATTTCATCTTCATGATTGACGTGAGAAAAAAGTTTACGGTAATCAATGAGACGATACTGAAAAGTAATATTTTGCTCATGTTACTAGAACATTTGATGGGTTTAGTTGTAGCTATGTATCCTGTAATTTTTCTTAATTCTATACTTATAATTCCCCAGGTCATATCAGATAGTGACTATTATTTTCCCTTTCTATTTATATCCTAATTCAAGGCTAAGAACAACACCAGTCAAGAGGGCCCACAAAGCATCACATGTTTAGTCTAAACAAGATTAAAGATCTGATGTAAAATACATTAATGACATGCTCATGAAAGCTAGTGGAGTATGTAAACTTGACTTATTAGGCCCTTTAAATAGTCCATTATCTTCTTTAAAGGACCCATTGTGTTAACTACTTCTATTATCCTTGGAATTCTTACTTTAGACACAATGAGTTACCCAATTTGTGAAATCCTTGGCATTTGTGTTGATATGACATTGGCATGCTCTGATATATTGGTACCAATAGATGCCCATAGATAACTGGCAATAGGTACCTCATTTTCAAGATGCTCGCTTATCTTGTATACCTCATATTGCCAGTTATCTTTGGGCACCTATTGGTACCATACATATATCTGCATCACATTGTCTTCTTCGTACTTGGATGGATTTGACTGCAAATAACTGAACTTGTTTCTAAATTCTTATGTGGCATCAAAGCTTAGATAGTAAAACCCACAAATGTTGATCCACTCCAGCACAAAGTTGTGAAAGGTCTCTACCATCATCAAGTAGGTGTACCTCTGGGAATTTCTCATTTGTAGAGGAAGAAATTCATTTTCCAGCTCAAGCCTGAATTTAGCTTTTAAGGAGTTTTCGAAATGCCCATCATGACTTAGTCATCAATTTACTTTTCTAGTGACTAATTGGTAGATATTTCTGTGTACTCTAAATAGTGCACTTCTCTAAGTCATTATATCCAAGGGAATCTATGAGAGGGAAACCTTGAGAAAGTGACCTAGAGCTCCCTAGGCATGGAGTGCAAGGGTATTTTAAGTTTGCTCTCAGCTAGAGCTATTAAGCTTATAACCTTGCTAGTAAACCATGCAATGGGAGATTCAATGAAGAAAAGGGCAAGAGTGCCAATATCCACAAGAAATCTAAATGAGAATGCAATGCAATACTATGCTAGAATGAAGATGCAAGCTAAGCTATAAAAATGAAAAATAGAAGTATTACAAATCCTTGCTAATTAAACTATGTGAGCTAATCTATAGCATAAAGGAAACTAGATTAAGAATGCAATGATAATGAAACAAAACTATGATGCAAGAATAAAAATGAAATGATGATGCAATGTTTCAATATGAGAGATCTAAGAATACCATAGCTCCAAAATGCCAAGATTGAGAAGCTCCAAGACTCCAAGATACTAAGATGCCAAGACTCCAAGAGGATGAATCATGCAAAAGATGGATTATTTGCAAGAGATGGAAAAGATGAGTGATTAAGAATGAGGAGAGAGCCTTCTTTTAAAGGATTTTAGAAATGAACGGATGGTCAAGATTAAGAGGCAAAGAAGAATTATCAAAGGTGGAAATTAAATCTTGGTTGATCCATGTGCTCAAGATTCTCAAGAGGCAAAATCAATGGACATGGTTAAGAGGCAAAAAAGATATGTGGAAGAGATTAAGAGGCAAAAAGATATGTGGAAGAGATTAAGAGGCAAAAAGATATTCCACTCACCTTGAAAAGTGTGCATTCATGTGAAGACAAAAAGTCTTTTTATTTTTATTTTTAATTTATTATTTATTTATTATTTTTAGAAAAGTGGTTTCCATTAAAAAGATTTTTTTATTTAATTAAAAAAGATATTTAATTAAAAGGGAGCATGTTCTCTTAATTAAATAAGATTTTTATTTTTTTATTTTTTTCTCTTTTTATAAAATAAGAATAGTGTTTTATTTGTGCAACTTAGGATAAGAGGAAAAGTGGGGGCTTTTTATTTATTAAAAGGGGAGGAAATATTCCTTTTAATAAATAAAGACTTAGGATAAAATGGTTAGCCCATAGAAAATAATCGAATAAATGATAGAACTAAGATTTGATCTAGAATAAGCAATTTATGATTTTAGCAAAAAGGGGCTAATGACCATTTTTAGGTGATTACATTTGCCCCTCTTTAACTAATGTTTGATTGATTTGGGAACACATTACGTCAAAGAATAGATCAGCCAGGAAGGTAACAGATAGCCAAGAAGGCAAGAAAATAGTGATCTAACTCCAAAGAATGAAGTGCAGAAAGATAGCAAATCCTGCATGGTCAGCTTGGTAGCGACAGTACTGAACACTTAGGAAAGAGATAGCTAATAAGATATGATGTGTCTGCCTCCTCAGGATCAAAAGTGAAATCTAGGTAGAGGGAATGCCAAAGCAAGAGTGACATGATCAAATCACTAGAAATCATAATCGAAGGAAGAGAATAGAACACCCATCAAGTAGTGAAGGTATGCCCCACACATGGGACCCAAGGCATGAACATCAGTCCCTTAACCTGAAAACACCACGGAGGGGGATTTGAAAGTGAATGAAAGACTAGAAGTTTGAAAGAGATGGGGATGAAGAGGTGAAGAATGCCCCAGTGAAGATGGAAGGATTAGGTCTCAAAAGGTTAGCCGACTGCACGGAAGAAGGAGAAAGATGATTTGGATGATCAAGGTGAACGTGGATTTCAGTTTTGATCCTAAAATGAATAGAAAATGATGTGATATGAAGACAAGAAGTGAAAGACATAATCGAGAAGAAGTGAAAGGTGAGCACAGTTGATTAACAAGTCCACGTAAGATGAAAAGAGAGCTCTCTCCATATGCAAGATGCAAGACTAACTAACATGAACTTAAGAATGTGAGCTACATGAAAAGTGGTTTACTTGCAAGGTTACGAAGCCAATAGACATCTAATTATCATCATCAAGCATTATTGGTAGCATCGCAAGATCATACAATGCACACTAGCATAACTATGTGGATATGAATATGATCTATATCAGATAGAAATGTGGGAATCCCACCTAGGCACCAAAGACATGTAAGTCAAGATGACTAGTGTAGTGAGATTACCTAAGTTTGATATGGCAAGATTATGCTAGCATCAAGACACATGAAAAGTCAGGATAGCTATAAGCATGCAATTGCAAAATAGTCAAGGATAATACCTTGTAGGTCCATAGTGTCAAGTAAGACTAGCATAAATGCTCATGATAGTTAGGACCAACAAAATATACCCACAAGCAAAAAAAGAAATAAAACATGTTCTCATTCCCTCAGTCTTCTAGCTATGCATCATAAAAAATGATCATAGGGGGAGAAAACTCAGCAAAGAAATCATCATAGATAACATGCAAAGAAATAAAGTCAAACAAATCTCAGCAAGTCAAGTGCGTGTGTGTAGGTCATAGAGTCAAACTTTGAGTATCACATCTACAAATGAGAAATATCATATCATACTAGACTATAGGGTAGGACATCTGATAAGTGTTGAGAAACACTGGACGCAAGGGTAGTGTTGAAAAACACAGTTTGAACCAAGCTGCCCAAGAAACCCTGACGCACAAAGAGACCCGAGATAAGCTCAAAACAACAAATGCCCCCTAGACTAAGACAAGAGTCAATTCTAGGCTAGGAGAGGCAAAGAGAAAAGTGGAGCAAATGAGCACCATGCAAGATTGATAGACATAGGTGCAAGGGTCTCAAGCAATGCTTGTTTCTAGGTTTTCACCACTTGATAGATTTATTGCAATTTTTTTTTCAAGACTTTTTATAAATTTATTTTTTTTGTATTTTTGCTACCAAGGTGCCTATTTCCAAGTTTTCACCAAGGCACTTTTTCAATTTTTTTTAAATTTTTTTTTAAATTTTTAAATTTTTTTGGTGAGACATCAAAGCGCCTATTGCTAGGTTTTCACTAGGATGCTCTTTTTTTTAGTACTTTTTATGCTTTTTAGGATTTTTTCAGCATCATATATGAATTTTTTTGGAGTTTTTTAGGATCAATAAAAATATGTACAAAGAATGCCCCAGACAGAAATAGGCATCAAGAATATGCTTCCTCTGATGTAGAGAGCTGATAGGCCCCAAGCCTAGATGCTACAGCTATGATGATAGGAGGTCTCAACCAGTTTGACCAATAATAACTAGCCGTAAGCAATGTCTGAGCTAGCGGAGGATCGTTAGAATGTGATCCACATATGGCATCATGGATTTTAGCTAGCACTTTTTTTGACTCTTCTATTTCTAGACACTTAAGGAGAGTTACATCTAGACCCTTCCTATACAAGTCACCAGAGACAAAGGCAAAGTGTAAGGGATGGTAGAAAGAATGGCATGGTGGATTTTCAAGAAGAATATGAGGTGGAAGATATGAAAAGATGGTAGGATTGTAAGATTTGTGAGTGGGATAGCGTAATTCATCCACTAGGAACTTGAAGTGAGATTTATGCCTTTTCATTTGTAAGATGGATGTTGAAGTAACCAAGGCTATTAGCAACTTTGTTCTCAGCTTTAGGAATGGGCTGAAGTATACCAGATATGAGATCATGCTTGAAGTAGTGCACCATTTTTTTGTAGAGAATCAGCTTGTCATCTTTTATTTGAGAATCATTATTTTTGACCAGATTTTTATTTTCACTTTTCTTAGGTGCGAATACTGCCACAATGTGGTTTTCGCCATCTGACCATTGGTCTTTTCTTTTGACTTGATGACTGTGATACTTGATTGTTGATTCAATCTTTTTTGTTGCTAGTTCGCTGGTGGAAGAAGTAATAGGTGTTGATGTGAGATGAAATGAAGTGATTGGTTCAATAGAATTTATGTGAGGGGTGTCATCTCTAGTAACAAGAGAGGTTGAGTCTATAAGGTAGGCTCCAAAAGTAGCTAGATCTAGATTTGTCATAGAAGGACCAACGTAGTCGACTAAGGCAATACAAGGAACAAACTCATCAGACCCGACATGAGACTCATCAACTACGTTGGGTGGGTTATGAGAGGTATGAACTACATCAACATCCATATCTGTCATGGAAGAATCTTTTGGAAAAGGCTTAAGATGCTGAGAAGTAGAGATACTCATGTCATTAGGTGAGAGATCACCTCTTTGTAGCAGTTGTGCAATGTTGCGATGTTTTCTATCATAGTACAATGATTCTTTAGGCACATAGGTTCTAGACATAGAGACCTTAGCCATATCATTAGTAGATATACATGCTTCTCCCCAAAGAAGTGAAGTAGAAGGAAGATCATCTCCCATTTGAGCCATAGTGTGTAGTGGTGACTCATCTATATCCGTGTCTGAATTACTGAGCATGGGAATATTTTTGGAATCTTCTCTATAGATCCACTCTTGAATAGCTTGTTCTTCTCTTTCTACTTCTAAAGGAATGGATGAAGGAACAAAAGGATCAAAGATCACCATAGCAGGAGTGGAAGGCTTCATTTTATCAGAAGGTTTCCCATATGACCTAGGAGAAACAGGTATAGAAGCAAAGGAATCCAACGTATATTCACCCATACTAAGACAAATCATCTAAAGTGTTTTCTCAGTAGCAACTAGAGATGTACTAGCATCAAAAAAAGGTTCATTGTGAGGAACAAATTTTTCAGTAGCAGCAAGAGCATTAATAGCAATAGTATGGTCTCCAGGAATCACAACTTCAGTGCCATTGTACAAAAATTTGATGCACTGATGATAAGTGGAAGGAATAGCCTGCATGTCATGGATCCAAGGATGACCCAAAAGAATGTTATATGCAAGTGGAATTTCCAATACTTGGAAGTTAATATCTTCTGTGATAGAGCCCACTCGGACAGGCAATGTGACAAGACCTTTGGAAGATCTTTCCACTTCATCATAAGCTTTTATAGTAATCTTCTTCTTAGAATCCATAGCAAATTCTGACAAACCCAATTGTTGTATGACATTGAAAGAAACAATATTTAACCCTGCACCATTGTCTATCAGGACTCGGTGGACTCAGGTATTGTAGACTAGAACTTCAATGTGTAAAGCTAGATTATGCGAGTGAGCAATAGATATGTCATCTTCTGTAGAAAAGGAGAGAGATAGCAGAGATGAAATGTGGTTGACCATAGCCTGAAATTGATCTAGATCAATGTCATTGGGAACACATGTTGTACATAGAGCCCCATCAAGAATCTCTCTATGTGAAGGGGATAATCGAAGAAACTCAAGGATAGATATCTGTGTTGGTGTCTTTTGAAAATGTTGGACAAGATCATAGCTAAGGGTGGCTGAAGGAGCCACTTGTTTGGAAGGCAAAGCTTGCTTGGGATCTTGCGCATTTTTAAGGACAATCTTGGCTTGCCCCCTAGTAACAACATTTAGTGTCTCACTTTTGGAAGATGAACTACCATGTGTTTGCAAGACCAACTTTGGCTTACCATGATTGGCTCTATTATCATCTTGAGACCTCATCATTAGAACACTCTCAATGGGCTCTACCATGTTAATCACAGGCGTATTAGAAGGATACGTGTAATTGATCTTTGCATCATGATTCTTCTTATGTGTTTGAGAGGTTTCCCCCTTATCATGCTTAGGTAGAGGATCTTTGAAAGCTATGTGATCAGAATTTTTAGTTAAGCCATTAGTGGAGATTGTGCCATTCTCAATAAGATCTTGAATATCATCCTTAAGCTTAAAACAATTGTCTGTCAGATGTCCCTTGTTTCTGTGATAATGACAATAAGAATCCTCTTGCCACCAATCAAGCCTATTTATTGGATCCCAGTTACCAGGTTTATCAGGAAGCGTAAGATGTCCATTATCAACCAAAGTCTTAAGGATCACATCATAAGGTTCTGCCAACTTGGTATAGACTCACTTTCGAAATGACTTCTTAGGCTTATCTGCATATTGAGGTTTAGGAGCACTGTGAGCATTGGCAGCTTCATGTTGTTTTGCTGCATAGATAGCATTGGAGAGATTGAAAGCAGACTCTTTAGCTTTAGGAGCATCAACAACCCCATCAGTGACAACATACTTGTTTTTATTCCAAGGTTTGTTCTTGTCTTTGCCATTGCCTTTAGCATCTTTATTAATAACAATATCCCCTTTTCATATAGCTAGATCCTCAATTTGATATGCACTTTCAACCATGTTGTTGAAAGAAGAGAACAGTTGTTTCCTTAAATCATAATATAGCTCAGGCACAAGAGTGTTGATGAACAATGTCAATCTTTTCTCTCTCGGGTAACTGACGATGATACCTAGAATACAATGACCTCCAATGTTGTAAGTAAGTTACAAATAGCTCACCTTGATGTTGTCTTAGATTACCAAGATCTATCACGGTGACAGGTTGTTGGATGTTGTAAGAATAATGCTGGGTAAATCATTGAGCCAACTCATCAAAAGTCTTAAGAGGTGGTGTCAATTTTGTAAACCATTATAAAGCTTGGCCTCTTAAGCTTTGAGGGAATAGTCGTAGAAGAAATGTGTCTTCATGAAGAAAGTCCATACTAAGAGCATAAAAGTGACACACATGGTCTTGGGGATCACCATTTCCATCATACTTTTCATATTTGGGAACCTCAATATCCCTAGGAAATGGGACCATGTATAGACTCCTATCAAAAGGAAGAGCACAAATTGATTCTACAAAAGAGACCTTTGGAGGCTCTCTTTCTATTGCCATTTGGGTAAGGCATTGATTTGTCTGACGTAGTTCTTCTTGAAGGACTTCCAATTCAGTTGGTACCCTTTGTTGGACAATTTGTCTGACATCATAGCCGAGAGGAAGCTTGTATCCTCTAGAAGTCATATATTGAAAATATTAATCGCCATTACGCTCTAAAAGCTTATGCATCATTCATTGGGAGACCACATCTTGTTCAAATCTCATAAGATCCTCACTAGAAATCTCATCATTAGCCTCTGCCTCATGTTGAGAGGGAGGATGCCTAGGAGGTGAAGAAGGCATACCAAAAGTGGGTCTTGGAGGAGATCTTGGTGGCGTGTTGTTGCCATTATTGTCATTAAAAAGAGGTCGATGCTCAAAGTTACTAGTCTCAGGTTGCTCATTAGACATTCCTCTAGAAGCCATGCACCTAGCAACATCCATCCTTTGTTGATTGTGTTCTTTGTCTAAGCGCACTTGGTTATCCTTATGCTCAAAGTGTTCTTGCAGGCGTTGAAATTTTTCTTGTTCAGTCAAAGTGAGTGAGACACTGTCTATGTTTTTGGGGGTCTTGAATGCGGAAAAGAGGAAACCTCCTTTGTACCATGGGGTAGCCTTAGAATCCTTAGATTGGTTAGAACTAGAACTGTTGTTGCTAATGGGCACTCATAAGTGTCTAGTTGGAGAAGGTAACTGTGTATAAGTGAATGGAGAGTGATTCTTCTGCTCAAATTGAAACCAAGTTGTAACTGGCATGAAAAGAGATGTTGGTTGACTAATAGAATGAGACAAAGTTTCTCAACTTTGAGATAAGAAAAGCTAATAAAGATCACTTTTCAAAGTAGAAAAATAGAGAGATGGCTCGTCAAAAGTGCTCAAGCACTTACAACAATCAATTGACTAAAGCAGAGCAGTGAGCAAGAAGCTCAATAAGCAAGTAGCTAGAGAGGTAACTATGATGTGACAAGTGATCAAGAGTAGCATTCATTAAGCTCAAATCCAATAGTTTTAGCTCATTTGTTTCAGTCTATAACAAGTCTGAGCATGCAGATAACAAGCCAGCGTCAGATAAGAACAAGAAAAAGACACTCTACAGCAGGTTAAAATGCAATTTTAGCAACTCCGGATTGCAACAGCAACAAGATAGCAAAAAGGTTTTGGGTTATACTTTCCAGGCAAGCGGGGTGAACTGTCATGCAACAATTCTTAGAACAGGATGCAACACTATTCCAAGGTCGTATGACTCTATGACCAGTGAACATAAAAATCTTAGTTTTGAAGCATTTCAAAAGATCAAGTAAATATATCAACATATTTTTATCATTGATAAAGCACATAAGACATCAATCAAGGAGTTCAAGCAAGCAATTGTCTTCAAACAATGAGCAAGGGGCAAAGCAACCTTGCACATGAACAAGAATAGTGACTTAGTATTTCTAGTCCTTAAAGATTCTACTTGTGTATGTTCTTGAAAATGTTTTAGCAGGCACTTAGAACACAACATCTTATCAAGCTGTCTACATGGATATACATGGCTTTCTAAGAGGAGTCCTTGATATATGCAAGGTACGTGAGGCCCAAATCCGTAGATGAGAAGAATCCAAAATCACACAGCCAGGGGGAGACAGTAACCCAAATCTCCTCCACTTCTCAAAGGTATAAAGTTCTTTAGGGCTTAGCGAAGAGTGATATCAAACTCAATTCCCAAGAGAGGTGTCTTTTGATTCACCACCCGCTATTTATACTCCACTAGAACACAGGAGTTAAGGTCATCCCTTGAGGTGGTGTGTCCCCAAGCAGGCCTTCTAGAAATAAAAAGGTAAGCAATTCACTATCAAAAGTATTTAAAGAACTAAAGGTGGAACACTTAACTCTTCAAGTAAATGTGAAGTGAGTCCAAAAGTGGAACATTTAACTCTTCAAGTGAATGTGAAGTGAGTCCACAAGGTGGAACATTTAACTCCTCACACAAACTCAAAGTGAGTCCAAAAGTGGAACATTTAACTCCTCACACAAACTCAAAGTGAGTCCACACCTTAGAAAACTAATGAGATCAAGAAACCATAAAAGGGAGAACTTTGTGGAACACTTAACACTCCTTTCAAGTAGACCCCTCCCCTATGTATGAATGCTGACCTTGCATCCAAAGGGTGGTAATGAGGGGCGATTAGAAATAAGTGAGTCCAACACCCAATTTAGCTAACAAGATCAATCAAAAGCAATCTAAAGTTGCTTATCAATACTACTCACAAATGACAAAGGGTTGAATCAATGGAATATTTAACTTTCCAAGCAAACATAGAGTGAGTCCACAAAGTGGTGCATTTAACTCCCTATGTAAACAAGGAATGAATCCATGCCCTTAATCACTCAATGAGATATTTGATATTGGAACCAAGAATTACTTAAGGTTTAAACACAAGCATTCACTTACACAAACTTGTAAAAACAAATCTATTTTCTTTCATTTCCCATTAAGAGAATGAATTGAAATTTGTTCTATGAAAGCATGTAAACACTCAAGCCAAACACATGAGAGGTTCAATTTTAATCCCAAAATCCAAATGTTGTAGAGATGGAACAAAGTACCTCAAGCAATTTTAAACATTTTCCATGAAAGCAAGAGCACCTTCAAAACAACTTGTTAGACCAACAAGAGGTTAGGAAAACTAAGCCAAAATTAATCCAAAAAATTGACGAAAATGCAAAAATAAAAGGACAAAGTTAAGCTACTCTTCCCCACGGTGGGCGCCAAAAATGTGTACTCTAAATAGTGCACTTCTCTAAGTCATTATATTCAAGGGAATCTATGAGAGGGAAACCTTGAGAAAGCGACCTAGAGCTCCCTAGGCATGGAGTGCAAGGGTATTTTAAGTTTGCTCTCATCTAGAGCTATTAAACCTATAACCTTGCTAGTAAACCATGCAATGGGAGATTCAATGAAGAAAAGGGAAAGAATGTCAATATCCACAAGAAATATAAATGAGAATGCAATGCAATACTATGCTAGATTGAAGATGCAAGCTAAGCTATAAAAATGAAAAATAGAAGTATTACAAATCCTAGTTAATTAAACTATGTGAGCTAATCTATAGCATAAAGGAAATTAGATTAAGAATGCAATGATAATGAAACAAAACTATGATGCAAGAATAAAAATGAAATGATGATGCAATGTTTCAATATGAGAGATCTAATAATACCATAGCTCCAAAATGCCAAGATTGAGAAGCTCCAAGACTCCAAGATGCTAAGATGCCAAGACTCCAAGAGGATGAATCATGTAAAAGATGGATTATTTGCAAGAGATGGAAAAGATGAGTGATTAAGAATGAGGAGAGAGCCTCCTTTACAAAGATTTTAGAAATGAATGGACGGTCAAGATTAAGAGGCAAAAAATAATTATCAAAGGTGGAAATTAAATCTTGGTTGATCCATGTGCTCAAGATTCTCAAGAGGCAAAATCAATGGACATGGTTAAGAGGCAAAAAAGATATGTGGAAAAGATTAAGAGGCAAAAAGATATTCCACTCACCTTGAAAAGTGTGCATTCATGTGAAGACAAAAAGTCTTTTTATTTTTATTTTTATTTTTATTATTTATTTATTATTTTTAGAAAAGTGGTTTCCATTAAAAAGATTTTCTTATTTAATTAAAAGAGATTTTTAATTAAAAGGGAGCATGTTCTCTTAATTAAATAAGATTTTTATTTTTTTATTTTTTTATCTTTTTATAAAATAAGAATAGTGTTTTATTTGTGCAACTTAGGATAAGAGGAAAAGTGGGGGCTTTTTATTTATTAAAAGGAGAGGAAATATTCCTTTTAATAAATAAAGACTTAGGATAAAATGGTTAGCCCATAGAAAATAATCGAATAAATGATAGAACTAAGATTTGATCTAGAATAAGCAATTTACGATTTTAGCAAAAAGGGGCTAATGACCATTTTTAGGTGATTACAATTTCAAGATGTCATGGTAGGCAGAGATACATTGAACTCCTCTACTGTAGATTTTTCTAGTCATAGGAATTCAACAAATTTCACATATCTTAAGCAGAAGGTGGATTTTTCCAGACTTAATTGCATATTTAGAATTTTAGAAAAAAAAATTATCTATCATTAAAAATAAAATTAAATATAAGGTACAATCTTGAATACAGAAAATCCATTTTGAATTTTGATTTTGCATTCCAAATTTTCCTACCTAGCCAGATTGAGCCAAGTAATGTTCTCCAATTAGTCCACACACTAAGAAGTGGACAGTGGGAGTGTTGATCACTAGTTTGAGGATGGTTATACTTGAGTGAAGATTGGGTAGAAGTTTTCTAGCTGCTATTAGGAACTTTGGCAACTCCTGGGTAGTATCAGCTGAATGGCACATGTGCACGGGATGGCAAGATAAGAGGGATAAATTCTTTAGATGATTCAATTTAGAGCCAAGTCTTGTTTGCAATTAATATGCAAAATAGCAATAATTAGAGAACATGAGAATGCCACTACTAGACACAATGTAGACTCATCTCTAATATGCATTGTTTCTCTAAAGTTGCTAGGATGGGTGATGCAAGGACATGGAAGTGCAGTGTCATGGACAACAAAAAAATTCCTTCATTTTTGGGACAGCTACTAAAGTAACTTAAACAAAGTAAAAGAAACTAAAATTTAGAAAATAAGTACAATCATAATGTGTTGAATTTGTACCTATCCCTTTTCACTTTGATGGGGTATTTTGTAGTTTTTCTTTATAAAAGTTACCTTCTTATATTGTTATCCACCAAATAGTGCAGAATCTCCAATCCTCGAAAAAGAGGGCACCATATAGAGATAGGGGCACTCAACTACCAAGATCTTTATAGATTATGGATAGAAGCCTTTTCTTGTGGGAATAGTATACCGCTCTAGCCCATAAGGGATGGTGTGAGGGAGCCTACACCAGAAATGGTTCCATTTGTTAGTCCCAGAGACCAACTCCTACAGAATAAGTGACTTTGATCTCAATCTACAAAAATAGACATTGGCAAATGATCTTGAAATATCTATTCATGACTACCTGTATAAGAGGGGGCTATGGGGGCAGTCCCCTCAAAGTCCCCAAGTCCTCAGGATAGAACAGACATAACTAGGATCCATGGGAATGTATTTCCATCAAACACTGGTATGTATATATACATAGTATAGAGGATAGACAAAGAATCTTCTAAGAAAAGAGAGATGTACATAGAGATCTTTAAAAAATTTAAAGATATACAATAGTTGGGGTTGTGCGTTCTCACAGAGCCTTGTCTATTAGGCAAGACTCTTTTCTTATTAGCACAAAGACAAATTAAAAATAGATGACTTGCTATTGCTAGAATGTCTTAAATTGATGGGTACCATGGATTGTAAATTGCTAGAAGTAGATGGGGATTCCCAAGTGATTATATAGGTGATGTATTGAATTATCAACTATGCTCCTTAGGGACACCTATCCCCTAGGATCTTCTAGGCATGCCCATCCTAGGGACGGTTTGGATTTTTTTTTAATTTCCCTACATGTTTAGGGGATGTGTAGATGTCTAGTGGACATCCAAACATTACCAAGACTATTAGGAAGAGATCTGGATGCCCCCAAACCATCCCAAGGATGAGTTTTCAACACCTACATTGTTGATACATTTTCAATAAAAGTCCAAGTTTGAAAAAGATAGAGTTATTATTATTTTTTTGTGGGCCCCCAAACCCAAACCACTCTTAGCCATAAAATAACAAAAAAAGACCTCCCTATCTCATTTTAACTCATTTAGACATGCCAAAATAGTTGCAAACAAGTTGGAATAAAAAAAACATATTTCGAGCAGGGCTTTTATGTGCAGCTAGAAAGACTAGCATTGGTGAGAAGAGAGGAATGAGGTTGCAAGGGAGGTGAGAGAGGTAAGTGAATCTCTCTTTTCTCAAAAAATAATAAATGCTAAAGGAAGAATTGTATGATTTTTTTTCCCAGTTTCCACTTACATATTGTTTCATAGAACAAAACAACATGAGAAGCCACATTGAGGGTAGTGAGCATGGTAAGATGGAAGAAAGAATTGAAATCAAAATGTGAGAGTTTCAAGCTCATTTGGGGTTTTCATCAAGGTGTGGAAATTCTATAAGTGAAAGGATTCGGCCAAAAAATCTATTTGAGTGCCCTTCGAAAGAATTAAAACCTTGTGTAAAAGGCCCCTTTAATCCAAAAAAAACTTGTTCTCCAATTCGTGACAACCCTACACAAAGTTTAAAAGAAAATCTTAAGAGTTAATAAAGAGTGGTTATGTCACATTTGCAAAACATATTTTAGAGGGAGCTACACCAAAGTTTATTGTCCTCTATTGGGCTATAAGGACAAGGGATGAAGGTATTTCAAGAGATAGAGGAGGATGATAAGGTAAAGGTTCATAGATTTCATATGGAGGCATAATCAGATTCTATGGGTGAGGTAATGCCAACAAAGTCCACACAATTAGTTATGACTATGCACTCTATGCTTGGTAGTGGTAGTGATAGTAGTCATGGTGAAATTTCTACAAGAGAAAACAAGAAGACCATTGCTAGTGAGAAGGCAAGGGCAATGACAAGTTTGTTTGATATGTAGGCATAAGATGTGGCAACATCTTCCATTGCCAAATTTTTCTATGCCCATGCATTGGCAATGAATGTTCAAAGATGTAGCTTTTGTTGGTCTCTCATTCACTCCCCTTGAAGATAACCCTTCTTGACAAAGATATCCCAAGGTGAATTTGGTGGACATAAGATCGACATAAGAATATATACAAATAATCTAACACTTGATAGAATTTAGCTAACAGAAGCTATATATCATTAACATAATAAAATATCATTTTTGGGTGTGGCTGGGTTTTTCCCCTTGAGAAGGAGGGTTTTCCCAGGATAAAAATATTGTGTCTTATTGTTTGTTTTCTAATATTTTGCTGCTTATTATCTTTCCTAGTCTAAAACATTAACATGAATAAGAAAACACAAGATTATATATAGTAAATAATTTATGGCATAACAGTGTGACTTTACAAAAAGAAAAAATCAAGTTCTAGCAACCCTTGTTTTTGTTTAAAGTTGCAACAGTGAGTGAAGCTGATACTACAGAAAAATAATGAAAGATAATCAACATAAATAGAAAAACAAAAGGAAATAAGAATTCACTTACACATTCTTTTAGCTGAGCTATTATGTTAGCTGCTTTCATAGAAGCAACATGGAAACATCACATTATTTCATTTGAAATAACACCAACACCACCTCCTTTTTGAACTGCACATACATCTCCATGTGTGTTCATTGTGATGGTCATTCTTCCACCCATCACTACTTCTTCTTTTTGGTTTGGATCTAATACCTGCATGAAACTGCAAAATTATAGCAAGACTAAACAACTTATCTAATGATTCAACACAAATTTCACTTAGATATTTACGAGTGTATAAGGATTGCACATATAAAAATGTTGGAGAATAACTGATGAATTCAGGAGTAACATTTACATACCACCATGTCTCCTTCACCAAAAAAAGAAAATGTCACAGCAATAGGTAGATGATGAATTATAAGTGGCAAAGGTTCTCTTATCTACCAAATATAGTACCCATCTTAACTAGCAAATAGGAAATTCTAAAACTACTCAAACTACTCACTTCATGCAAGATGAGATGGAACACTTTTTCTGAGGGTTGCACATATAGAAGCCAAATTAAGTGAGCTAGATTCACAGGTGTGGAACTACAACTTGGTTGCACATATAGTATAGTTAGGCCTTTGTCTATTCCAAATAGTCTCAAACCATTTAAAGTGAATTAAATCTGTCAAATGCCTATCATAGTCAAATGCCTTGGGATATACTAGAATACCATTCTTACACCAAAATTGCTACTTTTTATGGGTAAAATTTTGGACAATGTTTGGTATGTCTAGGAAAATTATTGAACACTAGTCAATTAAAGCTCATTTGCATAAGCTACACCACATCAAAATAATCTAATATAGTAAAACATTTGGTGATTGCATTACAATATAATAATATATAGAAAATAAAATGAGTAAATGGCTTATGGTATGGTTGGAAGAAAAATATATTCTGTTAACACAAATACCTATTGTATGGAGAGTGAAATGCAACATAATCTGCATCTAAAAGAGAAAACATCCTTCTTTCTTCCTTTTCAAACTTAGAAAACAATGAATAGTGTATTTAGCTCCAATATATGTACTTCAAGATCATGTGTTCTTAATTTGAACATGCAACACGTAAATCCAAAAAATAAAGAAACTCACTTGTAGCAGGAGTCAAGTGCCACCAAATAGCAATTTTTTGAAAGCTTTCCATCTACAATCTGGCTCATCAAAATTTTAAACTTGAATGTAAATCGTCAAAATGATATAGGATGTGATGTATTTGATGTATTCATCATATTTGTCTCAAAAACACTATATTTAATGTAAGGAAGTATTAGGCATGTAGGATACAACTAAAAAAAAGGTGAAAGCCCTACAATCAAGTTGATTATAGAAAAGAATATAAAAATGGCATTGACATTAACCAACCAACTGAATGCTTAAGAGCTAATATGATCCTACAATAATTCAAACTTTTCTCATTTATCTCACTCAATTTTCAGGTTTAATGTGATAGCTTATAGGTCTAACTAAATAATTCAAATTATGATTCTTAGCAGTACTACTTTGATGGGATTGTGGAAAATCAAATAGAAGAGTAAAATTTGAACCACATTCTCTCATGTCCACCTTAAACAACAATAAGACCCTTACCTTTCCTCAAGGAAGACATTTATAAGCATATGTGTGCATGACAACTTTCAAGTTATCTAGGTAGCTAGCTATATTAGGGCTATCCTCTTGATAAAGCATAATATGAATAAACTAACCCATCTTCATGATCATTCTTAGGGCACAAGATGTGTGACCAATGTTTCTCCTCATTCTTCTGAAATTTAAATTATAATTGGAACTTGAAGTAGAGAATTTATTTTAGACAAGAAAATTGCCTGATTTTTTTTTGATGTAATCCAATTCAATCCTGATTAAATTAGGTTTGATCATAAAATAGACTTTTTTGGGTCATCACTTTGGCATGTTTTTCTTATTTTATGTTGCATTTTTTACCTTCTACTTTCTGCAATAATCCTAACCCTGCGCTTTACTTGTATTTGACGTTGCAAATGATAGATGTACTTAGAATTTCATGTCAAGCCATCAATAGACAAAATTTTTTGAGGCAATGACTAGTATGTTAACTAGAAAAATAAGCATTTTGCAAGAGATATAAACGGTCCATGATGTTTATTTAATTACAAGAAAGAAAACTTCCACAGAGAAATATTGCTTATTTAATTATTTCCTCTACGTACTCTTCAAGGTAAAAAGACAAATTCTTTATGTCATAAAAAATTACTTCCTATTTTTATTAAATTTATGAACACATCTTTAAATTTGGACAAAGTCCTCTATTTTCTCATCAGGCCTTGCTTCTTGGCATTCTCAGCTGGGAAATTGTATCATAATCCTCATCTGTCATATCCTCAGCTAATATTAGTTGGCTTTGCCAATTGTAGTTTACCAATCATACATCATGTTAAGTGGCTAACACTTATCATGGTAGTTCTTCTAACTGTTAAAGTGCAAAAATGAACTGCATACACAATCATATCATACTGATTATCAATTTTATTATAATAAACCACAAGCAGGAAAGAATTGTTGTACTAAATAGTGAACAATGAACAATAGAAACACATATCCATCAAAGCTTAAAAGACTTTGGGATAGCCATCTTCTTGAAACTCATCATTTGGAGGTCTGTTAGAACTTATAAATCTAAGAAACTAGTTTTGCCTCTGGCAGGCACAAGTCAGGTTTGCTTCTTCGCAAATTTGAAGTCTGATCAAATTTATTGCAAAATTTTCTTCAACTGACCAAATTCATCCCAAAGTCTGTCAGATGGGCCTAGGCAGAATTTAGGAGAATTTGAAGCGAATCTCAAACCAGCTGTCAACCCCCCCAAACTGCAGGTCAAAATCCTAAGGAAATATATGCTAGGGGAGAAGGAATGCAATTTAATATGATCTAAAAGTTGCACCATTTATTGGGGAGAAGAGATTATTATTAAAATAAAGACACCACGTAAAGAATGGTTAAATGAACATTCTTACAGTGGGAAGAAGAACAAAAGGAATTCTGAGTAAGAAAATAGAACTAAATTTTATGTTTTCAATGTCATCTGCTTGGGCCAGAATAGGGATTCTTGAGATATAATCTGTTCTACATACTATTAGTTGAATGAAATACTAGTTTGTGTTTGGAATGAGGTCAGGGAAATATGTAAGAAATATGAAACTATTTCTAATGACATTGAACTATTTCTAATATGCCTCTACATCATTTGGTACTACTCATTTATCTTTAACAATGAATTGGGTACCATATTATAGGATAGTAAAATACACAAATAGGAAGAAAATGCATCACCTAGGGCATCAATTTTCTTCTTGTACACAAAACCATTTAAAATAAAATCAATCCCATCTTTAAGAAAGAAAGGGGAACAAAAGACCAATACCTTGAAGATTGAATTGAAGAATAAGAACAATGGAGATGAAGGAAATCTCTGCTGCAAATCCTTCTATTTTATCATGATTCCTTCTATCCTCTATGGAGAAAATGCAAAATGTTGTTTAGAAAATTGGTAATATATGAAACTCTTCAATCTGAGCGCGAGAAGCCAAAAAAAATACCGCTCAATCCTTTCTGCGGGAAAGAAAAATATTAGCAAACGCATAGGGAAGCCAAAATTATGCTCAATCCTTGCCACCTATTCACATATTACTATTTGGTTTTCATTTGTAGACAATTATCTTCTTCATTCCGGTTAATATTACGATTGGGAAAATTTTAGAATAGGAAAATTTTAGAATGGGAAAATTTTAGAATGTTAGTATTATATTTGTATGGTGATAGTGATTGATTAATGAATCAAGTTATGCTATTGCATGGTGTGGAATAAATTGAAATAGATAATTTGATTTGTCCTTATTGTATGATTAGTAATTAATTAAATTAATAAGATTTATTTTAACTTTTAATTGATTAATTTTTGCTTTTATATAATTAGTAATTATGATAAATAATATATTTTAAGTGGTCTATATTATATAGACATAATTGGTGCTATATTTATTTTATCTTAATTATTTTTTAATTTTTGAAGAAAATTAAAATAGTTTTGGCTAGGAGTTTATATAGGTTCAAGAGGAAACTATTCTAAGTCTAGTGTTCTTTATAATTAATGTATATGATCACTCAGGGCAAGTTTTCTAATGATTTAAGCTCGAATTCGAGTTCTATTTTGTAGCTTTATTTTATGAAGTCGCTAATAATTTCTTGCTTGTCCTCTCATCACACCATTAATCATGGAGTCAATAATTTGTTGTTTGAATGTTTTTAGTCCTTTATAGTGTTAGCCTATTGGTGAACAAGCAATATTGGTCATGAAATGAAACCTATAAGTATGTAATTCTATGATATTATCAAATGTTATTATAAAGGAGTTATAATCATTCATTAATCTAGTCATTTTATTTGGGTGACTAATTATTTAGTCATTTATTTGGTCATTTATTTAGTAATTTTATTTGGGTGACTAATTGTTTAGTCATTTAATCAGTCATTTATTTGGTCATTTATTTAGTCATTTTTGTTTGTCTAACCTTGTGATTTTACTCGATGACCAAATTAGTCATTTATTTAGTCATTTATACTTGTGAATTATAAAATGATAGTAGAAATTGATCATTTTTAGTCGAGTGACTAAATGTTTTAGTCACGTAGTCATATATTTGCTAAAATATACTAGTGTATGTTTCAACAATCCATATTGTAAATTGAATCTAATCGCTTCTAGAAATAAATACTTCGAAACAGTAAATTTCTGGCATGAGACAGGTGTAGATGGTTTCCTCACGCAATAAGTCTATTGATGAACAAGCATTACTGGTGAAATGGAACTTCTAGGTATATAAGTCCATGATATTATCAAATGCTATTATAAAGGAGTAATAATAATTTATTTAGTCATTTTTGTTTGGATGACTAATTATTTAGTCATTTTTGTTTGGATGACTAATTATTTAGTCATTTTTATTTGAGTGACTAATTATTAGTGACTAAATGTTTAGTCATTTATTTGGTCATTTATTTAGTAGTTTTTAATTGTCTGACCTTGTGAGTTTACCCGATGACCAAATTAGTCATTTATAATTTTGAATTGCAAATAATTAGTAGAATATGATTAGTTTTGATCATGTGACTAAAATGTTTAGTCACGTGACTAAAATTTTTAGTCACGTAGTCATTTATTTGCCAAATATGATCAATTTTGGTCATAAGCCTAAAAATTTTAGTCACATGACTAAAATTTTTAGTCACGTAGTCATTTCTTTGCCAAATTCTACTAGTGTCATTAGCATGCTATCACCATTAACACAACATGACTGTACTCAGAAAAACTAGAGATCTCTATTCACATATCAAAAACTTACACACACTAACTTCTACCTCAGGAAATGAACCACAAGGTATCATAAGATGCCCATCCCACAATTTCAGGCCTCTAGCATTGATTTCCTACTCCTAGAATGAGGGGAATCCAAAGTTATTGAGTTGCATGCAACTTTTGCAAAAAATGCTCATGTTGCCATGACAACTTTTTAGCATCTTTGTCATTTATGATGGCAGCTATTTTTTAGGACCTCTATCCCACTTAGCTTGATGAACTAACCTCTTTAAGTCCTTTAAGGCATCTTCCACACTTTTCTCAAGTTTAAGACACATTTAGATTTCATTTCCCAACTTTTAGGTCTACTCCTAAGGACTAACTTTGAAAACAAACTAAGCTAGACTAGATTGGATAGTACTAACTACTAATCCATCTAGGCACACATCAAACAAGATCTTCTAATCTCCAAACCAAAAGTTTACTAACTTGGCTAGAGTTAGTTACAAGCCAAAATAAAGTAAGGCTTTTAGGGATAGCCTAGGTGCTCCTACACCACTTAAGAAGAAAGGTAGAAAAAAAGCTCCAATCATGTAGTTTAAGGGAGACCATCTTTGTACTCTAATCCCCAACATTGGTATAGGTTAGAAATGCCTCCCAACCATGTAGAACCTGTAGGTCCAACCTATCGTGCTCATGGAGATAGAAACCCGACCAAAGTCACATAAGACACACACACACTGGCTTCACACATGCCAAATAGTATATAACTCAAGCTACACATATGTTCATCAATGAAATATAGTACATCAAGTCACTACTCAAAACACTCTATAGGATAACTATGTAGGGACTCTAGTGGAGTGTCATCCCTTGATACACCAAGCAACATGTGGTATCTTAAACTCAAATCCCTCAAGAGGCTAGATAATGTGCCCTTGTACTAACTCCTCTAGGATGTTAGCTACTATAATTAGAACATCAACTATTCACCAAATCCTTTAGGTCAATTGGCTACCATAACGAGTGATTAACTATTATCTTACATTAAGTTTTACTACCCCAATTTTAGTTTTAGTTATCACTTATTAAGAACTCCTACATGTGGCCTATACTAGCCACTTATGGCTTAGGATCCACATGAGGAGCCACTCCACATTTATACCCTACATACACTTCTCTTCATATGATGAGTGCCATAAGACCAATGCAAATTCCTAACCAAACCCCAAAATGAATGAACACTCATCTTGCCTAAATCCAATAGTTTGGGTCTTGCAAAATCCAATGATTAGAATGCACTTATGCTTGTGGGTGGGCACAACTAACTCCACATAAACCAATGATAAACCCATATCCAAGGGTTGGATTCAGGAAATGCAACATGATAAAAGCATAAATACACTCAGGAAAAATAATCGAGTGGAAACCATAAGGAAGTACAATAACACATAGCTCAATCAACCACTTTTCCAAGACCTTGGATTACCATAGAATCCATAAGTCATCTCATTGGCAAACAAGGATGGCACAAAATACCCAAAAGATACCAAAAACTCAAATCCCAATAAAATCTAGCAAGGAACCAAAAATCACATTTAAACTAGACAAATCACTTTCAGATCATGATATAAAAATGCCTGAAATGTCCTCTAACCATTGCAACTCAATGATCCTACTCCTTGTAGAAAATAATACTAACAACATAATTCAATTCAAAACAAAAAGGAAATAGATAATTTTTGGGTGGCACACAAAATGAGGCAACACCAAAAGCACCCAAAAATCAAATATTCCATAATTTAATGAAATAAAAAACCTAGTTCTAAAATCCATCCAAACTCCCCAAAATATAATAAAATTCCCATTCCAAGCATACTCACAAATTTGACAACATAACATTAACAAAAATTTCATTTGGAAAACCCAAAAACATATAAATATACATACCCAATGTCATGCCTGACCCTATTTCATTGAGTGTTTTCTTAGAAATACTCTTGATGTCATATTTGTTTTAGTTAAGACTGGAAAACTTAAACTTTGTATTAGTTGATTATTCTCTGTTGGTTAGAATGTTTTGTTAATTCAGTTCTTAATGTCTTAAGTACTGTTTAAGTGTGTGTTAGTTACCAGTTAAAAGGACTTAATGTTATAATCTATTTTCATTATGGATTTATTTCGAGTGTATAGTTCTCAGATCTTAATGGTTTTCTGATTGTACTTATTTTGTAATTTTGTTTTGAAATGAATGTTCAAGTTGTTTCACGTATATTGTTATTCTATGTGACTCTGAATTCTGAACTAATGTAGCTCTGTTTATATGAAATCATGTAATCCTTTTATAATGTTAATATTTAGTTAAGTATTAACTTTAGATTTTATGTGTTTCATTAGATATATGCATATATATGTATATATATATATAGGTATATATATATATATATAACATATATATAAATATATAAATATATAAACATATATATATATATATATATATATATATATATATATATATATATATATATATATATATATATATATATATATATATATATATATATATATATATATATATATATATATATCTGTGTGTGTGTGTGTGTGTGTGTGTATATTTATATATGTGCCATGTTTAAATGGACTATATCTATGATTGGGATATCATATCTTCTAATGTGAATAAGAGGTGATCATATATTATATATGTATAAACAAGTTTATACATATATAAGTAAATATGCACCTAAGTGTGAATATTCACACTTAGGTACATATTAAATTGGCGTAGTATGATCTTCCCCCTATTCATAGAAGGAGATGCATTGGTGTGTTGGCAGTTTTGTGAGTTGTGTTTGGTATCGGAAAATGTGTTGGTTAAGTGCCGAGCTTTGGGATTTATTATGGCTAAGGTGGCATTCGATGTGTTAAGGAAGTTACTTCTTGCACGCGCAAGTTCAGTGTGATGTTGTTTTTGGACTGCGAGCTGGTACCATACTTGGCTCGCAGCTTGCCAAGTGTGGGAGGCTGGTTACGGCTTGTGAGGAGCAGTTAATGAGATAATAACTTCTTCTCGAGTTTTTCATTCCGCCATTGTTGCGATGGTTATGGAGGATGGAATTCATGTTGTGGGGGTTTCTCTCTCTGTTTATTGCAGGGGTTGAGATGGCTATTTTCATGGCTGTTAGTGCGGCCATTATGGGGATGCCATTTCTTTATTTTGAGGGCAGTATAGTTTCTTCATGTTCTATTTTGGAGTTGCTATTTTCGGTTGGTTTGAAGGGTTCTGCGTTGGCCGGAGCTTGGATTTTGTTTCAAAAGGGTATTATACAGGTCAGGGCCAACATCTAACCTTATTTATCCTCTGTACTATGTTTGTTGTTTGTATTTATACTATTAATTCAAGAAATGCTTTCTGTGGAGATTTCGTGTTGATGAATGAGGAAATATATATATATGAGGATGTTTGTTAAATGATTTTGAAGCTCTGCTATATCAGTGGGTAGTGATACTTTTGGGGAAACTCTGTTTAAATGTATAAATGCATGTTTTCAAGATTTTGTTGAGGGTTTTATCCCAATAGAGATATAGGGAAAATTATATGAGTGTATGTTCGATTGTATTTCATTCGAGGGTTATTATAAAATAATGTGATTTAAGGATTTGATTCACCAGATAAAAGTATGTATTTCGTTTGTCATTCTGAAAATGTGTAACATGGATTTTGAACTAGTTTTAGTTTAGGAAAAACCGCAAGAATGCAAGGAATTTGGATTAAACTTAGTTTTATGAATTATGATTACTTTTTTTGAGTTTTCTTTAGTGATTGTTTCAATGTTGTTTAAGCAAGAACTGGGTCGTGTTAAATGAGGAATACATTCATATTGTTATTATTTGTGCTATTGCCGAACCTTGAATTCACTTGGTATGAACAGTGATGTTTTGGGAACCGCTAGACATAGTTTAAAATTGTCTTAAGTATTGTTGTCGGCTAGCATTCTTATTACATGGTTGAAGTCTTGAAGTTTAGAGGCTAAGTTAATGTACCATGACAATTACTAGGGTTTGTAGTTGTAGATTGTACTCGTATTGTTAAACCAGTTATTCTATAGTTATCGATTTTTTTTTTGTTACAGTCGATATTATTGTGGAATCTGTTGTCGATATTTTAATAGGGTTTTGAGTTACTATTTTACTTCTATTCGATAATGTTAAAGGAGTTTGAATGTGATGTGGAACAAGCTCGAGATGTAATAGGAAGTTTGTGCCAAGGTCTATGAATATGCTGTTATATATATATATATATATATATATATATATATATATATATATATATATATATATATATATATATATATATATATATATATATATATATATATATATATATATATATATATATATATATATATATATATATTTTGAACTGGAAGAACCCGAGAGTGTAAATTGATAGAAAATTGGGAATCATGTTTTGACTTTTCGGGTAAGAAATCTTGTAGCTGTTGTCATACTATTAATTGATTCTTGTGTGAAATCTTTGGAGAGTTTCTTTGTTATAAGGCATTTGTTAAGAAGATTTAAATATGTAGAAACTGAGCCTGACTTATGAGAACATATACGTAAGGAAAGTAATTTCGAATCTTCAGTGTATTAGTGAGTTGGTTTTATACGGAAGCTTAAATGAATTTGTGAGGAAATATTAGTTTAGTTAATTGGAATTGAATTCTTTCAGTGATTTCTAGTCGGGTCATTTGTATGATACATAGCTCTGTTTATTTTGTAAAATAAAATTGTAATTCTGTTTGAAATAATTTTGAAATAATTGAGTTATTTCTGTTACTTTTGTACTTGAATTAAAACTGGATAACAATTCTATTTTTACTGTCAATTGGGTGACAATTGTATTTATCTTATGTGGATAAGTTGTGTATAAAATGTTAAAGATGGAATCTTTCTTTAAATCTGCTATTGTGTTAGCTGGATAGAAAGAAATGTATGAAATGGAATTAGGGATGTGATATATATATATATATATATATATATATATATATATATATAATATATATATATATATATATATATATATATATATATATATATATATATATATTGTTCTGTTCCATTACCAGGCTGTTGTGTCATGTGGTTTAATAGATAGATTTCTATTTGCATGATGGTTTCTGGTTGTTTGAGTAAGCATGTGTTTGTGAGGAATTTCAGAGGATGAACACATATGAGATGGCTGAATTGGGAGAACCAATTTAGTGAACAAGTGATAACCTTTAAAATTAATTGGGTTGGGTTTTAAATTTAAAAAGATAATTGGCCTCCCCTATGTCTATGATTTGCGTGATCTAGAACGGAGTATGGGGCAATGGGTATTGTTACGTTATTAAACGGGATTAACAGATTGCTGTGTGCACTGTTAAGTTTATTAACGGGAGTACAGTTTACCTTGCACTGTGAGATTTGTCATGAGCACAACCATGGGTGCAGAATCATGATTCTTCAGTGTTTAAACATCTCATTATATGTGCATCATCTTTCTAAAATTCTGACTGCGAGTTATCTCTCTTTAGCATGCTTTTATATCTGCTTTATCATGTGATTGTTGTAATGAGATAATGATGTTTTGGTTCAAATGAGTTATATGGTAGATGAAATATGTTTATTATGATGCTAATGATTGCAGGTATACCATGAAGGTTCTATGACTTATGTATTTATGCTGAGCCCTATTTGCTTGTGTGTTGTGTTTTTATTGGTTTTAACAGGAATCTAGATGGATAAGACTATGAGTGTGGGTCAATGGTTGGCAGCTGTTAAGATTTATGGAAAACAGATTGTGGCAATATTGTGGTCATAAGGGCAGTGTATAGATCTTATAGGAGGGCTTAAGCAGAATTCCTGCATGTTTATGTATATCATTTCAAATAAAAATTACTGATGTATCTCTTTGAACTGCTATGTATGTCAGTTAGTAAACTTTTATATTCAGTTTTTGTGGAAGATAAATAAATTTTTTTTTGTTTATCTCCTTTTGGTGTATGTTTTTGGATGATTTTATTTTGGTTTCGTCACCTAGTTATTGGGTGGTGTTACATTTGGTATCAGAGCCCTGGTTTCTTTAACTAGGACTTTGAGGTTAAGGGTTTAGTTCGCTTGTTGTGTAGTCTTTTAACGGTAGTTGTTTGTCTCAGGTTGCTAGTATGCCTCCCCTTACAAGAGGAGCTCAGGGACGCGGTGACCCAGTCAATGCTAATGTCAAAAGAGGTAGAGGTAGAGGCAAAGGTAGAGGTAGGGGCTGTGGTAGAATTCCCAGACACCAGGATGTGGATGGAAATAACCCCATCGGGCAAGGTGTCAATCAGGATGAACAAGGGGATCCTCATGCTAATGTTCTCCAATGAATTTTGAATCGGTTGGATAATATTGAGGCTAATAACCATATTCCAGGAGGGGGAGTAAATCCTCCAGTGCCTCAGGTTCTTGCTAATGGTCCTCTTATTGAGGAAGATCCTATTGTCAGGGCACAGATAAAAGATCTGTCCAAGATTAAAGGACCACCATTTTATGGGACTGAAGAAGGTACCGCAGCAGAAGCTTGGTTGTTGAACATCGAGCGTTGTTATATTTTGCACCGTTACCAGAGCAATGTGAAAGTGCGGTGGACAGTGATGCAGCTTAGGAATTTTGCTTTTATTTGGTGGGAGCAAGAGTTGGATAAATTGGGTATTGATATTTCTCAGGTGATGTGGGAACTTTTTCTTGAACGTTTCAAGGAGAGGTTTATGTCCGAGTACTAGCAGCAAGCCCGTGCAGAAGAGTTCTTCAATATTTTGTAGAAGGGTGCTTCAGTAGAGACCTATGAACGAAGGTTCTACGAACTCAAGAAATACTCAGGGTGGACGGAGGACAATAAGGCTTTGGTACAGCATTTCATCAGGGGACTCAATCCCAAAATAGGTGAAGAGGTGAGGACCTTTAAACCTATGGATATGCAGGAAGCTTCTGAGAGAGCCAAGCTTATTGAGATGAAGTTAGGATACCATGGGTCATTCCCTAAAGCAAGTGTGAATCCGCCTGTTCAGAGTGACTTTAGTAGTCCAAAGCAGTCTCAAGGCGACCTCAAATCTGGATTTTCTGGTGGAAAGTTCAAAAAGAGAAAGTTTGACAAACCCACATCATCTAATAGGAACAATAGGGGGTCTGATCAATTTAAACCTCCTCAACAGACGCAGAGTATTCAGAGTAGTACACTTTCTCAGAGTAGAGATTTCAAGAGGTCTGTAACATGTTTCCATTGCGGGCAGCAAGGACATTATCAGGCTCAATGTCCTAGTTTGGTCAAACCGAGATCAGAGGTTTATCCACCCAGGTTAGAGGCTACGGTGAGTGATTCTGCACGGAACCACCGTGTATTTGCAACCTTGGATCAGAAGTAGGCAGAGCATCAGAACACAGTCATTGAGGCTAGAGGTAAAATGCAAGGTAAGGAGATATCCATTTTATTTGATTCTGGTGCTACAGATTCCTTTATTTCATCTAGCTTAGCTACACAGAGTGGTATTCCAGTGGTTAGAGCTAATATCTTATGGCAGGTGGAGTTAGCTTCAGCGTCTCGAGTAGAGGCTAGGGTAATAGCTCCAGGTTGCAAGGTTCAGTTGGAATCCTTTACTACTTCAGTGGATCTTAGGGTAATTCCATTGGGATCCTATGATATAGTTCTGGGTATGGATTGGCTTGAACAACATCAAGCAGTAATTGATTGTTTGGGCAAAGTGGTCAAGTGTGTTGATGACTTGGGGGCACCCAAGATTATTGTTGGGGTAAAAAGACCTATCTCAGTTAGAACCATTTCTGCCAAGCAATTGGTAAGGTGTGTCCGAAAAGGCTGCAAGTTATTCGCTATCACTGTGAATGATGTGGAGGATGTTGTTGCAGGAGACGCTTCTCTTGATCATCCAGTGTTGCAGAGGTTTTCTGATGTTTTTGTGGAAGAGATTCCTGGCGTACCCCCTAAAATGGAAATTGATTTCCGAATTGATTTGGTACCTGGAACTGAACCAATTTCCAAAGCTCCATACCGCATGACAGTGCAAGAATTGAATGAACTTAAAATTTAGTTAGAAGAGCTTTTGGGGTAAAGGACTGGTACGTCCTAGTGTATCGCCTTGGGGTGCACCAGTTATCTTTGTTAAGAAGAAGGATGGCTCCTTGAGACTTTGTATTGACTACCAGCAGTTGAACAAAGTTACTATCCGGAACAGGTATCCTTTGCCTAGGATTGATGACTTGTTTGATCAGGTCAAGGGTGCTCGTATCTTCTCAAAGATTGATCTTAAATCAAGATATCATCAACTTAGAATCCAGGAGTCAGATATTCATAAGACAGCTTTCCGTACCATATATGGACACTATGAATTTACCGTAGTGCCATTCGGGTTGACTAATGCACCTTCAGTCTTCATGAATTTGATGCATAATGTACTCAGAGAGTATCTGGACAAATTTGTTGTAGTTTTCTTGGATGATATTTTGGTGTATTCTAACTCTGTTGAAGAGCATGAGCAACATCTCGAGAAAATTCTGGATTGTCTCCGAAGGAACAAGCTTTATACTAATTTAGCGAAATGTGAGTTCTTTAAGAAGGAGATTTGCTATTTAGGTCATATCATTTCAGGGGATGGGATAGCTGTTGATCCTTCCAAGATCCAGGCTATTATAAATTGGCCAGCTCCAACCAATGTGTCAGAAGTCCATAGTTTCATGGGTTTGGCAAGCTATTATCGAAGATTTGTGTCCAATTTCTCTAAAATTGCTCATCCTATTACTTCCTTGCAAAGGAAAAAGGAAAAGTTTGCTTGGACGGAAGAGTGCGAGGTGGCATTTCGTAAACTTAAGGAATGCTTGACTAGTGCTCCTATTTTGGCAGTGCCTGATCCTTTGAAGGAATTTTTAGTGTGTATGGATGCTTCTTTAGACGGCATTGGAGCAGTTTTGATGCAGGATGGCCGGGTGATAGCCTATGAATCTAGGAAACTCAAGAATCATGAAGTTAATTATCCCACTCATGACTTAGAATTGGCAGCAGTTATGCACGCTTTGACTAAGTGGAGACATTTTCTTCTTGGTCAGCATTTTGAGTTACATACTGATCATAGAAGTCTGCAGTATTTGTTCACACAGCCCAACCTCAACGCTAGGCAGCGAAGATGGATGGAGTTTTTGTGTGAATACGATTTTGAGGTAAAATATGTTCAAGGAAAAGAAAATGTAGTAGCTGATGCTCTTAGTAGGAGGCGTCATGAGATTATTTCCTTGATCTTAACAGTGGATTTGAAGGAGAAAATTCTGCAGAACATGTCAGCAGATCAGTGGTATTCAGAAGTTAAGGCTGTAATTGATAGTGGCAGTTTGATGGAAGGTCGGTTTGAGGGATATTCCATCAATTCGGAGGGGCTATTAGTCTATTGGGGCAGTATTTATGTTCCTGTTATAGGAAGCTTGCGTGATTTGGTCATGGTTGAAGCCCATAAAGCACCATATTCAGCTCATCCAGGTGTCAAGAAAATGCTTGCTGACCTCAAGCGGCATTACTATTGGCCAGGAATGAAAAGGGATGTAGCCGATTTTGTGGCCTGATGTTTGGAATGCCAGAGGGTTAAGGCTGAACATCAACATCCAGCGGGGTTACTTCAGTCTCATAGTGTTCCAGAATGGAAGTGGGATACCATTTCTATTGATTTTATTGTTGGGTTACCACTTACTGCTAGACGGCATGATGCAATCATGGTTATAGTGGACCGCTTGACTAAGGTAGCTCACTTCATTCCAATTAGGTCTACCTACAATGCCTCTTCAGTGGCCAGGATTTATATGGAGCAAGTGGTCAGATTGCACGGGATTCCCAAAAAGATAATTTCTGACAGGGATCCAGTATTTACTTCTGCTTTTTGGAGGTCTTTGCAACAGGATCTAGGTACTCAACTGAATTTTAGTTCCACCTATCATCCTAAAACGGATGGACAAACTGAACGTGTCAACCAAATTCTGGAAGACATGCTCAGAATGTACGTCATGGACAGGCAGAACAAGTGGGAAGAGTATCTGCATCTTGTGGAATTTGCTTACAACAATGGTTACCACAGTTCTATAGGAATGGCTCCATTTCAGGCTCTGTATGGAAGACCTTGCAGAACGCCCTTGAGTTGGGATAACTTGGATGACAGAGTACTTTTAGGACCTGAGCTATTGCTGGAAATGGAACAGCAGGTGAAGAGAATCAGAGAACACCTTTTTACTGCCCAGGACAGACAGAAAAAGTATGCAGATCAGCATAGAATTGATCGTCAATTTGTGGTGGGTGACAAAGTGTTTCTTAGGGTGAGACCTAGGAAGATTCCTATTCGTTATGGGAAAGGATCTAAACTTGCACCATGGTTTGTGGGCCCTTTTGAAATCTTGGAGCGAATTGGACCAGTTGCCTATAAATTAGCTCTACCACTAGGACTATCTCGTATTCACAATGTTTTTCATGTTTCTGTTCTACGTAAATATAATCCTGATATTGCACATGTTCTTTATTGGAATGATCTGCAGGTAATAGATGGCCAGATTATGATGGAACCAGTTCGGTTTATTTAGGACAGAACCCTGGATTTAAGGGGCAAAAAAATAAGGCAGGTAAGGGTCCAATGGGATCCAAATGATGAGTCTTCTGCTACATGGGAAGATTATGATCTGATGAGAGCAGCACATCCGTTCCTCTTTGCTGACTTCCAGGAGGAAGTCAAGGACTAGTGGGGGAGGGTGTCATGCCTGACCCTATTTCATTGAGTGTTTTCTTAGAAATACTCTTGATGTCATATTTGTTTTAGTTAAGACTGGAAAACTTAAACTTTGTATTAGTTGATTATTCTCTGTTGGTTAGAATGTTTTGTTAATTCAGTTCTTAATGTCTTAAGTACTGTTTGGGTGTGTGTTAGTTACCAGTTAAAAGGACTTAATGTTATAATCTATTTTCATTATGGATTTATTTTGACTGTATAGTTCTCAGATCTTAATGGTTTTCTGATTGTACTTATTTTATAATTCTATTTTGAAATGAATGTTCAAGTTGTTTCACGTATATTGTTATTCTATGTGACTCTGAATTCTGAACTAATGTAGCTCTGCTTATATGAAATCATGTAATCCTTTTATAATGTTAATATTCAGTTAAGTATTAACTTTAGATTTTATGTGTTTCATTAGATATATGCATATATATGTATATATATATAACATATATAGAAATATATAAACATATATATATATATATATATATATGTGTGTGTGTGTGTGTGTGTGTGTGTGTGTGTGTGTGTGTGTGTGTGTGTGTGTGTGTGTGTGTGTGTGTGTGTGTGTGTGTGTGTGTATTTATATATGTGCCATGTTTAAATGGACTATATCTATGATTGGGATATCATATCTTCTAATGTGAATAAGAGGTGATCATATATTATATATGTATAAACAAGTTTATACATATATAAGTAAATATGCACCTAAGTGTGAATATTCACACTTAGGTACATATTAAATTGGCGTAGTATGATCTTCCCCCTATTCATAGAAGGAGATGCATTGGTGTGTTGGCGGTTTTGTGAGTTGTGTTTGGTATCGGCAAATGTGTTGGTTAAGTGCCGAGCTTTGGGATTGATTATGGCTAAGGTGGCATTCGATGTGTTAAGGAAGTTACTTCTTGCACGCGCAAGTTCAGTGTGATGTTGTGTTTGGACTGTGAGCTGGTACCATACTTGGCTCGCAGCTTGCCAAGTGTGGGAGGCTGGTTACGGCTTGTGAGGAGCAGTTAATGAGATAATAACTTCTTCTCGAGTTTTTCATTCCGCCATTGTTGCGATGGTTATGGAGGATGGAATTCATGTTGTGGGGGTTTCTCTCTCTATTTATTGCAGGGGTTGAGATGGCTATTTTCATGGCTGTTAGTGCGGCCATTATGGGGATGCCATTTCTTTATTTTGAGGGCAGTATAGTTTCTTCATGTTCTATTTTGGAGTTGCTATTTTTGACTGGTTTGAAGGGTTCTGCGTTGGCCGGAGCTTGGATTTTGTTTCAAAAGGGTATTATACAGGTCAGGGCCAGCATCTAACCCTATTTATCCTCTGTACTATGTTTGTTGTTTGTATTTATACTGTTAATTCAAGCAATGCTTTCTGTGGAGATTTCGTGTTGATGAATGAGGAAATATATATATGAGGATGTTTGTTAAATGATTTCGAAGCTCTGCTATATCAGTGGGTAGTGATACTTTTGGGGAAACTCTGTTTGAATGTATAAATGCATGTTTTCAAGATTTTGTTGAGGGTTTTATCCCAATAGAGATATAGGGAAAATTATATGAGTGTATGTTCGATTGTATTTCATTCGAGGGTTATTATAAAATAATGTGATTTTAGGATTTGATTCACCAAATAAAAGTATGTATTTCGTTTGTCATTCTGAAAATGTGTAACATGGATTTTGAACTAGTTTTAGTTTAGGAAAAACCGCAAGAATGCAAGGAATTTGGATTAAACTTAGTTTTATGAATTATGATTACTTTTTGTGAGTTTTCTTTAGTGATTGTTTCAATGTTGTTTAAGCAAGAACTGGGTCGTGTTAAATGAGGAATACATTCATATTGTTATTATTTGTGCTATTGCCGAACCTTGAATTCACTTGGTATGAACAGTGATGTTTTGGGAACCGCTAGACATAGTTTAAAATTGTCTTAAGTATTGTTGTCGGCCAGCATTCTTATTACATGGTTGAAGTCTTGAAGTTTAGAGGCTAAGTTAATGTACCATGACAATTACTAGGGTTTGTAGTTGTAGATTGTGCTCGTATTGTTAAACCAGTTATTCTGTAGTTATCAATTTTTTTTTTGTTACAGTCGATATTATTGTGGAATCTGTTGTCGATATTTTAATGGGGTTTTGAGTTACTGTTTTACTTCTATTCGATAATGTTAAAGGAGTTTGAATGTGATGTGGAACAAGCTCGAGATGTAATAGGAAGTTTGTGCCAAGGTCTATGAATATGCTGTTATATATATATATATATATATATATATATATATATATATATATATATATATATATATATATATATATATATTTTGAACTGGAAGAACCCGAGAGTGTAAATTGATAGAAAATTGGGAATCATGTTTTGACTTTTCGGGTAAGAAATCTTGTAGCTGTTGTCATACTATTGATTGATTCTTGTGTGTTTGTTTATGAAATCTTTGGAGAGTTTCTCTGGTATAAGGCAGTTGTTAAGAAGATTTAAATATGTAGAAACTGAGCCTGACTTATGAGAACATATACGTAAGGAAAGTAATTTCGAATCTTTAGTGTATTAGTGAGTTGGTTTTATACAGAAGCTTAAATGAATTTTTGAGGAAATATTAGTTTAGTTAATTGGAATTGAATTCTTTCAGTGATTTCTAGTCGGGTCATTTGTATGATACATAGCTCTGTTTATTTTGTAAAATAAAATTGTAATTCTGTTTGAAATAATTTTGAAATAATTGAGTTATTTCTGTTACTTTTGTACTTGAATTAAAACTAGATAACAGTTCTAGTTTTACTGTCAATTGGGTGACAATTGTATTTATCTTATGTGGATAAGTTGTGTATAAAATGTTAAAGCTGGAATCTTTCTTTAAATCTGCTATTGTGTTAGCTGGATAGAAAGAAATGTATGAAATGGAATTAGGGATGTGATATATATATATATATATATATATATATATATATATATATATATATATATATATATATATATATATATATATATATATATATATATATATATATATATATATATATATATATATATATATATATATATATATATATATATATATATATATATATATATATATATATATATATATATATATATATATATATTGTTCTGTTCCATTACCAGGCTGTTGTGTCATGTGGTTTAATAGATAGATTTCTATTTGCATGATGTTTTCTGGTTGTTTGAGTAAGCATGTGTTTGTGAGGAATTTCAGAGGATGAACACATATGAGATGGCTGAATTGGGAGAACCAATTCAGTGAACAAGTGATAACCTTTAAAATTAATTGGGTTGGGTTTTAAATTTAAAAAGATAATTGGCCTCCCCTATGTCTATGATTTGCATGATCTAGAACGGAGTATGGGGCAACGGGTACTGTTACGTTATTAAACGAATTAACAGATTGCTGTGTGCACTGTTAAGTTTATTAACGGGAGTACAGTTTACCTTGCACTGTGAGATTTGTCATGAGCACAACCATGGGTGCAGAATCATGATTCTTCAGTGTTTAAACATCTCATTATATGTGCATCATCTTTCTGAAATTCTGACTGCGAGTTATCTCTCTTTAGCATGCTTTTATTTCTGCTTTATCATGTGATTGTTGTAATGAGATAATGATGTTTTGGTTCAAATGAGTTATATGGTAGATGAAATATATTTATTATGATGCTAATGATTGCAGGTATACCATGAAGGTTCTATGACTTATGTATTTATGCTGAGCCCTATTTGCTTGTGTGTTGTGTTTTTATTGGTTTTAACAGGAATCTAGATGGATAAGACTATGAGTGTGGGTCAATGGTTGGCAGCTGTTAAGATTTATGGAAAATAGATTGTGGCAATATTGTTGGTCATAAGGGCAGTGTATAGATCTTATAGGAGGGCTTAAGCAGAATTCCTGCATGTTTATGTATATCATTTCAAATAAGAATTACTGATGTAACTCTTTGTAATCTGAATTTTGTATAAACTGCTATGTATGTCAGTTAGTAAACTTTTATATTCAGTTTTTGTGGAAGATAAATAATTTTTTTTTTGTTATCTCCTTTTGGTGTATGTTTTTGGATGATTTTATTTTGGTTTCATCACCTAGTTATTGGGTGGTGTTACACCCAACCAATCAGGCTATGTGAATACATGAAAATGGAGAACACTAGTTCTCAACTCCAAACCATTTAGAAGAAAATGAAACATTAAGAAATAGAGTAAAACAATAAAAATATGATAGTCCTATCTCTCACCAAATTCTTGAAACTAGGAAATGCAACAATAAAAAGAAGAGGACTCCAAATTCAATGGAACAAAGAAGGAGAATCCTGATACGAATCCAATGTGCCCATCCTCATGATGATTTGACAAGCCAATCTCCCACAATAAAAAAATAAAGAATTTCTCCCAAAGGGTTTTGGAGAAAATTCTCCAATTTACAAAGTGAGAAGTGAGGACTAAAACTCCCTTTTGCTTAATATAAGAACTTTTATTCAAGTGACTTATAAATTAGACTATTAAATCAATTAATAGACTAATTGGCCCCTTTCCCAAATCAAAAAGAATAATTCCAAATGTTTGGAATTTAACTATGGTAAATGAGCTGGTAATAAAAATAAATTAAACAAATAATTAAAATCCCCAACATATAATTAAATCAGAATTTTAATTTAATAATCTCTGCGACAACTACAAAACCCTAAATACAAAAACACACTCATTGGTCTAATCATATAATGCATTATGAATCCAGATTTACTAACATTTACCAGAGGGATAATAATAACACAATATAATGGATACGTCGCCCATACAGAGACATCATTGGCTCAACATGAAAGGTCAAGGTAACTATCTCCTAGTGCCAATACTAGGGATATAAGTATACATTTAGATCCTATAATCAAGGTGAATGTATCTAGTACCTATTTAGTAAATAAGAAAATATCAAGTGTAGATGCTCAATATATAAATTACCGAAGAACAATCAAACACATAGTCACATTGAAGGAGAATGAGACACCATGTAGATCTTGCAAGCAAGTGACTATGAATTTGTCTCACTTTGTACAAGAACTAATAGAAAAATACATAACAGTGGTGCAGTACAACATAACAATAAATATATGATCTCATGATATTATATTTAAATTAAAACATTTAAATAAACATTGATATTCATTTGAGTATATATCCATTGAAGTAAAAGATAGATATCCATAACAGAAAGGCACAACAATAGTGAATCCAAATGAACATCCTATATATATAACCCATCATCCAAACCTGAATATAAATAAACCATTTCCTGATTATTCTAAGAATATATTAATGGAAGTAAATAAATGAATTACTCAACAACATATATGACACAATATCTCATAACGCCCATAAGAAAATCCTGAATCCACATCCATAATCCCAAATACAAAGTACACCAGATATGTAATGCCCCGCTAGCGAACCCATGAGATATTAACCTAAAACATGTTACCAAGTTTACAAAATATTTTTTTTCTAAAGAGTTTGCAAACAATATTAAATAAAAAAGTGGAAGTAAAACATAGAGTTGATATGTACTCATATACACAATCCTAGTTATATATTAAAAATCTCAAGGGTTCCTTGATGCAGAATTAGGAAATACAATTTGAACCTACTAAGTACAATAATCATATGAATCTTCTACATAGTACACAATATCAAAAATAAATAAATACATCTGAACTAAAAAGTATACATGATAACCCACATCCATTGCACAAGTCACATGGTATGTAAATACAACTTGGTACAAAGTATAAATAAAGAAATAATATGAATACATCTCCAAGGAAGATATGATAAGAAGAAACCACAACAAGGATCATCCAACACTAGTACAAGAACATCAAAGTCTCAAATGGTAAAAGAATCACTACCTCTTGACCTTGTGGAAACCTGTGGTTTCACTCCCAAAGTGCTGAGGAGATAACAACATACCCCTTAGATAAAAATACCAAAATGAATTATCAAGTAATACTAAGAAAGGGTCCTATAAGATTCATATCTTAAGGGTACTTGAATCAATAACTCAAAGGTACACATACTAAGCCAGAGGAAACCAACATCCATAGGAAACCTAATATGAAATTAGGGAAGTGTCGTCACATATGTCAACCCCTTGGAATAATTTCACTAGACTCCAACTTCCAAGTGTGATCATATGTGGAACTTAAAATTCTCTCATATAGAGAAGGATAACTGACCATGCCAAGACTCATTGTCACTACTGGACAGACAAACATCTTCTCCCACTCCTATTCTTAGCCTATACTAGCACTCAAGGCATGGGTGAGGAATCTATTATCTTATTAATTCATTTAAAAACTCAATTTAATATATTATATTATCACTTAATTACGTAACCTACTAAGGATACCCATGTATCCACTTCTGGGCTCTAACACCTCCAAACCAAGCCACTTCCCCTTTAACACCTAGATAACCTACCCTAAATTCATAAATCTCAAAATAAATCTCATATATCATTATGAACCATAACATCAAAATATAGTTCCAAAGTATCATAGGAAAATACATAAATAATTTCTATCATGATAAAATCAAAGCTTCCATAAGATTGGGTTATAACAAAATTGAATGTCACATAAGTATGCAAGGCAAAAAAATGCAACACATTAACCCTAACCTCACCTCTGGTAACAATCCTAAAATGAGGACATAAAAACATTTCTTCATAACCCATAAATGCAGAAGGAAAACCATTAATTAGAATTTAGTAATAATAAAATAATTTGTAAAACACCATCAAATAATTAATTTATTAAACATAATCAAAATTAAATTCCAATACTAAGGAAATCAATTTATAATGTTATTTAAAATAAATTGATCCCAAATTTAGTAATGATTAAAAATAATATAATTTCATAAAAAATTCTCAATTTAGAAGATAATCAAATTTCTTTAATTATTAATCAATAAAATATATTAATTAATAATTAATTTATTTTTTCATATTATCAATTACAAGAAATATCAACTAATATACTTCCTATTTGGATGCCAAAGAATCCTAATTATAAATACTCAAAAAGAAGAATTACATTATATATATATATATATATATATATATATATATATATATATATAATCAACATTTACTAAGGTTATTTTATTATTATTTTATTTATTTATTTATTAATTATTCATTTATTATTATTATTATTTATTTAATATATTAAATACATATATACATATATATTATTTAAAAATATATATAAATGTTAAAAATAATTTGATTACATACGAAAAGGGTCCTCCCTTTGGGTTATTGCGGGCAGCATGGTTGCAACGGTGGGGTGGGGAATACCCCGCCTCCATCCATAACTTTTATATATTATATTTTTTTATTAGAAAAGTTATGACAAACAACATCATATATATATATATATATATATATATATATATATATATATATATATATATATATATATATATATATATTTCATTTTTATTTTTTAATAAAAGAAAATAATAGCATGAATAATATATATATACACATACATTTATTTTCCATAAAGTGAGGAATAAATAACTAGCTATTACTAAGAAGCATAATTACTTGAAAATTTGATTTGATACAAATCCTAAGATCTTCTACCTCAAATTCTATCAAAATCTAGCTGATTTAAGACGAGATTTAATTATGGAAACTCCTAACATACCAAGCACAAAATCTCAAAAGCTTAATACCCAAATTCCAAGCATGATAAGATAATCAACAAAATATATATATCACCCAGATCTAATAGGCACAAAACAAACAATCAATCTGAAATAAAAGAATTTAATCTACGAGGGTTTTCAAACCCTAACTCAAACCACTAATTGAAGAAATATGCAGAAGACTAGAAAAATGCTAAAAATCCTAAGCTTTCACAAAAATCCTTCATCCAAAACATGCAAATCTGTGTGTAGAATAATGACCAAATTCCTCCTCATAAAGAAAAAGGGATCTAAAATTTGAACTCAACCATGCAAACCTAGAACTCACCTCAACTCCACAAACTTTATTTTTATCAATCTCTCTTTTGCATGGTTTATTCAATTTTCTAATTAATAACTCCATGCACTTTTGTAATTCTTGTTTATATCAAATCACTTAACTAATAATAATTACTTTATTTATTTAATTTATTTAAATTGAATGTGCAATTATTTGCATATCAATTTTAAGTAAAAGAATATTATTTTAAATCACTTCATTATTATTTTATCCCATTTACCTCAAATTTGAATTTAATAATTTTTAAATCTTTAAGTCCCACCATTAGACTTTTAATTAAATTTTTTTAATTAATAAATGTATTTAATTAATTTTCATTAAATACCTTCACATTTAATTTTCTATATTTAATAAGATTTAATTATTTAAGTCTCATAATTAATCTTAGTAATTTTTTTAACCATTTCATAACAATCAAACCAACCAGCCAAAGACCGACTAAACCCAATACAATAATAATCATGCTTAAGGGAAAGGCTTATGAACTCACGTCACTTGGACGAATTTGGAAAAATTAAATATCAAAATCTTATCCATTATTTTAGGATAATAAAATGGCTTAGGTTGGGATTCAGACCTCAATATTATCCCCATCTTACAATTGAGACTTTGGGATAGGGCACGCTCATCCTGACAATTCAGGGAAGTCGATGCCCGATACCTACAAACATACATAAAAGACAAACATGTACATCAATATATGTATATGTATATGTTTATATGTGTGTGTGTGTGTGTGTGTGTGTCTATATATATATATATATATATATATATATATATATATATATATATATATATATATATATATATATATATATATATATATATATATATATATATATATATATATATATATATATATATATATATAACAAGAAATGACAGGATCAAAACATTTTGTGGATCTCGCAAGTAGGTAACTACGATTTCGTTCCTCAACCACATCAAGCATGTCAAATAAAAAGGTAAAACATACATTATAGCCATACACATGTAAGTATGAGGTAACTAAAATCATAAATATAAACATCAAATTAAATATATGATGCCTCATAACTATCCAATATCAAATCACCATGTAATATCATACATCCAAACCACATAATAAAATTGAAATAATCAATGCACACATGAAAGTGGCCTAAATTTTTTTGGCAATATAAAACTGAAAAAGAAAACTATGGGTGGGTACTACAAGATAACATTTTAAGGCATCGTCATAAGGATATGATCAAAATAATACTAACAACATAATCTAACATAGGTCAACACTACTATGGGAACTAGAATCAGGTGCAATAATCGAATGCATCACACATTGCAACCATTGTTCATATCTCAAGGATACTCACAGAATAACATTGTGATACCATCCAAATATAGGTAATCATTAATATACACCTCAGTGAACCATAAGCACATCACAAGTCTCATAAGCCATAAATAAAGCATAACTAATATGCCAATATAACAACATTAGTCAAATTGATGCAAGGACCTCTGTAGGTCATAATCTCATACAGAAACTTCCGGAGGTCATAACTTTTGACTCAAGTCTGGGTTTTTGCTAAGATTTTTCTAGTGCGTGCCTCAGGTGGTGGAATTTGTTTTGCTAATGGATCTCTGATAGATTGGGGCCCATTTTAGCACATTTTCAGGAGCTGAAAGTTTCATCTCCGGCTCCGAAATTAGCTTTTAGTATTTTTTCTCTAGTTTTTAGAAAGTTCTATTTTGTAATAAATTCGAGTATATGTTATCAAATCTTAGATATTAGTTGGCAATTCATTCTGACAGAGTCGAGGGCATGTTTAGGGAAAATCTCAGCTTTTTAAGTGTTGTTTCAAAAATTACCAAAAATGGCAAAAAACACCTGTGGAAAAAACTACCAAAAAGGGTAATTTTTAGATTTCTTATTTTTTCTAGTTTTTTGGTTACTTAAGAGTTTGTAGAAAATTGTAGAGGCAGTCAGTGATGAATGATAAATATTGAAGTACTCAAATCTGTGTAATTTGTCATGTGATCAATTTTATTGTTAACAGAGTGTGTTCTGCTACATCATTTGGTATCAAAGTAGGAAGATGGCTGCGAGAGGAAGAGGAAGAGGAAGAGGAAGAGGAGGTGTAACACCGATGCAAAGATTGATGTTGGATATGAAGAGATAGATTGAACGATTCAGTGAATGAATGGATAATCAAGGGATACAAGGAGGGAATGAATCTGATGAAGAGGGAAACCAAAGAGGTGCTAACCAAAATGAAGAATATATAGGAGAAAGGCTGGAAGAAATGAGCTATGATGCTAGAGTTCTCAGGGCTTTGGAAGGAAGCAGTGAATCGATCAAGGTTGACATTTCAGACTACGCTAGTAGTCTTAAGCCAGAAGAATTAATAGACTGGCTAAACGAGATGGGAAATTTTTTTGAATGGAAGCCTATAACAGAAGAAAAGAAGATGAAGTTCGCATGCACAAAACTAAAAGGACATGCAATGATATGGTGGGATCATCTCCAAAAGGAACAAACCAGAAAAGGAAAGGAAAACATTAAGACATGGAGCAAAATGGAGAAAAATCTGAAAGAAAAATTCTTACCCATGGATTATTCACAAACCCTCTTTCACAGGTTCCAGAATTTGAAACAGAACTTGTCTTAAGTGCAAGACTATACAAATGAATTCTACAAGCTATCCATGCAGATAAAACATCAAGAAAATAATGAGTAGATGGCTGCTAGATATATGAATGGCCTAAAATTCTCCATCCAAGATGAGTTGAGCATGCATCGTGTCAACAGTATGGAAGAAGCCTACCAATTAGCCCTGAAGGCTGAAGAAAAGTAGAATAGGCAATATATCCAGAGAGATAGAGGTGGTCGAAGGGGTACCTCAACTCCATTTCAAGGAGATTGTAATAATGGTCGGGGAGATCCTTTTCAAGGATTCAAAAAAAATATAGACACTAGGCAAGATCCTCCAAATCAAGAAAAAGGAAGGGGGTTCCAAAGAGGATGAGGTTACGGAAGCAGAAGAGGCTGGGAAAATCAGAGAAGGCCTTTCACTTGTTTTAGGGGTGGAGAAGAAGGACACAGAGCCTTTGAATATTCCAATTATAACACACTAGAAATAAATGAATGAGGACAACCTAGAGTGAACCTGGTAAAGCCAAAATTCATAGAAGCAAGAACAAAGCAAGAAGTCCTACCAGATGTGGGAGAAACTCTCATGATGAGCAGATCAATGATCATTCTAGAGAAGGAAGAAGTCCCTGCAAAGAGGTCTGATGAATCGTGGCTTTGAACCAACATCTTTTGAACTAGATGCACCTCAGGCGGAAAGTTATGCCAAGTTATTGTTGATGGGGGTAGTTGTGAGAATATGGTAGCTAAGGAAATGGTAGAGAAATTAAATCTACAATGTGAGAAACATACTCATCCTTACTGTATTGCATGGTTTAAGAAAGGAAATGAGGTTACTATTGATAAAATATGTTTGGTTAGGTTTATGATAGGAAAAATCTATAAGGATGAGATATGGTGTGATGTTATTCCTATGGATGCTTGTCATATTTTGTTGGGAAGGCCATGGTAGTATGATAGGAAGATCATGCACGATGGAGATAAAAATACATATACCTTCTGGAAGGATGGCTCTAAAGTGACTCTCTTGCCACTTAAGGATGAAAGGAAGAATGAGACCATGTTGTCTGCAAAGGATGTTGTCAAAGAAATGAAGGTGACAAGTTGCTGCTATGCATTGGTAGTAAAAAGGGGAGAAGAACTTGAAGACATAATACAACATGACGTAGTAAAGATACTAGAAGAATTTGCTGATGTTATTCAAAATGAGCTACCTGACGGTCTCCCACCAAAAAGGGATATACAACACCATATTGATCTGATTCCTAGAGAAACTCTTCCTAATCAAGCAACTTATCGATTGTACCAACACAACATGTAGAGCTCAACAAACAAGTAACAGAACTGGTTGAGAAAGGCCTGGTTAGAGAAAGCATGAGTCCATGTGTTGTGCCGACATTGTTAACCCCAAAGAAGGATGGAACATGGAGGATGTGCACTGACAGTAGAGAAATTAATAAGATTACTATCAAGCATTAGTTTCCTATTCCTTGTATAGAGGATATGATGGATGAATTAGCAAGGGCCAAATAGTTCAACAAGATTCATCTATGAAGTGGATAACACCAGATTCAAATTCATGAAGGAGATGAGTGGAAGACAACTTTTAAGACAAGGGATGGCTTGTATGAATGGATGGTTATGCCATTTGGGCTTTCTAATGCACCAAGTACATTCATGAGATTGCTGAATACTATCTTATGACACTACATTGGTAAGTTTGTTGTAGTTTATTTTGATGATATCCTAATTTATAGCAAAAACAAAGGAGACCACCTAGAACACTTAAGGACCATCTTGAGTGTACTAAGGAAAGAGAAGCTCTATGCAAATTTAAGGAAGTGCAGATTCATGCAAAATAGTTTGACTTTTCTGGGCTTTGTCATTGGTGAAGATGGTGTTCAGATGGACCCAGAAAAGGTCAAGGCAATACTAGAATGGCCTAGTCCATCCAGCATAACAGGGGTAAGGAGTTTTCACAGATTGGCAACCTTCTATAGAAAGTTCATTTAGAATTTTAGCAGTATTGTAGCACCCATCATAGATTGTACGAAAGGAAGGGAATTCACATGGACAATAGATGTTGAAGAGAGTTTCCAATTCTTGAACAAAAAGGTAACTGAAGCTCCTATATTGGAACTTCCAAATTTTGATAAAGTATTCGAAGTAGAGTGTGATGCTTCCCATGTTGTGATAGGTGTTGTTCTTAGCGAGACAAGTAAACCAATAGCCTTTTTCAGTGAAAAGTTAAATGATGCAGGAAGAACTATTCTACCTATGATTTAGAATTTCATGCTATTGTTCAAGCCTTAAGGCATTTGAGGCATTATATGGTCCCACAAGAATTTGTACTATTTACAAATCACTTGGCCCCTAATTATGTGAACACACAAAAGAAATTGAATAGTAGGCATGCTAAATGGTTATCTTTCTTGCAAGGGTATAATTTTGTTTTGAAGCATAAGTCTAGAAAGCAGAACCAGATTGCTGATGCCCTAAGTCGGCGTGTTACACTCATAACTACAATGGAATCAGAGGTCATTGGTTTTGATGCTATTAAAGTTTTGGATGAGGCTAATGATGATTTTTGGGAAATTATAGAGAAGATTAAAGAACTAGGAACTAATCTTTTGGATCACATGAGAGGAGAATACTTTATGCAGGATGGTTACCTCTTTAAAAGGAAGTATACCAGCTGGTTCCATGAGGGAAAATATTATCCGAGAATTTCATAGTGGTGGTTTGGCTGGTCACTTTGGGAAGGACAAGACAATAGCCTTGGTTGAAGACTAGTACTACTGGCCCAAATTGAAAAGGGACATTACCAAGTACGTGGAAAGGTGCAGAATCTATCAAGTGGCTAAAGGTCACTCCCAAAACACAAGATTGTATACACCTCTACTTGTACCCCTCAAGCCATGGATAGATGTGAGTATGGATTTTGTATTGGGGCTTCCCCACACCCAGCGAGGTACAGATTCTATCTTTGTAGTTGTTGATAGATTCTCTAAGATGGCTCATTTTATTGCTTGTTAAAAACCTAATGATGCCACAAGGATAGCCAACTTATTTTTCTCAGAAGTTGTTAGACTCCATGGCATTCCAAAGACTATCACTTCTGACAGTGATACTAAGTTTTTGAGTCATTTCTGGAGGACCTTATGGAAGAAGATGGGAACATAGTTGCTGTTCAGTAGTGCCTATCATCCCCAAACTGATGGGCAAACTAAGGTAGTCAATCAGAGTTTGGGAAACCTATTACAGTGTATTGTTGTTGAAAAGCCCAAGTAGTGGGACTTAGCATTGCCTCAAGAAAAGTTTTCTTACAACAGTTTTGTTAATAAATCAATTGGCAAATCTCCTTTTCAGATCATATATGGTAAGAATCATCAAGGTGTTTTGGACCTTGTACAACTTCCTGTGCAAGACCAAATTAGCGATGATGGGGAAGCATTTGCTGAACACCTTCAACAACTTCAACATGATGTGAGGAGTAAATTAAAAGATAGCAATGAGCGATATAAGGCTGCTGCAAATGCCACTAGAAGGAGACATGTATTTAATGCAGGTGATTTGGTGATGGTATACTTGAGGCATGAGCGATTTCCCACTGGCACATATCATAAGCTGAAATACAAAAAGATAGGTCCTTGTCAAATTTTGAAGAAGATCAATGATAATGCTTATGAGGTTTGTCTAGCAAATGATCTGGATATTTCTCTTGTCTTTAATGTTTCTGATTTATATGCATTTCATGGAGAACTAGCTCAGCCAACTAGTATAGATGAGGTGGATTGGCATCACCACCTTCCAAGAAAAAAGAAGGAAATGATTGCCCATATTTTGTACAAGAAGTCTACAGTCACCCATAATGGTCATTATAATAGGTACTTGATTCAGTGGGAGGGATTACCGGCAACAGATAGCACCTGGATCTCAGAATGGGAAGTGATGAGGTTGGACCCCGCAAAGTTACAACATTTCATAGAAAACCACTTGCAGGAGTTGCGTTCCTTTAAAGAAGGGGAGAATGATGCAGGGCCCTCTGTATGTCATAATCTCATACAAAAACTTTTGGAGGTCATAACTTTTGACTTAGGTTTGGGTTTTTGCTAAGATTTTTTGGGTGCATGCCTCAACTGGTGGCATTTGTTTTGCCAATAATCTCAGATCGATTGGGGCTCACTTTGGGACATTTTCAGGAGCTGAAAGTTTCATCTCGGGCTTCGAAATCAGCTTTTTGTGTTTTTTCTCTAGTTTTTAGAAAGTTCTATTTTGTAATAAATTCAAGTTTATGTTATCAAATCTCGGATATTAGTTGGCAATTCATTCTAACATAGTGGAGGGCATGTTTAGGAAAAATATCAGCTTTTTAGGTGTTGTTTCAAAAATTACCAAAAATGGCAAAAAACACTTGTGGAAAAAACTACCAAAAAGGGTAATTTTTAGATTTCTTGTTTTTTCTAGTTTTTTGGTTACTTAAGAGTTTGCAGTGAATTGTAGAGGCAGTCAGTGATGAATGAGAAATATTGAAGTACTCAAATATGTGTAATTTGTCATGTGATCGATTTTATTGTTAACAGAGTGTGTTGTGCTACATCATTTAGTATCAGAGCAGGAAGACGGTTGGGAAAGGAAGAGGAAGAGGAAGAGGAGGCGTAACACCGATGCAAAGATTGATGTTGGATATACAGAGATAGATTGAATGACTCAATGAATGAATGGATAATCAAGGGATACAAGGAGGGAATGAATCTGATGAAGAGGGAAACCAAAGAGGTGCTGACCAAAATGAAGAATATATAGGAGAAAGGATGGAAGAAATTACCTATGAAGATAGAGTTCTCATGGTTTTGGAAGGAAGGAGTGAATCGATCAAGGTTGACATTTTAGACTACACTGGTAGTCTTAAGCCAGAAGAATTAATAGATTGGCTAAACGAGATGGGAAATTTTTTTGAATGGAAGCCTATGACAAAAGAAAAGAAGATGAAGTTCGCATGCACAAAACTAAAAGGACATGCAATGATATGGTGGGATCATCTCCAAAAGGAATGACCCAAAAAAGGAAAGGAAAACATTAAGACATGGAGCAAGATGGAGAAAAAGCTCAAAGAAAAATTCTTACCCATGGATTATTCACAAACCCTCTTTCGTAGGTTCCAGAATTTGAAACAGAACTTGTCTTAAGTGCAAGACTATACAAATGAATTCTACAAGCTATCGGTGCACATAAAGCATCAAGAAAATAATGAGCAGATGGCTGCTAGATATATGAATGGCCTAAAATTCTCCATCCAAGATGAGTTGAGCATGCATCATGTCAATAGTATGGAAGAAGCCTACTAATTAGCCCTAAAGGCTGAAGAAAAGAAGAATAGGCAATATATCCAGAGGAATTGAGGTGGTCGAAGGGGTACCTCAACTCCATTTCAAGGAGGTTCTAATAATGGTCGGGGAGATCCTTTTCAAGGATTTGATAAAAATATAGACACTAGGCAAGATCCTCCAAATCAAGAAAGAGGAAGGGGGTTCCAAAGAGGATGAGGTTACAGAAGCGGAAGAGGCTAGGAAAATCAGAGAAGGCCTTTCACTTGTTTTAGGTGTGGAGAAGAAGGACACAAAGCCTTTGAATGCTCCAATTATAACACACCAGAAAGAAATCAAGGAGGACAACCTAGAGTGAACTTGGTTCAGCCAAAATTCATAGAAGCAGGAATAGAGCAAGAAGTCCTACCAAACGTGGGAGAAACTCTCATGATGAGGAGATCAATGATCATTCTAGAGAAGAAAGAAGTCCCTACAAAGAGCTCGGATGAATCGTGGCTTCGAACCAACATCTTCTGAACTAGATGCACCTCAGGTGGAAAGGTATGCCAAGTTATTATTGATGAGGGTAGTTTTGAGAATATGGTAGCTAAGGAAATGGTAGAGAAATTAAATCTACAATGTGAGAAACATCCTCATCCTTACCATATTGCATGGTTTAAGAAAGGAAATGAGGTTACTATTGATAAAAGATGTTTGGTTAGGTTTACTATAGGAAAAATCTATAAGGATGAGATATGGTTTGATGTTATTCCTATGGATGCTTGTTATATTTTGTTGGGAAGGCCATGGCAGTATGATAGGAAGATCATGCACAATGGAGAGAAAAATACATATACCTTCTAGAAGGATGGCTCTAAAGTGACTCTCTTGCCACTTAAGGATGAAAGGAAGAATGAGACCATGTTGTTTGCAAAGGATGTTGTCAAAGAAATGAAGGTGATAGGTTGCTGCTATGCATTGGTAGTAAAAGGGGAGAAGAACTCAAAGACATAATACCACATGATGCAGTAAAGATACTAGAAGAATTTTTTGATGTTATTCCAAATTAGCTACCTTACCGTCTCCCACCAAAAAGGGATATACAACACCATATTGATCTGAATCCTAGAGCAACTCTTCCTAATCAAGCAGCTTATCGACTAAACCCAACACAACATGTAGAGTTCAAAAAATAAGTAACAGAACTAGTTGAGAAAGGCCTGGTTAGAGAAAGCATGAGTCCATGTGCTGTGTCAGCATTGTTGACCACAAAGAAGGATGGAACATGGAGGATGTGCACTGACAGTAGAGCAATTAATAATATTACTATCAAGTATCGGTTTCCTATTCCTCGTATAGAGGATATGATGGACGAATTAGCAAGGGCTAAATACTTCAACAAAATTGATCTACGAAGTGGATACCATCAGATTCAAATTCATGAAGGAGATGAGTGGAAGAAAACTGTTAAGAACAAGGATGGCTTGTATGAATGGATGGTTATGCCATTTGGGCTTTCTAATGCGTGAAGTACATTCATTTGATTGATGAATACTATCTTATAACCCTACATTGGTAAGTTTGTTGTAGTTTATTTTGATGATATCCTAATTTATAGAAAAAACAAAGGAGACCATCTGGAACACTTAAGGACCATCTTGAGTGTACTGAGGAAAGCGAAGCTCTGTGCAAATTTAACGAAGTGCAGAGTCATGCAAAATAGTTTGACTTTTCTGGGCTTTGTCATTGGTGAAGATGGTGTTTAGATGGACCCAGAGAAGGTCAAGGCAATAATAGAATGGCCTAGTCCATCCAACATAACATGGGTAAGGAGTTTTCATGGATTGGCAACCTTCTATAGAAAATTCATTCAAAATTTTAGTAGTATTGTAGATACCATCACAGATTGTATGAAAGGAAGGTAATTCACATTGACAACAGATGGTGAATAGAGTTTCCAATTCTTGAAGAAAAAGGTAACTGAAGCTCCTATATTGGCACTTCCAAATTTTGATAAAGTATTTGAAGTAGAGTGTGATGCTTCCCATGTTGGGATAGGTGCTATTCTTAGCCAGACAGGTAAACCAATAGCCTTTTTCAGTGAAAAGTTAAATGATGCAAGGAAGAACTATTCTACCTATGATTTAGAATTTTATGCTATTGTTCAAGCCTTAAGGCATTGGAGGAATTATCTGGTCCCATAAGAATTTGTACTATTTACAGATCACTTGTCCCAGAAGTATGTGAACACATAGAAGAAATTGAATAGTAGGCATGCTAAATGGGTGTCTTTCTTGCAAGGGTATAGTTTTTTTTGAAGCATAAGTTTGGAAAGTAGAACCAGGTTGCTGATGCCCTAAGTCGGTGTGTTACACTCATAACTACAATGGAATTACAGGTCATTGGTTTTGATACTATAAAGTTTTGTATGAGGCTGATGATGATTTTTGGGAAATTATAGAGAAGATTAAAGAACCTGGAAATAATCTTTTGGATCACATGAGAGGAGAATACTTTATGCAGGATGGTTACCTCTTTAAAGGGAAACAAACTTTGTATACTAGTTGGTTCCATGAGGGAAAATATTATCATGGAATTTCATAGTGGTGGTTTGGCTGGTCACTTTGGGAAGGACAAGACAATAGCCTTGGTTGAGGACAAGTACTGCTGGCCCAAACTGAAAAGGGACATTACCAAGTACGTGGCAAGGTGCAGAATCTGTCAAGTGGCTAAAGGTCACTCCCAAAACACAAGATTGTATACACCTCTACTTGTACCCCTCGAGCCATGGATAGATGTGAGTATGGATTTTGTATTGGGGCTTCCCCACACCCAGAGAGGTACAAATTCTATCTTTGTAGTTGTTGATAGATTCTCTAAGATGGCTCATTTTATTTCTTGTAAAAAAACTAATGATGCCACAAGGATAGCCAACTTATTTTTCTCAAAATTTGTTAGACTCCATGGCATTTCAAAGACTATCACTTCTGACAGGGATACTAAGTTTTTGAGTCATTTCTGGAGGACCTTATGGAAGAAGATGGGAACACAGTTGCAGGTCAGTAGTGCCTATCATCCCCAAACTGATGGGCAAATTGAGGTAGTCAATCAGAGTTTGGGAAACCTATTATGGTGTATTGTTGGTGAAAATCCGAAGCAGTGGGACTTAGCATTGCCTCAAGTAGAGTTTGCTTACAACAATTCTGTTAACAGATCAACTGGCAAATCTCCTTTTCAGATCATATATGGTAAAATTCCTCAGGGTGTTTTGGACCTTGGACAACTCCCTGTGCAAGACAGAATTAGCGATGATGGGGAAGCATTTGATGAACACCTTCAACAACTTCAACATGATGTGAGGAGTAAATTACAAGATAGGAATGAGTGATATAAGGCTGCTGCAGATGCCACTAGAAGGAGACAGGTATTTAATCCAGTTGATTTGGTGATGGTATACTTGAGGCATGAGCGATTTCCCACTGGCACATATCATAAAATAATATACAAAAAGATAGGTCCTTGCCAAATTTTGAAGAAGATCAATGATAATTGTTATGAGGTTTGTCTACCAGATGATCTGTATATTTCTCCTGTCTTTAATGTTTCTGATTTATATGCATTTCATGGAGAACTACCTCAACCAGCCAGTACAGATGAGGTGGATTGGCATCACCACCTTCCAAGTGAAAGAAGGAAATGATTGCCCACATTTTGGACAATAGTCTACAGTCACCTAGAATGGTCATTATAATAGGTACATGATTTAGTGGGAGGGATTACCAGGAACAGATAGCACTTGGATCTCAGAATGGGAAGTGATGAAGTTAGACCCCGCAAAGTTACAATAGTTCACAGAAAACCACTTGCAGGAGTTGCATTCCTTTAAAGAACTAGAGAATGATGCAGGGCCCTTTGTAGGTCATAATCTCATACAGAAACTTCTGAAGGTCATAACTTTTGACTCAAGTCTGGGTTTTTGCTAAGATTTCTCAGGTGCGTGCCTCAGGTGGTGGCATATGTTTTGCTAATGATCTCAAATTGATTGGGGCCCATTTTAGCACATTTTTAGTGGCTTAAAGTTTTATCTCGGGCTCCAAAATCAGCATTTAGTGTTTTTTCTCTAGTTTTTAGAAAGTTCTATTTTGTAATAAATTTGAGTTTATGTTATCAAATCTCAGATATTAGTTAGCAATTCATTCTAACTTAGTCAAGGGCATGTTTATGAAAAATCTCAGCTTTTTAGGTGTTGTTTCAAAAATTACCAAAAATGGCAAAAAACACCTATGGAAAAAACTACCAAAAAGGGTAATTTTTGGATTTCTTGTTTTTTTCTAGTTTTTTGGTTCCTTAAGAGTTTGCAGTGAATTGTAGAGGCAGTCAGTGATGAATGTGAAATATTGAAGTAGTCAAATCTATGTAATTTGTCTTGTGATCGATTTTATTGTTAACAGAGTGTGTTGTGCTACATCATTTGGTATCAGAGCAGGAAGATGGCTGGGAGAGGAAGAGGAAGAGGAAGAGGAGGCGTAACACCAATGCAAAGATTGATGTTGGATATGTAGAGAGAGATTGAATGACTCAGTGAATGAATGGATAATCAAGGGATACATGGAGGGAATGAATCTGATGAAGAGGGAAACCAAAGAGGTGCTGACCAAAATGAAGAATATATAGGAGAAAGGCTAGAAGATATAGTTCTTAGGGCTTTGGAAGGAAGGAGTGAATCGATCAAGGTTGACATTTCAGACTATGCTGGTAGTCTTAAGCCATAAGAATTAATACTCTGGCTAAACGAGATGGTAAATTTTTTTGAATGGAAGCCTATGACAGAAGAAAAGAAGATGAAGTTTGCATGCACAAAACTAAAAGGACATGCAATGATATGGTGGGATCATCTCCAAAAGGAATGAACTAGAAAAGGAAAGGAAAAGATTAAGACATGGAGCAAGATTGAGACAAAGCCCCAAAAAAAATTCTTACCCATGGATTATTCACAAACCCTCTTTCACAAGATCCAGAATTTGAAACAGAACTTGTCTTAAGTGGAAGACTATACAAATGAATTCTACAAGAAATCCATGCACATAGAGCATCAATAAAATAATGAGCAAATGGCTGCTAGATATATGAATGGCCTAAAATTATCCATCCAAGATGAGTTGAGCATGCATCGTGTCAACAATATGGAAGAAGCCTACCAATTAGCCCTGAAGGTTGAAGAAAAGAAGAATAGGCAATATATCCAGAGGAATTGAGGTGGTCAAAGGGGTACCTCAACTCCATTTCAAGGAGGTTCTAATAATGGTTGGGGAGATCCTTTTCAAGGATTCAAAAAAAATATAGACACTAGGCAAGATCCTCCAAATCAAGAAAGAGGAATGGGGTTCCAAAGAGGACGAGGTTACGGAAGTGGAAGAGGCTGGGAAAATCAGAGAAGGCCTTTCACTTGTTTTAGGTGTGGAGAAGAAGGACATAGAGCCTTTGAATGTTCCAATTATAAAACACCAGAAAGAAATCAAGGAGGACAACCTAGAGTGAACCTGTTTCAGCCAGAATTCATAGAAGTAGGAACAAAGAAAGAAGTCCTACCAGACGTGGGAGAGGCTCTCATGATGAGGAGATCAATGATCATTCGAGAGAAGGAAGAAGTCCCTCCCAAGAGCTCTGATGAATCATGGCTTCGAACCAACATCTTCCGAACTAGATGCACCTCAGGCGGAAAGGTATGCAAAGTTATTGTTGATGGGGGTAGTTGTGAGAATATGGTAGCTAAGAAAATGGTAGAGAAGTTAAATCTGCAATGTGAGAAACATTCTCATCCTCACCGTATTGCATGGTTTAAGAAAGGAAATGAGGTTACTATTGATAAGAGATGTTTGGTTGGGTTTACTATAGGAAAAATCTATAAGGATGAGATATGGTGTGATTTTATTCCTATGGATGCTTGTCATATTTTGTTGTGAAGTCCATGGCAGTATGATAGGAAGATCATGCACGATGGAGAGAAAAATACATATACCTTCTAGAAGGATGGCTCTAAAGTGACTCTCTTACCACTTAAGGATGAAAGGAAGAATGAGAACATGTTGTCTACAAATGATGTTGTCAAAGAAATGAAGGCGATAGGTTTCTGCTATGCATTGGTAGTAAAAAGGGGAGAAGAACTCAAAGACATAATACCACATGATGCAATAAAGATACTAGAATAATTTTCTGATGTTATTCTGAATGAGCTACATGATGGTCTCCCACCAAAAAGGGATATACAACACCATATTTATCTGATTCCTGGAGCAACTCTTCCTAATCAAGCAGCTTATCGACTGAACCCAACACAACATGCAAAGCTCAACAAACAAGTAACAGAATTGGTTGAGAAAGGCCTGGTTAGAGAAAGCATGAGTCCATGTGCTGTCCCGACACTGTTGACCCCAAAGAAGGATGGAACATGGAGGATGTGCACTAACAGTAGAGAAATTAATAAGATTACTATCAAGTATTGGTTTCCTATTCCTCATATAGAGGATATGATGGATGAATTAGTAGGGGACAATTACTTCAGCAAGATTGATCTATGAAGTGAATACCACTAGATTCAAATTCGTGAAGGATATGAGTGGAAGATAGCTTTTAGGACTAGGGATGGCTTGTATGAATGGATGGTTATGCCATTTGGGCTTTCTAATGCACCAAGTACATTCATGAGATTGATGAATACTATCTTACGACCCTACATTAATAAGTTTGTTGTAGTTTATTTTGATGATATCCTAATTTATATAAAAAACAAAGGAGACCACCTAGAACACTTAAGGACCATCCTGAGTGTACTGATGAAAGAGAAGCTCTGGGAAAATTTAAAGAAGTGAAGATTCATGCAAAATAGTTTGACTTTTCTGGGCTTTGTCATTGGTGAAGATGGTGTTCAGATGGACCTAGAAAAGGTCAAGGCAATACTAGAATGGCCTAGTCCATCCAGCATAACAGGGGTAAGGAGTTTTCATGGATTGGCAACCTTCTATAGAAAGTTCATTTAGAATTTTAGTAGTATTGTAGCACCCATCACAGATTGTATGAAAGGAAGGGAATTCACATGGACAACAGATGCTGAACAGAGTTTCCAATTCTTGAAGAAAAAGGTAATTGAAGCTCCTATATTGGCACTTCCAAATTTTGATAAAGTATTTGAAGTAGAGTGTGATGCTTCCCATGCTGTGATAGGTGATGTTCTTAGCCAAACAGGTAAACCAGTAGCCTTTTTCAATGAAAAGTTAAATGATGCAAGGAAGAACTATTCTACCTATGATTTAGAATTTTATGCTATTGTTCAAGCCTTAAGGCATTGGAGGCATTATCTAGTCCCACAAGAATTTATACTATTTACAGATCACTTGGCCTTGAAGTATGTGAACACATAGAAGAAATTGAATAGTAGGCATGCTAAATGGGTGTCTTTCTTGCAAGGGTATAATTTTGTTTTGAAGCATAAGTCTGGAAACCAGAACCAGGTTGTCGATGCCCTAAGTCAGCGTATTACACTCATAACTACAATGGAATCAGAGGTCATTGGTTTTGATGCTATTAAAGTTTTGTATGAGGATGATGATGATTTTTGGGAAATTACAGAGAAGATTAAAGAACCAGAAACTAATCTTTTGGATCACATGAGAGGAGAATACTTTATGCAGGATGGTTACCTCTTTAAAGGGAAATAACTTTGTATACCAGCTGGTTCCATGAGGGAAAATATTATCTGAGAATTTCATAGTGGTGGTTTGGCTGGTCACTTTGGGAAGGACAAGACAATAGCCTTGGTTGAAGACAAGTACTACTGGCCCAATCTAAAAAGGGACATTACCAAGTACATTGCAAGGTGCAAAATCTATCAAGTGGCTAAAGGTCACTCCCAAAACACAAGATTGTATACACCTCTACCTTTACCCCTCGAGCCATGGATAGATGTGAGTATGGATTTTATATTGGGGCTTCCCCACACCTAGCGCGGTATAGATTCTATCTTTGTACTTGTTGATATATTCTCTAAGATGGCTCATTTTATTGCTTGTAAAAAAGCTAATGATGCCACAAGGATAGCCAACTTATTTCTCTTAGAATTTGTTAGACTCCATGGCTTTCCGAAGACTATCACTTGTGACAGGGATACTAATTTTTTGAGTCATTTCTGGAGGACCTTATGGAAGAAGATGGGAACACAGTTGCAGTTCAGTAGTGCCTATCATCCCCAAACTGATGGGCAAACTTAGGTAGTCAATCATAGTTTGGGAAACCTGTTACGGTGTATTGGTGGTGAAAAGCCCAAGCAGTGGGACATAGCATTGCCTCAAGCAGAGTTTTCTTACAATAGTTCTGTTAACAGATCAACTGGTAAATCTCCTTTTCAAATCGTATATGGTAAGAATCCTTAGAGTGTTTTGGACCTTGGACAACTCCCTGTGCAAGATAGAATTAGCGATGATGGGGAAGCTTTTGCTGAACACCTTCAACAACTTCAACATGATGTGAGGAGTAAATTACAGGATAGCAATGAGCAATATAAGGCTGCTGCAGATGCCACTAGAAGGAGACAGGTATTTAATGCAGGTAATTTGGTGATGGCATACTTGAGGCATGAGCGATTTCCCACTGGCACATATCATAAACTGAAATACAAAAAGATAGGTCCTTGTCGAATTTCAAGGAAGATCAATGATAATGCTTATGAGGTTTGTCTACCAGATGATCTAGATATTTCTCCTATCTTTAATGTTTCTGATTTATATGCATTTCATGGAGAACTACCTCAGCCAACTAGTATAGATGAGGTGGATTGGCATCACCACCTTCCAAGCAAAAAGAAGGAAATGATTGCCCATATTTTGGACAAGCAGTCTATAGTCAACCGGAATGGTCATTATAATAGGTACCTGATTCAGTGGGAGGTATTACAAGCAATAGATAGCACCTGGATCTCAGGATGGGTAGTGATGAAGTTGGACCCCACAAAGTTACAAAAATTCACAGAAAACCACTTGTAGGAGTTGTGTTCCTTTAAAGAAGGGGAGAATGATGTAGGGCCCTCTATAGGTCATAATCTCATATAGAAACTTCTGGAGGTCATAACTTTTGACTCAGGTCTGTGTTTTTGCTAAGATTTTTTGGGTGTGTGCCTCAGGTGGTGGAATTTTTTTTGCCAATTATCTCAGATTGATTGGGGCCTATTTTAGCACATTTTTAGGAGCTGAAAGTTTCATCTCGAGCTCCGAAATCAGCTTTTAGTATTTTTTCTCTAGTTTTTAGAAAGTTCTATTTTGTAGTAAATTTGAGTTTATGTTGTCAAATCTCAAATATTAGTTGGCAATTCATTCTAACTTAGTCGAGGGCATGTTTAGGGTAAATCTCAACTTTTTACTAGGTGTTGTTTTGAAAATTACTAAAAATGACAAAAAACACCTTTGGAAAAAAATTGCCAAAAAGGGTAATTTTTAGATTTCTTGTTTTTTCTAGTTTTTTGGTTACTTAAGAGTTTGCAGTGAATTATAGAGGCAGTCAGTGATGAATGAGAAATATTGAAGTACTCAAATCTGTGTAATTTGTCTTGTGATCGATTTTATTGTTAACAGAGTGTGTTGTGCTACATCACAAATCACCCCAAGGGTGTAGACAACTCATGGGTCCCAACATGATCATCAAGAAGAGAGAACATCAATGTCACATCCATTAGGATGTAACATAAAATATAAATGGGAGAGGAAATACATCATCCCCGCTAAATACTAGGATTACTCTTGGAAGCCTGCAAGTCAACCGCACAAAGCACACCAAGTGTGGGATCAAAATTGATCCATCACAAGAATAGCCAATTGAATTCTTCACAAGTCCAACCAACTCACTCAAATACTTACCAACTAGCTCTTCAACCACTGAAAGGGTCAACCACCAAAAGAAAGAGTACCAAGCTCTTTGGAATTCCTTCAACAAGGAACTAATGTGTTCTAGGAAACCACTTCTAGCCATGATATCTATAATAAGAGACATAACACAAGACACTCTATCTTTTCATGAGGTTCCCAACTACAAACTAGCACATATCTAGATCTATCCAAGATCAAAGAACCACATACTTCCAAGTCAAACTTGGGAACATGGAGAAAATTCCAATCAAGAGCATTCTTAAATCAAGTTGGAATCTCACTAATTCATCAACAACTCTCAAAAGGTAAAGATTCTCTTTACCAAAACTACACTCTTCTAAGGGATGCTACATCTAACTCAGGGTATCAAGGGGTACAAACACACCAAGTTGTATAGTCACAACCAAGAGAACTCTCATTGCAAAAGGTCAATAGTGTACTCCTTCCTTTCGAAGGGATACCCACAATACAACTTACCACCAAGAACAAGAGAAACATGATTTCTGTGATGCGAAGAGCTCAACTATTGCTGGAAACTAGGGTCACTTATTAGGTGACAAGGCATAGTCTCATCTTAAACAAGGTGGAAATGAATCCAATGATGGACGTCATCTTACACTCAACTTCATACCAAATTGCACATGATGGTAAGATATGCCTAACAATACCATGTCCTTCTAGCCAACACTAGGAATACCACTCACAAACAACTTATGAACCTAATCTCTGACATGGAGTCTAGTCATAATGGCATCACTTAACCAAAGTAATAATATACATAAATAAGCATAATAAGATTAAGCTATAGAGTGTTAGGTCTAGTAAGGGAATCTCTCTACCTCCACACTATGCCAGTTTGAGAAGAGTTAGGGAAACTTGCAACAAAACCAACCATCTAAACATTCACCCACTTTGAAAGAGGAGCACTTAGAGAAATGCATAGTGATCAAGACCAATAACACAGATTGAAACTCATGGGTGGAATAAGTCACACCCAATTGCTAGATATGACATCACACTAAGAAAGGGGCACTTAGAGTCTGTAAATCACCTCACAAAAGAAGATAAGAATCATAATGAGTATTCATGCAAAGCAAGAATCCCAATTAATGCACAAAGGAGGTTTGTGGAGAAATAAAAATTCATCATTTAACCTTTCACATACAAATGTTAAGCTTCTCTAATGACTATAAATCTGATTTGTGATGACTAAATTAACCTCTACTCGATAAAGGGTATATGGAAAAATCATTAGATTCCTTAAAAAATGGCTAAAAATGCTCTCTGGTCATGAAATGATACAAGAAGACACTTTTTAGTATGATAAAAGGTTGTTAGCCATGTGATAAAATGGTTATAGAAGATTTATGTCTCATGAAATAGAAGAGTTATGTTGTATGCAATATAAGAGTTATGGTGTATGACATAACTCCTTGCAACAAATAGCCTCCACTCCATAAGCCATAACTCTTACATCCAGACTCTGATTGACTCCATTCAAAAACTACTAGAAAGATCTTGACAATTTCTACAATATGAAGATCCCAAAACTATCTTATACAATCAATAATTTGGACACCATACAAATAATCAAACATACTTAAAAGTAGATAGTCCTAGCTGCCAAAGCATGGAACAAACAACATATCCTAAACAACCAAGGAGTAAGCAAGTCAACACCAACATACGACATGAAATGAAAAATAGTTACACATACTTTAACAATAAAATCTCTTTTAAAATTACTTACATTAACTCAACCATATTACAAGTAGTTATGAGAATCTGAACTAAAGTATTTACACTCCAATTCATTCGAATCAATTAAGACATAAAAATAACATGTATTATTACACAATTTATTTTCCTTTTAAGAACAAAAAATGATTTTATTATAATTAAAATAAAATTCATTTTCATTAACACCTTTACATATACTAAGAAACACACCATAGAATGTTCTTTGTGATATTCTCCCTTACACATACTATTAGAGGTCTGTAATGAACATGATAGAGTCACAACACAAAATTGGGAAGTAGTAGAAAATATTCAAAATAGTCACCATGAAACAAAAGAAGAAGCCCAAATGGGGGAATTGTCAATTACAATAGTAAATCCAAAAATACGTGTATTTCAACAATAAATCAAAGTGACAACTATAATGTCCTTGCCAGGGAACCTGTAATCACCGAAAAATGGACAAGATCAATTTATTGAGAAATCAAGGCAAATTCAATTCAATTAAATCAAATGAAGATCAAATCAGCGATAAATTGAAATTAAACCTTAATCCAAAATCAATTAAAAATTGAAAGCCATTAAATCAATTTAAATCAAATAAATCATGATAAATCAATTAATTGTGTAATTAATCTAATTAATTATGTAGTACCCCGCTCGTAGTTCACTTTTAGGTTTCTTTATGTTTAAGTTGTTGACTGAATTCTTTTAGGTCACTTTTGATGTGATCGATTATTATGTTAATAAATGATGATTTTGGATTATTGTTCATTTTATGTCTATTGTGCGATTGCTTAGATTAGATGATGATATCATTTGATGTTATGTTTATGTTTTATATTGATTTATGGTACTGATCCCATATTGGCATGTGTATGGTTGTCATGTGTTTACATCTATTTGACATGTTTGCTTGGTAGAGGACGGAGGCCTAGTTACTCGCATAGTCGAGATCCACACGACCGACCGTACCCTATCATTGTTTGATATATATTATTGTATGTACATGCTTCATCTTGTGGTGATAGGTTTGCAGGTACAAGGCATCGTCTTCTCTGAATTGGTAGGAGTGAGTGTGCCCACAAACATTCATCTCAATGGTAAAGAGGGGAGATAATACACAGACCCAAAACCCTAAACCTAAGCCTTATTGTCCTAGGATTGGACAAGTGTCAGTCTTAATACCCTACCCGAATTCATTTGGTTGGCGTGAATTCATTGATCCCTTCTCTTGTGTTTGCTTGATTTATTGTGTTTGATTTTTACTGTGCATGATTCGGTTGATTTATGATTATGTGGGTGATTATTAATTTATTGATTATAATTGAATTATGTTAATTTAGATTATTTTATGAGAATATCGATGTTAGGTGCATAGTTGAATTTAATGATTAATTATGCTTCTAGGATTTAATTGAGGAAATTAAATTAAAGTTAATTATTTTAGTATTGGAAATTAATATTGATTATGTCCTAAGTTATTATGATAAAATTTAATTAAAATCAAATAATTGATTATTTGGATTTAATTGAGTATTTTATTGAGAACTGGATTTTATTATGTTTGTGAGTATTATTAAATAATTAAATAATTATTTGCATGAGTTTATGATGCATTAAGTATTTAATTTATTTAATAATAGATTTTATTATTAACATGTGCTTTATTGAGTTGTGCACAATTATATTTATTTTTAATTATTTATTGGTAATTTCTCTCAACAAAGTGGGAGAGTTGGATTAGGAGTTCTTTGTGTGAGTCATCTAGGGTTTTGCATATTTAGTGGAATTGATTCCCAAATAGAGGGAGTTTGCATTCATTTTGGATTCAATCAGTTTTGTTGGAGCAATTTTGGAGAGAGAGCTTTTGGATTTTTTGTGCTTTCTTGTGTTCTTGAGCTTTTGGTGGGTGTGCTTGAAATCTAGGTGAAGGTTGCTTGCTTTTGGATTTGGGATTTGCATGCATTGTGACTTAGAATCTGTGGGTTGAGCTTTCCTATTGTTAGATCTGGGATATTCAGTATTCTATAGGCAATCTTATTCAGTTCTAGGATTGGAATTGAGGTAGGGCTTTGAGGAACTTTGTTGTAATTTCATTTGTAGGATTTTCAATATGTGAATGTGATTGATTTGATTTATTGCTATAAATCTGTATTCAGTAATGCTTTCAATTTGGGTGTTAATAAACCCTTAGATTCATAGCTTTTAGTTTATATTATGACTTAGCACAGTAGGGTTATGCTGCCCGATTTTGGATTAAAAATTCATCCTAGAACTCTTTGAAAATGAAAAATCAATCTCTATATAGTTAGTTCTATAGTTTGAATACATTAATTTAGTGGGTTGTTGTCAAAAATCCAATTTGGGTGAAAATTCTTTATTCAGGAAAAAAATGATATTCTCTATTAAAAAATACAATAAGCAAAAAAAAATCCCAGATAAGACAAAAAAAATTGGTCTTACAAACCCAATTTGTGATGTAATGTGATTCATTATTTTAGTGTGAAAAGACAAAACAAAAGGGAATTAATTTTGGGTTGAAGTTTGATAAATTTCTCAATATATCTATTTTTGGAAATAAAAACATAGGCCTGGTATTTCCATTTTCAGAAATAAACTAGACCTGTTATAAAAAATTATTAATTAAAAAAAAGTATACATGTGTTAAAATAAGATAAAATAGTTCTTTGTTTTAAAAAATATATATTTAAATAAATATAAATTGGAAACCATTGCCAAACTAGTGGCGTATGAAAAAGTTTTTAGTGTTTTAAAAAAAAATTAATTAAAAATGAGTAGGGGCGGGGACCACTTGTCCCCTACCCCCTTCCTACGCATCTCCCTACGGTGGCATTAGCCTGCCGCGCACGACAGACTAGCTTGCCGTGTCGGTAGGGGTGGTGGGTGGCCGCAGGGCCCCCCACGTAGGTTCTTTCTTTAAAAAATTTTTTGCTATGTTATATAATTTTGTTATAAAATTAAATTTTTTAATTTAATTTTGTTATAATTAAACTTTGCTAATTTATTTTATTGTATTAATTTTAGGATATTTAATTTGATAATATTAATTAATCTAATTAATATTATTTAATAATTAAGTTAAATTAATTATGTCATTTAATTAGTTTAAATGCTTTGTTATTTTGTTTTAATTCAATTATTTTTATTTATTAAGTTCAGTTCATATAATTTTGTAGTTGAACTCATCTAATATTATCAAGGGTTATTGGAATCAATCAGTGAATTATTTTAGGGGTTATACATATTTTGATTTATAGTATAAATGGATTTTTAAATTAAATTAAATCTATAATGGGTTTTGGTTTATGTCAAAATATGCTTCTAGGTGAAATAATTTCTAATCTTGGTATTTTAAATTAAATTAGGCCTTTGGTTTCTAATTAACAAATTGTAATAGATTTAAGATACTAGGATGTATGGATGTGTGCAATGAAACATACTAAATTTGTAGACATTATGGTAATTGATGTTTATCTATTGAAATTGGGAAAATTCAATTTGTGCATAACGAAATAGGATTATCAGTCATTGACTTTTGAATAGGATACGTGATATGCGTCTACTGAAATTGGGTCTTTTTGTCTGTTAAGTTCATTAGATGGCATTGGGAAAAATTCTTTGTCTTTGTCATTGTTGTATTGTTTATGTACTAAAACATCCTAGTAGATTTCATTATTTATGCTTTGGATTCAATTATGATGAATATGGAATATATTTGATTATAGCTTTATTTTAGTTCAAAATGGCGTGAATGTTGTTTTCATCATGTCTTCTTTTACGCTATGGGTTGTTAGGTACTAGAAGACCTAGGAGGATACAGAGGCTTGGGGTATGAGTCAGATGTTCATGTTATCAGTTATGTTTGGTGTGTGTGTACTCTATCTGATTATCATTTCTTTTTGACCATTGGGCTCATGTTATACTGTGTTATGTTTATGGTATCTCTATAACCATATCTAATTCTTTTGTGTGAAAATGGATATGAGGTTATGTAGTTGTATACCTGATTAAATCTAGGAGAGATCTGTGAGCCTAGGGTAGTTTACCTTGACATGTAATAGGAGGCGGCTTGCAATAAGCGTCGGGGCCCTCAAGTGGCTACCAAGATCACTTATTGTAAGTTTTCAATAATCAAGTGATAACTTAATATAATTAAGGGGAAATAAATGAACCTAATAAGATATGAGTCCTCACCCAGGTGTTAGTGCTAGTACAGACTAAGATGGGTTGAAAAGATGAGTAGCCCCCTTTTAATGGATGAGTTGGCATAGTTTATGACTTCATCAGTACGAGGGGTCATTGATACCCTGTATGGTCACTTGAGTGCTGGGATCCAGAGAGATTACTAGGAAAAAACTCAAGGGTTAGACGTACATGATGACACCTTCCTATGCATAGTCTGGTTATTCTACATGTGTTGGTTGCCTCTAGTTTAGTGAGTTGTACCTATATCTTTATCATGTGTATCTTGAGTTAGAGTGCTTTTCAGGATCCTTCTGCTTAGGGTTTTATCCTTTCTTTGTATTGGTTATCTGATTGGGGTTTTGTGATTATCTCATTGGTATGGTGGGGTAGGCCTTTGTGGTTCTACACGGATAGGTGGTAGTGATTCTTTACCATGTGAGATTCAACATCCTTGTGCCGATGCTTGATGATGACTCTACAGATGGTTTCCTTATGATGCTTCTTCTTTGATGTTTCTTTCTTATCTTCATTATTTGTAATCCTATATTATAGTATCGCATGTGATACCTAATCTAGTCATTGTACTTTTATAGTTAGATTTATTATTACATACCCCACGACATGTGCAGTGGATGTCAGTTTATTTGGATATCATGGAAGTCCATGAAAATCATATTTATTGTTATGATGTAAATGCAATTTATTAGTTATGGAATCTTTTATTGATGTTAGCTTTTTAGTTGTGTTTTTATTCTTATGTAATTCTACGTCATGGAACCCTCGAGTCTTGTTGTCGGTGTTGGATGTTGTTTCAATGTGACTAAATGGTAATTGCTTCCGCACTTTTGTTTATCTTGTTTGTTAACTTTAGAAAAAGAAAATGTTCACCAAACTTAGTAGCATGTTTAGGATTAAATTATCTTGGGTTCCCTGGTAGGGTGTTACATCTGGTATCAGAGCGGAGTTTCTACACTGGGAACTCTAGGTATGTACGCCTATTAGGTTTTGTGTAGTTTAAACTTGAACTAAACATAGACATATAACGTTTTGTTTTCAGACCATTGCTTTATGATTATGTTTTCTTTTGATTTGATTTGAGGTTTTTTGAGAGTTGTTGTTGGATCTCTGATGTTGCAAGAATTATGGTTGTGACTAGATCCGCTAGAGGTCGAGGTAGAGGTCAAGCTGGTAACTGTGGAAGGGGTAGGTGGCCTAGCCCTTCTACTAGTGTCAGTCAGGAGAGTCACTAGCAACAGTCTAGGGGTCAGCAAAGAGAGGATCATTAGGATGATCTTGATATGAGATAGCTCTTATAGGAAATTCTTAATCATCTGGGTCCTAAGCATGTTAGAGTAGAGCGGGATAGAGAGAGATCTAGGAGCCCTCTAAGGAGGAACTTCTCAGTTGATCCTACAGTGGTGGCAACTAACCACATGAGGGATCTGATGAGAGGGCAACCCATTCCCTTTGATGGAAAGGCACTAGTTTAGAGGCAGAGACATGGTTGATAGCCTTAGAGTGGAGTTTCACCATGCATCCCTTTAGTAGTAATACTAAAGCTAGGTATGTGGTTATGTAGCTTACAGATTTTGCTGCTATATGGTGGAGGATTGAGGAGCAGAAGTTAGGGTTTTGGATGGACACTGTTACATGGGAGTTGTTTCTTAAACACTTCTGAGAGTGCTTCTTATCAGATCAGTGGAGGTTTTAGAGAGTAGATGAGTTTCATAGTTTGAGATAGTTGACCCTGTCGGTAGGAGAGTATGAGCGTCAATTTTTTGAGCTCAAACAATATGCTGGCTTCGGATAGGATATGGCTCTCTTGGTACAACACTTTGTGAGGGGACTAAATGTACACATCATTGGAGAGGTCCTACTATTTGAGCCTAAGACCCTTTAGGAGGTGGTCATTAAGGCCACCCTTACAGAGACAAACCTTGCTTTAGGTCATGGTAGTCAGAGAGGTGCCTAGCCTAGTGGTTCCAGGGGGAATCAGTCCCAGAGGAATGGGAATTTTCAAAATCCTCCTACCTTTTTGAAAGGTAATCAGAATTAGTAGGATAAGAAATTCTTCAATGGTAATGGTGGTGGTTCTTGATCAGAGAATTATTGCAATCGACAGCGTAGTATGCACAATCAGGATGATCAGCCCACTCAGAATTCACATCAGGATTTTGGTGGGGGTAGTTTTCAGCAGCACAGTACTCCTGCAGCAAGGAGAGTCTTCAAGGGGGATTGTTTCACTTGTGGCAATAGGGTCATAAGTCGTACAATTGTCCTTAGTTTTCAGCTCAGCATTTAGGATAGAGGCCATTGGTTTCTGAGCCTACAGTGGGAGATGCAAGTAGATCTCACAAGGCCTTTGCAATAGGGAATGATCCTCAGTGTTCGAACCCTAAGGCCCACTCAGTGATCTTTTGTTTTAGTTTTCTTTTCAGAGTAGTGAAGTTTATGGGACTTACATCCCTACTTGTTCCAGGCTTCCAGGAGTAAGCCTAATTCTAGGGGGGGTGGATGTAGTACCCTGCTTGTAGTTCACTTTTAGGTTTCTTTATGTTTCAGTTATTGACTGAATTCTTTTAGGTCACTTTTGATATGATCGATTATTATGTTAATAAATGATGATTTTGGATTATTGTTCATTTTATGTGTATCGTGCAATTTCTTAGATTAGATGATGATATCATTTGATGTTATGTTTATGTTTTATATTGATTTATGGTACTGATCCCATACTTGCATGTGTATGGTTGTCATGTGTTTGCATCTGTTTGACATGTTTGCTTGGTAGAGGATGGAGGCGTAGTTAGTCACATAGTCGAGATCCACATGATTGACCGTACCTTATCATTGTTTGATACATATTATTGTATGTACATGCTTCATCTTATGGTGATAGGTTTATAGGTAGAGGGCATCATCTTCCCTGAATTCGCAGGAGTGAGCGTGCTCGCAAACATTCATCTCAATGGTAAAGAGGGGAGATAATACATAGACCCAAAACCCTAAACCTAAGCCTTATTGTCCTAGGATTGGACGTGTGTCAATATTACTACCCTACCCAAATTCATCTAGTTGGCATGAATTCGTGGATCCCTTCTCCTGTGTTTGCTTGATTTACTGTGTTTGATTTTTATTGTGCATGATTCAGTTGATTTATGATTATGTGGGTGATTATTAATTTATTGATTATAATTGAATTATGTTAATTTAGATTATTTTATGAGAATATCGATGTTAGGTGCATAGTTGAATTTAATGATTAATTATGCTTCTAGGATTTAATTGAGGAAATTAAATTAAAGTTAATTATTTTAGTATTGGAAATTAATATTGATTATGTCCTAAGTTATTATGATAAAATTTAATTAAAATCAAATAATTGATTATTTGGATTTAATTGAGTATTTTATTGAGAATTAGATTTTATTATGTTTGTGAGTATTATTAAATAATTAAATAATTATTTGCATGAGTTTATGATGCATTAAGTATTTAATTTATTTAATAATAGATTTTATTATTAACATGTGCTTTATTGAGTTGTGCACAATTATATTTATTTTTAATTATTTATTGGTAATTTCTCTCAACAAAGTGGGAGAGTTGGATTAGGAGTTCTTTGTGTGAGTCATCTAGGGTTTTGCATATTTAGTGGAATTGATTCCCAAATAGAGGGAGTTTGCATTCATTTTGGATTCAATCAGTTTTGTTGGAGCAATTTTGGAGAGAGAGCTTTTGGAGTTTTGTGCTTTCTTGTGTTCTTGAGCTTTTGGTGGGTGTGCTTGAAATCTAGGTGAAGGTTGCTTGCTTTTGGATTTGGGATTTGCATGCATTGTGACTTAGAATTTGTAGGTTGAGCTTTCCTATTGTCAAATCTGGGAGATTCAGTATTCTACAGACAATCTTATTTAGTTTCTAGCATTGGAATTGAGGTAGGGCTTTGAGGAACTTTGCTGTAATTTCATTTGTAGGATTTTCAATATGTGAATGTGATTGATTTGATTTATTGCTTTAAATCTATATTCAGTAATGCTTTCAATTTGGGTGTTAATAAACCCTTAGATTCATAGCTTTTAGTTTATATTATGACTTGGCACAGTAGGGTTATGCTGCCCGATTTTGGATTAAAAATTCATCCGAGAACTCTTTGAAAATGAAAAATCAACCTCTATATAGTTAGTTCTATAGTTTGAATAAATTAATTTAGTGGGTTGTTGTCAAAAATCCAATTTGGGTGAAAATTCTTTATTTTGGAAAAAAAATGATATTCTCTGTTAAAAAATACAGTAAGAAAAAAAAAATCCCAGATAAGACAAAAAAAAATTGGTCTTACAAACCCAATTTGTGATGTAATGTGATTCATTATTTTAGTGTGAAAAGACAGAACAAAAGGGAATCAATTTTGGGTTAAAGTTTGATAAATTTCTCAATATATCTATTTCTGGAAATAAAAACACAAGCCTAGTATTTCCATTTTTGGAAATAAACCAGACCTATTATAAAAAATTATTAATTAAAAAAAGTATACATGTGTTAAAATAAGATAAAATAGTTCTTTGTTTTAAAAAAAATATATTTAAATAAATATAAATTGGAAACCATTGCCAAACTAGTGGCGTATGAAAAAGTTTTTAGTGTTTAAAAAAAAATTTAATTAAAAATGATTAGGGGCGGGGACCACCTGTCCCCTACCCCCTTCCTACGTATCTCCCTATAGTGGCATTAGCCTGTCGCGCATGACAGACTAGCCTGTTGCCGGCAGATTAGCTTGTTGTGTTGGTAGGGGTGGTCAGTGGCCGCGAGCCCCCCCACTTAGGTTCTTTCTTTAAATTTTTTTTTGCTATGTTATAGAATTTTGTTATAAAATTAAATTTTGTTATTTAATTTTTTTATAATTAAACTTTGCTAATTTATTTTATTGTATTAATTTTAGGATATTTAATTTGATAATATTAATTAATCTAATTAATATTATTTAATAATTAAGTTAAATTAATTATGTCATTTAATTAGTTTAAATGCTTTGTTATTTTGTTTTAATTCAATTATTTTTATTTATTAATTTCAGTTCATATAATTTTGTAGTTGAACTCGTCTAATATTATCAAGGGTTATTGGAATTTTCAGTGAATTATTTTAGGGGTTATACATATTTTGATTTATAGTATAAATGGATTTTTAAATTAAATTAAATCTATAATGGGTTTTGGTTTATGTCAAAATATGCTTCTAGGCGAAATAATTTCTAATCTTGGTATTTTAAATTAAATTAGGCCTTTGGTTTATAATTAACAAATTGTAATAGATTTAAGATACTAGGATGTATGGATGTGTGCAATGAAACGTCTTAAATTTGTATACATTATGGTAATTGATGTTTATCTATTGAAATTGGGAAAATTCACTTTGTGCATAACGAAATAGGATTATTAGTCATTGACTTTTGATTAGGATACGTGATATGCATCTACTGAAATTGGGTCCTTTTGTCTGTTAAGTTCATTAGACGACATTGGGAAAAATTCTTGGTCTTTGTCAGTGTTGTATTGTTTATGTACTAAAACATCCTAGTAGGTTTCATTATTTATGCTTTGGATTCAATTATGATGAATATGGTATATATTTGATTATAGCTTTATTTCAGTTCAAAATAGCTTGAGTGTTGTTTTCATCATGTCTTCTTTTACGCTATGGGTTGTTGGGTACTAGAAGACCTAGGAGGATACAAAGGCTTGGTGTATGAGTCAGATGTTCATGTTATCAGTTATGTTTGGTGTGTGTGTACTCTATCTGATTATCATTCCTGTTTGACCATTGGGCTCATGTTATACTGTGTTCTATTTGTGGTATCTCTGTAACCATATCTAAATCTTTTGTGTGAAAATGGATATGAGGTTATGTAGTTGTATACCTGATTAGATCTAGGAGAGATCGTTGAGCCTAGGGTAGTTTACCTTGACATGTAATAGGAGGTGTCTTGCAATATGCATCGGGGCGCTCAAGTGGCTACCAAGATCACTTATTGTAAGTTTTCAATAATCAAGTGATAACTTAATATAATTAAGGGGAAATAAATGAACCTAATAAGATATGAGTCGTCACCCAGGTGTTAGTGCTAGTACAAACTAAGATGGGTTGAGAAGATGACTAGCTCCTTTTAAGGGATGAGTTGGCATAGTTGATGACTTCGTTAGTACAAGAGGTCATTGATACCCTATATGGTCACTTGAGTGCCGGGATCAAGAGAGATTACCATGACAAAAGTCAAGGGTTAGACATACATGATGACACCTTCCTATGCATAGTCTGGTTATTCTACATGTTTCAGTTGCCTCTAGTTTAGTGAGTTGTACCTATATCTTTATCATGTGTATCTTGAGTTAGAGTGCTTTTCAGGATCCTTCTACTTAGGGTTTTATCCTTGCTTTGTATTGGTTATTTGATTGGGGTTTAGTGATTATCTCCTCAGCATGGTGGGGTAAGCCTTTGTGGTTCTACATTGACGGGTGGTAGTGATTCTTTACCATGTGAGATTTGACGTCCTTGTGTCGATGCTTCATGGTGACTCTACAGATGGTTTCCTTATGATGCTTCTTCTTTGATATTTCTTTCTTATCTTCATTATTTGTAATCATGTATTAGAGTATCACATGTGATACCTAATCTGGTCATTGTACTTTTATAGTTAGATTTATTATTACATACCCTGCGACATGTGCAGTAGATGTCAGTTTATTTGGATATCAGGGAAGTCGATGAGAATCATATTTATTGTTATCATGTAATTGCAATTTATTAGTTATGAAATCTTTTATTGATGTTAGTTCTTTAGTTGTGTTTTTATTCTTACATAATTCTACATCATGGAACCCCTCGAGTCTTGTTATCGGTGTTGGATGTTGTTTCAATGTGAGTAAATGGTAATTGCTTCCACACTATTATTTATCTTGTTTGTTAACTTTAGAAAAAGAAAATGTTCACCACACTTAGTAGCATTTTTAGGATTAAATTCTCTTGGGTTCCCTGGTGGGGCCTTACAAATTACATAGTTTAATTTAAATCAAATTAACCCATTCAATGGGTACACATGTCTAAATAAATCAATTAAATTCAATTAATTAATTCCTATTTTCTCTCAACCACCAAATGGGAGAAAAATCAGCCAACCAATAGGAATTGAGGATTTAACTCGCATGGATCAAGCCAAAATTCAATCTCAATCACTCATTCCAAAAGAGGATCTTGTCCACTCATCTTGTCTTCTTGTCCCAAGATTTGAGGACACAATTTTTAAATTATCTTCAAAGGGTGGAACCAAGGACTCAACTCAAGCCTAATCATGATCAACTCAACTACACCCCCTACCCTTGCCTAAATCTATAAAAGTAAGGCTAAAATCAATCAATTATCATCCACAAAATTTGAGAATAGCATCAAACCTCTTGCAATTTAGATCTACAAAAGGCAATTTAGAGCTAAATAGTTGTATTCAATTTGGAGTTAATATTGTTATTTTCTTTATCATATCAATTCTCATTCTAGGACTATCACTAATGGAGGCTTGATGAGAGCTTCATCATTAGCATCCCTCGTTAGATATCCATAGAGTGCTTCATTGTCAATTTCTAGCTTAAATAGATTTCTATTGTGGTAATTTAATTGTTATTTGATTTTATTGATGATGCTAACCCTATGAAGGTACAAGTTCTAGTACACAAAATGGCACCCACCATGGGGCATTAGGCTTCACTTTCTAAAAATCCAAAAAATTTATTTTTGTTCAAATTTTTGCATGGTCAGCTCTCTATTTTGCAGGTGAAACAACACTTCTAAGACTTTGAACAGTGCATTTGAGCAATTTAACAATGCTTTTGAGCACTGTAACAACACATCCATGATAAATTGTTGCGCCTTTGTGTAGAGAAACAACACTTTCGATTCTTTCTAGCTTCTATCTAAATTTCTATCATCGCTTATTCCCTGACTAGCCAACACATTTGACTCTTTCTCCAATGCGTTTACTCATTTTATAACACCTTTGCTTAATTATGTGGCATGTTTTCCTTCTCTTTTAGTGCTTTTAAAATTTTAAGTAGCGCTTTTGATCTGTTCTGCAGCGCTTTTGAGCATTTAAATAGCGCTTAAAATCATTTCTATATCGCTTTCGATTAAACTGCAAATTTTCATAATCTAACTGTCAGAAAATGATTTTCATATCTTTACAGGATGACTAATCACAGAAGAGTAAAAAAAACCCAGAGAGCAGATTCAATCAAGAAGGCAAAGCTTTAACAAAGAAGATCAAAGACGAGAACATTGCTCTAATTAAACTTGTTTTAGAAGTTTCGTAGCAAGAGAGCAAGGTATATGAACATTATCTAAAATTTGTAGAATCATATAAAGAAATTTTTTTATCATTGAATTGGATTTATTCACCTTAATCAAGTTTTGCTAAAATTTGACAAATGAGGCCTTATTTTCAATTTTATCTTGCTTTATTCACTTTGGCTATTGAGTTGACTAACTTGTTGGAGGAGAAGCAATTGGAAAGGAATGATCACCACTAGGTGATCATAAAATTGCAAAAATCATCAAAAATACCCCTAGCCTTTGCTAGCATTGAAACGAGGTAAGCCTAAAACTTAGTCATTTTTTTGCTTAAATTGTGGCTTTGTCATTTCAAAAATCTAGTAAGTAAAAAGAGCCTATTATTGGTTGATAAATTTTGATATTAGGCCTATGATCTTCACTTCTTTTAGTGAATCAGAATGCCAAAAATGTCAACATTTCTTGATTAAAAGAAAGGTTAAGGAAATCAAGCACTTAAAATTTTAAACCCCTTATTTGTGGAAGAGAGTAGCAATACTTGAATCCCATTAGTTAGTGGGTTTTGTAATTGAACATTGTTAATTGTGTTTGGGAATTTAGAAATATCTAGGAATATTCTCTTCACCTTTTAGTGAATCAAATTCCCAAAACCTATCTCTCAACTCCATTTTCTTTCTTTCACATGAACATGCTAGATCTTAAGTTGGGCTTGCCTCCCGAGATTTACCTTAAAAGGGTCGGTGAGAGGGAAAACCCAAAGTGGGATACACTCACCTTTGTCTCAATCATCCAACCCACTATAAAATGAAATGCATGCATCCTTAATGGGGAGTGTGACAAAAGGGTGTTAAAATTTTGAACTTCCTCGAGTAGTCCTACGGGATTGCACAAAACTCCAACATACCGGTGGTGGGAAGCCTCCTAATATACTTGGAGGATGAAATTTTAACATCCATTTTGAATGGAATATTGATTAAATACCTTGTTAAATTAGCAAATACTACCTTATAGAGCTATGTTTACAAACCAATCTTGAGCTAGGTAGATTGCTTGACGTATCTTTTTGATGCAAAAACCCGTGATAATGTTCTTTCAAAATCAAACATTATTGTGCAAAGGGTTAAAAAGAAACAAGTGTATTTGTGATTGTTGTGTTTGACAAAACATAAGACAAGTGAGAGATATTCATCCAAAAGATCATCTTATATTTTTAAATCTACTCATTAAAAACAACAATTACCAAATCGAAGGATCAATTCAAAATCAAACCTCATTGGATGTTGGTTTCCACATGCTCCCATAAATTTAAGGTATCCTTACAAGGAGATAGAACTTGCATGGCCAAAGAGTTTGAATATCAAAGTTCTTTCAATAATCATAATCAAGGGGATAGTCTCCCATACCTTTTTGAAGAAATAGTTGACAATATGGATCGAAACTCCATGTTTTATGATCACCAATATGGAGGAAATAATGGTAACATCAATAATGCTAATCAAGCTCCCAAGGAAACACTTAAAGAAAATGTTGAGAGAGCAGCCCAAGACATGGAATTTTTTAAGGTCATGGATAAAATGATAGATAGGGATAGAGATAAATTTTTCCTAACCCTAGCCCAAGCGGGAGTAAAGCTCCCACATGACTATGATATAGATCAACTTAAGAAGACTCAAGAAGAAGAGAACCTGATGAGTGCTATGACCAAGCAATTAAAAATGTTCCAAGAAAAAAATGATTTAATGAAAAAGGCCACTAAATCTAAGCCCTTTTCTATTGAGGCCTTGTGCCCATTCCCCTTCAACAAAAGCTTAGTCATGACACCTTTTCCTTTCAATACCATTTTTCCTAAATATGATAAGTATATGGTTAAAAAAAACCTACGGGATCATCTTTAATAATTTTGCACCTTAAGCATTGAGTTCATGCACAACACTACGTACCTAATGAGACTTTTTCCTAGGAATAAAGACTTTTGAGGAATTAGCCTCTAAGTTTGTGACCCATTACTCCTATAATATTGAGCATGAAATCATGATGCTCAAATTGTGTGATACCAAATAGAAAGATGGTGAATCCTTCTTAGGATTCCTACAAATGTGGAGGACCATTTTTGTGTGGTATCCATGAAGTATCCCCGAAAAGGAGAAAATGGAAATATTTAAAAACAATTTGAACATGGAGATGAATTATCAACTCCAACTTCAGTGTCCCCCGACCTTTGAAAAGCTTATAAAAAATGGGATTAAAATTGAAGATGTATTGGTAAAGAGAGGAAAGATAAATTGTTCAAAGACAATAAATCCAATACCAATACCAACAATAACCATTATGTATGTAATTATACTAATAATAGGGGAACTAATAATCACAATGATAAACCTAAGTTATGGTTGAAGAATAATAATAAAAATCTTGTGAATGATGGAGTCATAGAGGCCCACAACTTGAAGGCTACCCATTTTAACTTATCAAGTGGAGCTAATTCTTCATATAATGTAAATCAAATGAATAAGGCACCAATTCTAACAATTCTAATAATTCCAACAATAATTCCAACAATCCCAACAATAATTCTAATAATAATCTTTTTAATAATGCTAATGGGAATAAGCCCAAACCCTTTTTCTCCACGTATCAAAAAATAAAATTCACCTTTCTAGGTGAACCCTTGGAGAACGCATTAAGAACCTTGGTTGCTAATAAGATTATCACGTTACCTGATTTGAGACCTTATGAACCTCAAGTTAAACCTAATTGGTGGAATGATTCTCACCATTGTGAGTATCATCAAAATAAGGGTCATAAAAGTAACGAATGTATGAAGTTAAAACACTTAGTGCAAGACCTAATAGATGATGGAATGATCAAAATTGAAGGGCCTCAAAATAATGAGGATCATACGGCCTTCAAGAACCCATTTCTAAATCATGAAAAGGGTGAATCATCTAATGCCAACCAAAATCATAAAAGAGGTAATGAGAAGGTGAAATTTTTTCACACCTATGATAACATAATCAATAATTTAAGAGAAGAGGATAATACCATAAATGTTATCGCGGTAAAGGATAAACCAAGAGAAGCATCATCTAACATTGTCACTAGGGGGCAAGCTTCTAAAATCACTCTACTTGGAAAAGCTCCAAGAATTGTTCCACCAAACCAAAACACATCTTCATCGTCGAAGCAATATAACTTGGTAGATCAATTAAAAAGGACCCCCACTCAAATTTCAATTCTAAAATTGCTCAAATTATTACCTACACACAAGGAAATTCTAGAGAAATCTTTAGTGGAAACCAATGTGCCACTAAACCTAGATGCGGACAAGTTCCAAAATATGGTGGGACATCTCATTGCTCCTCATTGCTTATCATTTTCAAAGCAAGATGACATGTCACTAAACCATCCACAAAATTTACCTTTGCATATAGAGGTCCTTATTCACAAACATAGAGTGAAAAGAGTGCTTATCAATGGAGGAGCTGACTTGAACATTTGTACCCTAAACTTGGTAAAAGCCTTAGGAGTTTTCAAGGAGACTATTGATTCAAAGAAAAACTAATGATCAAAGCCTACGATGACAAAGAACGATCATCTAAAGGGGTCATAATACTTCCCATCAAAGTTGGCCCTATGCAAAAGGAGACTATTTTCCAAGTGTTAGATTTAAAGTTGACCTATAATATCTTGTTAGGGAGGCTGTGGATCCATGAAATATAGGTCGTACCTTCTACTTACCACCAATGTCTAAAGTTTCCTTATGCAGGGCAGGAAATAATGGTAAGTGGAGACTCAAACCCCTTCCAATATTGTAACAACATAAAGCCTATTAATGACTCTCTAGTCCTGCATAATGCAGAGGGGTCTATGCCTAATCAAATGGAGCAAGGGAAAAGTTCTAAGGATATCCCATTATTGATGGAAAAGGAAAAGATAGAAAAAGAAGTTGTTGTTGAAGACATCCCAAGACCCACTAACCTAGCTACATTAACTAAGGGAAAAGAGAAGGTTAGTGAGGAAAATATTATTGAAAATCCAAAAGAAGATCAAACCAAATATGTTCAAGTCTACACCAAGGAGGCTCATTACCAGAAAATAGATCAAATAATGAGAAATTTTGATGAACAATGCAAAATCAAGCAAAAAGGAGTATGTGAATATTCACTATCCATGATGGACTTTCCATTATCTACTAAGTCCTATGGAAGACCATCTAATCTACCCCATAAATACAATGATCACTTTGTGAGAGAAAATACCTCTTCATCTATGGACGAGGATGATAATGAAATCTAAATTGGCTTTATAAGGATGAAGAAACAAGTGCACATGTAAAACACATCTAGAATATAAATATTCCCACACATCAATATGGGAAAGGATTTCAAATCATGCAAAAGATGGGATGCAAAGGCCAAGGACCTTTGGGCACAAGGAATGAAGGACTCATCGAACCCATTTAAATGACATGGAGAGATAGCAAGGAGAAGACAAGATTAGGATACCTCAAACAAGGGTACACCCAAAAGAACTATCCTAAAGTCTATGATCAGATATTACAATTAGAATCCCATAGTGATGAAGATTCTAACCAATGGGAATGGGACTCATTGTCAATTGATTTGTGCCATGATAAGGAGGTAGATGTTATTCATACATACACTTCTAGCAAAGAAAAAGGACAAATAGAAGAACCAAATAAGAATCAAGCCTCTAGTTCAAATAAAATGGTCTTAGAGAACCTTCAAATTCAAGAAATTGTAATAAATCAATGGGTAGGTGAACCCTACAAACCTTCATGGAGACATACTATGGAGGAATCAAATGTTAGGTTTGATCCATGAGACTTTTATCCAATGGAAACCTTAGAGGAGTCTAGCGAGGAAGACTTTGACCCTACTTCTTTGGAACATTTAGAAGAGGCACATGTCATAGACTTGAATGATACAATGTAAAAACCATCAAATGAGGTCTTATCCCTAAACCCCATCGAACCAAGCCAAATTATTGATCCCTTAACTCTCATATACCCAGAATTAATTGAATGGGATTCCATTAAACCAACCATCCTCCCAACCTTTTTGAATGACAACGTGGTGTCCCAATACCTCAATGTGGTTGAACCTTCTTATACCATAGAATATCAAGAGGAAGTGATAAAGGGAAGTATCCAAACTTTAAATCCACTTAAAAGTTAAAAAAACAAAAAAGTAAAAAAGGAAAAGAATCTAATGTTGAAAACCACATGGTGGTAGCATTAGATTGAAAAGAAAAAGAAATAAAGAATGTTTCCGAAGGTGAAAACCCAATTGAGGCACCTAAGGAAGGAATTTTGGATACTTTACCTAAACATTATGAAGAGCTATCTACCATCTTGATTGAGCCTCCAGAAAAGATAAACATTGGGTCAGAATCTGAGCCAAAGATTATACACCTAGCGGCATCATTATCTAGTGAAGAGAAAAGAATTCATCAAATTCTTCAAGGAAAAATAAATCAACTTCTCATGGTCATATAATGATATGTCAGGATTAGATCTAAACTTTATTATGCATCATTTAAACATCAAAGAAGGATCCAAACCTATCAAATAAAAGCTAAGAAAGATGCATCCACATATAGCCTTGCTTGTAAAAGTGGAATTGGAAAAATTGCTAAAAGTGGGATATATCAGGGCCATTGATTATTCCCAAAGGATTTCAAACATCGTGCCTATTTCAAAAGAAGATAAGTCCATCAAAATTTGCACAGACTTTAGAGACTTGAATCTAACGTGTCCTAAGGATGATTTTCCTCTTCCAAGTATAGACACCATTGTGGACCTAACAGGAGGACATTCTATGTTATCACTTATGGATGGATTTAGTGGATATAACCAAATAAAGATAACACCTAGGGATCAAGATAAGACATTCTTCACATGTGCATGGGGGACATTCTATTGGAATCTCTTGCCTTTTGGTTTGAAGAATGCCAGAGTGACCTATCAACGAGCAATGACCACTATATTCTATAACATGATGCATAAGTTCATGGGGGATTATTTAGATGACATATTAGAAAAATATCATTCAAGAGAGGAGCATCTACCAATTCTAGAGAAATTTTTTGTCAAATTAGAGAAATTCAAATTGAGGCTCAATCCAAAAAAGTATGCATTTGGGGTCCAATTAGGAAAGCTAGTAGGCTATATTGTATCAACGAAAGGAATAGAGGTAGATCCTGCTAAGGTAAAAGCTATCAAAAATATGGAAGCACATTGAAACATAAGCGAAGTGATTTCACTACAAGAAATAATTCAATCCATTAGGATATTTATATCCCAATTGGTGGAAAAATGTCACAAGCTCACTCAACTTCTCCATAAAGACACAATTTTCAAATGGGATAAGAAGTGTGAAGAAGCCTTCAACATGTTAAAGAAATATCTCATGAATCCTCCAATTTTGATGCCACCAATAAGAGGCAAACCCTTGATCCTATATATTTTAGTGACTGAGCATTCATTAGGGGCACTCTTGGCACAAGAAGATGAATCAAGCAAAGAAAAATCAATATGCTACATAAGTAAAACTCTGGTGAAATACGAGTTAAACTATACATTCATCAAAAGGGCATGTTTAGCTATGGTTTTTGCTTCCCAAAAACTATGCCACTATATGCTATCTCATAAGATAATACTCATTGCAAAGATTGATCCTTTGAAGTATCTACTTAGCAAAACAACATTAAATGGAAGGCTAGCTAAATGGATCATGGTGTTAAGTGAATTCGACATCGAATATGTAGACCACAAATCTATCAAAGGGAAAGTCATTATTGAGCAACTAGCATAATAACCACTACAAGATGATCATTTGATTCAAGTAGAATTCCCAGATTCCAAGATTGTGAATGTTGAGGCAAAAACATGGCAACTATACTTTGATGGTTCATACACACAACATGGATCAAGAGCATGCATACTCTCGATTACTCCTTAAGGATATATGATTCAAAATTCATATAAATTGCTATTTCCATGCACCAATAGCATAGAAGAATATGAAGGCTTGGTCATCAGCATAAAGTTAGCATTGGAATGGAAGGTGATAGAACTAAAGGTTTATGGAGACTCCCAGCTAGTCATTAATCAGATTAATGATGAATATCACACCAAAGATAACAAGTTGGTGCCTTACAAGAACATGGTGGAAAATATTAAGAAGTACTTCACTCTTATTACATTTGAGCAAGTGCCAAGAGAGAAGAACAGAGTAGCAGATGCAATGGAAATTTTGGCATCACTTCTACAAATACCAGATCAAAGAGCCAGAAGAAGTGGAACAACTTGCATTTGACCCTACCCATCCTCATACCATTTTCTTACTAACCAGACATGAATCACCTTGGTATGGAGCCATTTATACTTACCTCAAAGACCAAATCTTACCAATGGACCAAACCAAGAACCAAAAGAAAAGCTTCATCCGCCAAGCCTCTCGATATACCTTAATATCTGAAATATTGTATCGTAAGAGTCTAGACGGAATGCTTCTTAGATGTCTAGAGAAAGAGGAGTCCAATGTAGCCTTGCGAGAAATCCATGAGGGAATCTGTGGGTCACATTTGAATGGATTAACCCTAGATAAGAAACTTCTTAGGATAGGATATTTTTGGCCTAAAATGGAGAAAGATGCTTGTCATTTTGCTAAGACTTGTCGAAAGTGTCAATTTATTGGAAATTTGATCCATGTAACAGCCCAAGAGCTTCATCCAATGACTACACCTTGGTTTTTTTATCAATGGGGATTAGAATTAATAAGAATGATTTATCCACCATCTTGCAATGGTCATAAATTTATCATCATTGCTACAAAGTACTTCACTAAATGGGTGGAAGCTGTACCCTTGTCAACTACAATAGGAAAACAAATATCCTTGTTCATTCTGAATCATATAATTTGTAGATATGGCATACCTCATGCCATCATCACCGATAATGCTAAATGATTTAAAAATAAGGATTTGAAAGAGTTGTGTACAAAGTTTCGCATGATACATCATTCCTCTTCAATCTATTACCCCCAAGGTAATGGACAAGCATAAGCAATGAATAAGAATATCCTAAAAATATTGAAGAGAACTATGGATAACTCAGGTAGAGATTGGCACATCCAAATAAACCCAACTCTATGGGTTTATGGAACCAGCATTAGAACACCAATATGGGCTACACCATTTTCCTTAGTCTTTGGAGCATAGGCAGTCTTACCTTTGGAGGTAGAGATTCCATCCTTAAGGGTATCACTGCATGGGTTGATAACTAAAGATGATTATAGGGTTGCTAGGTTGCATGAACTAGAACTTTTAGATGAGAAACAACAACAAGCATTTGATCACTTAAAAGTATATCAAAATAGGATGTCACAGACTTATAAAAAGTACATTAAATCAAGGACATTCCAAATAGGTGACCTAGTTTTGTGAGAGAATCCAAAAAATCAAGTGGAAAGAGAAAAGAAAGGAAAATGGAAAGCAAACTGGTTAGGACCTTTTATGATCACCTTGTCTTTTGGCATAGGCACCTATAAACTAGTTGATTATGATGGTGAAGAGCTACAAGAACCTATCAATAACATTCACCTAAAGAGGTTCTATACATGAGATGGATGAAAGAGTATAAAGAGTATTAGAAAATTAGATGGCAAGCATCCTATTTATTGTATATAGTCAAAAGAGATCCTGAAAAATACCAAAAACATTGAAAATAAAAAAAGACCAAACAAATTGAAAAGAAAAAATGATAAAAAATAGTGGAAAATTGAGCATGAAGAAAGCCAAAAACATTAAAAAATTATCCTCAAAAGATGTTTTCTTAGTGAAAACCTAGAAAATAGGTGCCTTGATGATATAAAAAGAAAAAAATTGAAAAAAGAGAAAAATTGAAAGAAAATCAGAATAGAAAAAAAAGTATCTAAGTGAAAACCTAGCAAATAGGCACCTTGGTAGCAAAAAAAAGAGAAAAAGCTTTAAAAATAGAAAAAGAAAGCAAGATCCATTCAATCAGTAAAAATTTGGTAAAAAGGTGCCATTGAAATTCCAAGTCAGTCATATACCTAGTGGTCATGCTTGTAAATATTGCATTCGCCAACATTTGTATATATTGCATGATAAAACCCCACAGTTGCATTTGCAAGTACCTAAAGATTTTGGTCACCTAATCTGCAAATTGTCCCAAGTCCCAAAAATGTAATCATATCAAGCTGGGGGCAATCTACTTAAAAGGAGGAACGGATTCATCAAAAGAAAATTTCAATCAGACACCAAATCAAGTTATCAAAAGCACAAGTAACAACGCTTAGTCAAATCCAAATTATACTCCAATGTGAACCTAAATGAAAAAATTGATCCAGATCTCACAAGACCTTATCTTTATCAAGATTAAAACTATGAAATGGATGCAACAATACTTGAAATATGGATTTGAAAAACATTGCAAAATTTTTCTAAGTGTTAACTTGATTGATGACATCATATCTTTCTAGTGAATTAGTGAAAGTTTTTAAATGAGATAAGCTATGATGAAAGCATGATATTTTATTGATTTTTAAATGATTTTCTTAAGATCAAAGTGCTAAATCATGTATTATTTGTCTAAGGACATGATCATCAAAGAATCATTAAGGACTTGTACATAGGAAAAAACTGAGATCTTTGTTTGTTTACACAAAAGGATACCTTGGATATTTTGATGTTCAATATCATAATACCAAATTCTACTTGCAACACAGAATCTAACAAAATCAGTATTTGTACTCTCATGGTTGGTTTCAATTAGTGATATTCATACCTAGAAAGGATGGGAAAGAAAAACAAGTGGTGCAAAAAGTATTCATATCATCATGGTTGAACTAGTGATGGTTGTACTAAAAATTGGAATTCCAAACATTGCTCAATGATGAATATAAGCTCCAAATTTTTTGAATGGTGACAAGTAGTTGCATACATCCTAGATTAAATGCATTTAATGTATTTTGTTTTCCTTATTCTTTAGTCTTTAAATTGCAAGAGGAAAATTGACAAAAAGAAAGGGGGTGTAATCAAATAAAAAATCAAAGGATCATCAAAAACTATATGTGATCGAGTGTGTTGGAAATCCAAAATAAAAAACAAAGTGCATTCCATTAGTTCACTCACATTTTCTAGGTTCATTTACCACTTTTGCATTACGTTGCATTAAATCATTGAAATCATTTTCATTAGATTCATTTGATCTTATAGTCATTTAAGCGTTTTCATCATTTAAACCATTAAGTTCATTGCATTTCATCATTTTAAATCATTGCATTAAGTTGCATAAGTCATTTGCCATCATTTTCATTAGGTTCATCACATTAAGTTGCATTAATATTTATCATCAGAATCATTTATATTCAGTTACATTAGGTTTCATTCATCATATTAAGTCCATCGGTTGCATTAGGTTGTATTCATCATATTAAGTCCACCAGTTGCATTAGGTTGCATTCATCATATTAAGTCCATCAATTGCATTAGGTTTCATATAGCATATTAAATCCATTAATTGCATCAGGTTGCATTCATTCATACATTATAAAATCATTAAGTTCATTAGATTCATTTCATTTAGTGTGCATCATTCTTTTAGGAAAATAAATCATTCATTTTACATCCATTAAGTACATTTACCATTGCATTCATTAGGCATCAATCATTACATCATACTATCATCATTAGGTGCATATCGTTTAAGTCATCTTAGGGACATTTCATATAAATCCATTCGACAAAAGAATTGAATTGCATCATCATTTATATCATGTAACATCTAGAATCATTAAGCATTATATATCCATATCACATTACATCATCATTACATATCATTTCATTGCATTCATAAAGCCATTCATATACAGTATTCATTAACTCCATCTAAAAACATCTATATATCATTGCATTCATAATAAAGCATCATCAAACAAAATATTGATCATTAAAATGAACATCATGGCATTCATTCATCTATTATATGTCATACATAAGACAAACATTAAAGCATCATTAGGACATGTGCATACATATCAAAAACTGCATCTAAAAAGCATAAAACAAAGCATATAGGAGATAGAACCATCTAGATCTGCATATCATGCTAAAACACTTGAAATGGAGATCCAACACATCATGACATCATATATAGTGAAAGCTATCATAACAGAATATCAGAGTCTATCGGATGATCATAAAAGAAATATCAAGACATCAAAGTCCATCAAAGTATTAATGTATCAACATACAAAACAACATCAATGAATAAAAAATGATATAATAGAGTCCAATTTCTCAATATCAACAAAAGAGTGAGATCATGTATATCATCAAAATACAAAGAAACTAAAATATCTCATATCATATCTCAACTAGCTAAACCACCAATACCATCCCCACCATCAGATTAGGAGCACTATCTAGAGGACAACTAGAGCTCGACTATAATCCATACTAACTCATTACTGCCATAAAGGTCTACATCATAACACTCAACTACCTAACCTCCTATCTAATATCAGACACACCTATCTGTAAAGCATGAACCTCTAGTGTAACTGTATTGGGAGCCTATATAGAAACAGTCTGAGGGGGAGGCATAGAAGAAGAAGGTATGAAAGAAGATGGATCTAACAATGATGGAACAAATCTCGAAGAAGATGGATGTGAAGAAGATGATAGAATCAAAGAAAAAGCAGGTGCCTGAGAAGATGTAGCATGTGGCATGACTGGCGGTATACCCTGCTGAGCAGGTGGACCCTATGCCTGATCTAATAAAACCTGTGTAATCTATGCATCCATTTCTCACTACCACCTAGCTCTAGGTTGGCCCTATCTAACAGTTGGATCTACAACCACCTGATGAAGTGCTCTATCTACACCACCTCCAGCCTTGCCACCACCCACCCTAGGAGGAATAGGAGCAGCAATAATCACTAGAATATGAACTCTGCCTACTCTAGCTTCATAACAACCCCATTGTCCATGCCATGCTCTAACCCTACCCCCACCCCTCACACCATCTCCATCATCTACATCATCTCCATCATCCCCCGCATCACCACCATCACTATCTGACTCTTCATCAATACTAGGAACTCTCTCAGCAGGATTTGTGAACCTCAGAAATAGGTTCTGAGTGAACCAATTAGCGTACTCATTTTTCACACCAACATTAATAATATGCTCTCTCATAGACTAAGGTAAATTCCCAAGGTCTCGTATCTCCTGGTAAGCTATCCTAAAATCCACATAGGGGCCCCACAAATATCTCTCAGCCTAGACCCGAGCATACATAGCCACTCCCTGAGGCATACCTTGTGTGCACCCATACTGACATAGTATCCTCCTAAAGAAAAATCTCTTAATGATGTATGGGGTATGCCCAATCATCCATCATGGATAGAACATGAAAGGAAGGTTAGTACCATCCTTAGGCCAAGCCTCACAATGGAGATACAACCTCTAGACAACCACATCCATATCATCGATAACACAATGCCAATAATCAAACTTACCCATATGGGTCTGAATCACCATACCCTCATCTATCCAAGTGAATGGTCAACTCAGATCTTGATGTTGTGCTATAATGTGACATGTCATTGGGAGGTGCTCCAAAGTCCAAAGCTATAACAAGATTGCTCTTGCAATGAGCATGGAAGATCATCTATAAACAACTGTATGTAGCTTGTGATACAACTGAGCTAATATGTAGGATCTCCAATCAAACCATCGGGGATGAGCCATAAAGTACTCCAAAATAGGACCCCATATGATTGCAAACCCATGTCCTCATCTATCTAAAACAAGGAACCCACCGATCAAAGCACCTAATAATATTGGCAACATTGGAAATGAATGAAACTGTACCCACTAGATGTGATCATCTCCAATGGTCAGATCTTGGAAGACCCATCGACACACTGATCCATCATAAATAGAGTCATAATATACCAACTCTCTTCTAGTCAGAAGGCAAAGGATATGATAGACATCCTTCGAGGTGATCGTCATCTCACCCATAGGAAAATGAAAGGTACTATGGTTCGAGTGCCATCTCTCAGCGATAGCAGTAATCAAACCCCGATTCACTCAGAATTGAGGTAACACAAGAAGTAAAGACAATCCACAAAGGCTGACATGTCTCCAATCAAAAGCACTCAAGTCCTCGATCATACTCATAGGCAAGGGATATAAATCACAAACAACTAATGACTTAAGCACCGCCTGCAAAAAGTAAGTTCAAATACATCAGTTTTGAAATAAGTTATCATTTGGATTATCTTAAGTCAATCAAACATTTACAAATATCAAACCACGATCAATTTTCCTAATTCTATTCAGAGACGATAAAAAATTCATCATCATCCATCATCTAAATCTAGATTGACAATCAAACATTCAGACTATGACTGACTCATACTAATATCTTACGACTCGCTATAACATCAAGTTTGCTACCCAAACCAATCATCTGATCGATGAAGTTGAATAATTTTCAAAGTTGACTACGACAATTTAAAATCTTTTCTGTCAAGGTAAAAGTGCTATTTCAAGCTTTAAAAGCGCTAAAACTCAAAAGTGCTCTTTAAAAGTTTAAACGCGCTACTTAAAAATTCAAAAGTGCAACATCAAAGAAAATGCGCTAAAACTTTTAAAAGTGCCATTTCTAAATTCATACACGCTATTTTATGACTCAAAAGTGCAATCAAAATTTAAAGCTCTATTTGAAAAATCAAACGCGGTTTATGCCCTAGAATAGGCGTGTAAACGTGCAATTCCACATCGCAGAAGCACTAATTGAAAGCGCAAAAGTGCTAAAACAAATGCAAATGCACTATTTAAATAGGTAAAAGTGCTATTTCAAATTCAAAAAGATAAAAAATGGGGTTTTTCTAAGAAAAATTCAATTTTTTTGAAATTAAATGCATAATTTGAAAAACTGAGAGGATCAGGCACTTACCAGAGGATTGTAGGTTGGTGGTCGATGTTATCAATGGGCATGCTTGAATCTATGCTCTTGTATCAGGATTGACATCATGAAGGAGTCAAAGGAAATTCAGAGAAAAAGTCATTAGTAAAAGTGAAAATGAATAGTAAAAAAGACTTTTTACCCCTTTATATAGGCCCTTTTGACCTAAAAAGGGTATCTTTGACCAAAAAATGGAATCTTTGACCAAAGGGGGCCCAGGGACCTAAAATTTTCACCAATTCTACCAAATCATGGACATTTATCATCAAACGAATACAAAAACATTATCAAAAATGAAATCGAAATTCATTATAAATTGACCTTATTAACCCAAATTGACCTAAACCATCAAAATTTTCAAACATCTATCAAATTTCATTTCATTTTCGAGGGGGCATAGACTTGGATAATCAGAAAGGCATCAATATCATCAAATCAAGGGAACGAATCATATTGAATCATGTATTACATCAAAGATCTATCATATTGAATCAGGTATTAACATTGAATCAGGTATTACATCAGAGATCTATCATCAAATCAACCATCAAGATGTTAAATCAATCAATCCTATCATCATAACTACATCTATCAAGCATCAAATCGACCATCAACAGAATCTCAACCTTTATCAGCTAAATCAAGACATTATCTGAATCGACACGCTTTGCACGTTAACTCAAAGAGGGGCATTTGTCTCACCGAAAAATGGACAAGATTAATTTATTGAGAAATCAAGGCAAATCAAGGAGAATTCAATTCAATTAAATCAAATCAAGATCAAATCAACGATAAATTGAAATTAAATCTTAATCCAAAATCAATTGAAAATTGAAAGCCATTAAATCAATTTAAATCAAATAAATCATTATAAATCAATTAATTGTGTAATCAATCTAATTAATTACATAGTTTAATTTAAATCAAATTAACCCATTCAAGGGGTACACATGGCTAAATAGATCAATTAAATTCAATTAATTTATTCCTATTTTCTCTCAATCACCAAATGGGATAAAAATCAACCAATCAATAGGAATTGAGGATTTAACTCACATGGATCAAGCCAAAATTCAATCTCAATCACTCATTCTAAAAGAGAATCTTGTCCACTCATCTTGTCTTCTTGTCCCAAGCTTTATGGACACAATCTTTAAATTGTCTTCAAAGGGTAGAACCAAGGACTCAACTCAAGCCTAATCATGATCAACTCAACTACACCCCCTACCCGTGCCTGAATCTATAAAAGCAAGGCTAAAATCAATCAATTATCATCCACAAAATATGAGAATAGCATCTTGCAATTTAGAGCTAGAAAGACAATTTAGAGCTAGATAGTTGTATTCAATTTGGAATTAACATTGTTATTTGCTTTATCATATCAATTCTCATTCTAGGACTATCACTAATGGAGGCTTGCTGAGAGCTTCATCATTAGGATCCCTAGTTAGAGATCCATAGAATGCTTCATTGTTAATTTCTAGCTTAAATAGATTTCTTTTGTGGTAATTTAATTGTTATTTGAGTTTATTGATGATACTAACCTTATGAAGGTACAAATTCTAGTACACAAAACCCATAAGGAATTAGGTCTTTGACCTAAAATTACAACTAACAATTTTATTTTTTTAACATTCTAACTTATCATCATTACCATTCACAAGTACATTCATTAAGGTTCCCTTAATGAATTCATTCACCATTATCAAGCAATGCATTTTATTACTTAATCTAATGCAATTCTACTTCTGTTTCAACTTCAATTTATATTGAGACCTTGCTTTCATTCATCAGCAAAACCAAGTACATTAATGAGCTAATTGCACTCATTTTATTTACCTAATTTGCATAAATATTCACTTTTAAAAATGAAAGAGAAGCCCATCATTTATCTAATACACTAAATGCATTTATCCTTTCCTCTTTTATTTGTTTTCTGCTTAACCTTATCTATGCAGTATCATCACAAAATTTTTTATATTAAAAATCCTTACTTTTCATTTTCATTTCAAAGATCATAATAGAGAGAGTGTAAAGAATTTAAACTTTAATAGCTCACAATCCTAACCATCCACTGAATCATTTTGTCACAAGTATAACTACCACAAATTATCATATATGACATTGTATATATCCGGTTAAGAATTGAGATTAAAACCTTGTTTAAATAACCTTACATCATACACATTGAACTTAGACATTTAAGAGAAATAGGAAAGAATTAAATGTTAATACTAATTTTAATAACATAATGTTTCCTTTCCATTATTATTTTCACTTGGAGATACCCATCAACCCTTAGCATATACTTTCACTAATCCACATATCAAAACTAGTTTCCTTTTAAAAAAGTTTACATCAATAAGTACTTGCATTGCAAAGGTTTGCATAGAACCATTACTTTCAATTTATTTTAAAACTCATAAGAGAGATAAGGTAGGAAACTTACTTAATTATAATCCATAACTAATTAACCAATACTCAATCCCCTTTTGAGATTCCTAATACTACCCTTCCCACATACATATCTTCTTTCTTACAATTTCTAGTTACAAACATAATTACAGTTACAGTTACTGTACATGGCCCGAAGGCATACAAAGAAATAATTACAACATGTTGCCCAAGGGATTACAATACATCTTCACATCTTAATTACAAAAGATAGAGATACATGATACAAGAACATAAACTTCACCATTGAACAAATTAGAATTCAAGCCATGACACAAACCAAAAAAAATACCTTGGAAGAGATTTGCCACCCAACCATGTGAGATTGGTAAAGTTCCACCCCCCGTGCTAGGAGATAAAACCAAGGTACTCTCAAGACCTTAAGGTAATTGAATTATCAAATACCAATAAATCCAAGACTCAAAAGAACAAGAATAAAGAACATAAAATATCATCATACTATAACACTGAGGTTAAAGTTCTAGGATACCACCTAAGTGAGTGTCATCACACCACCTGTATATTGGGATCCTCCTTGGAAACCATGTAACCATGATACCCCATTTCTAAGTAAGGATCCTCCCTGACAGTTATCCCTGGTCCTGGTACTCCAATTAGGTATGTGTGACCTTTATTATATTTTCTTTCATTATCTTTTAAATCCCCCCTTCCCAGGTTAATTTTTAAGGTTATCACTTTTTACAAACCCACCCATAGGATCATCTAACAACCACTTTAGGGTTCTAACACCTATGGTGGGCCACTCACTTAGAGTCCCTAGTCCCTTACCCCATCACAAATCAAAGATACAAGATAACACTTCCATGTCCTGATCCATAGGTTTAGGAAACTCCCATGCACACTCAGGCCCTCAGAGCGAGTCCTAACATTAGCCATATACATAACAAGAACCATTGGAAGAGTTTCTATAATAAGACACCTTAAATCATAGCATATAACTTTCCACATGCATATATACAATTTTCCACAGCTTATTTATCGGTCTAGGGAGCCCTCCTGTGCACACAGGCCACCAAGACAAGTCCCAACCTCATAAACTAAGCTCAAGTATATGCCAAGTACAAAAACATCATAAATACACCATCTAATTTAAAAAGCAAGTAATGAACATACATAGGTGATACAAACTTCCACATGCATTAAGATAACATTTCATTTATGGAAACCTCATATGCTTGAAATTGGTTGAGTCTAAATTTTTTTGGAAATCTCTAAAATCTAAAATTTTCATCTTAACTCCTATGTGTTAGGAATGAATGCTAAATATATCCTATGGGGGAGTATTCACAACCATTCTGTAGCAGTTTTTATTGTAATCATGACTATGATTGTCATTGATGTCAGCACAGTGATCTACTGAAGTTTAGAAGAGAAGCAGAGAGTGTTTAAGTTAGCGCACGTGAGATATTGAAGATCAAGCTATGTGGAGTTGAGAAGTTACTCTATGATGTCTTATAAGATCATGGTTAAGAGCACATATGAAAATTTATCTATTCATGACATTTATGTGTAAATCAGTGGAAGCAGTATTCATGCAGTGTTCTTGAGTAGCGATTTATGGAAATCAGATGATATCTCCTAATCGGGATAGAATCTAAGCATATGAAGTTTTATAGATGATGAAGACATGATAATTGTGATGTGGACATGATAGCAAGGTCAAAGGTTGCACAAGTGAAGAGTTATCTTAATTGGAAGCTGACAGTTTTGTGTAATTATGAAATTTTTATATAACGTGTGGAAGATTTTATTTTGTAATTTGTATGCCGACTCATTTGTAATTATTTGAGTGTGGTATAAAGAAATGAATGTTTTCCTTATTTTAATGTGGAATTGGAATGTAAGATTGTGAAAGTGAATTGTGGAATTGTGCAATACTTGTTGAAAGAGGATATGCGAAGTATAGAGATCTGGTATTAAGATCTGATGAAGCAGTTGGTGTGGTTTGTCATAGTTAGAGAAGTGATAAGTTGTGGAGATCAATAATATTTTTTTTTTAAATTAATTTTATTTAAGCTCCCATTTCGGGAATCAAACTTGAGACCTTGCTATTACAAAGAGAAGTGGCAACCGCTGCACTACAGGCCAATGCCTAAGATCAATAATCTTTTAATATTATTCTATTGAATAATATAGAAATTAGTTGGATAGTGTGTTCAGTGATCTTGCCCTTGAATCTGTTTGGACAGTGGGTCCTTCTGTCTTCCATAACTCTTAACGGAGTTAAAATCTTTTAGCAGGGATTCAAAGTCTCCTAGAAGGGACTAATATGTACTGAATGTATTTCATAAGACTCCTAATAGAGTCCATCCTCTCACAAAGAACTTTCATATTAGTGCATCTTTTGTGGGCATCATTCCCATCGGGGTTTACTCTTTGATCAAGAGGTTCCCTACTCAACATATCTTATATTATTGTGTTGTTGTGTATGTATGTCTTTCTATGGTTGTTGATTACATTGTTTAGATGGTTAAAATATGTTAAAGATGATAAAATTTGTATTTATCTGATAATTGATTTTGTAGTACTTGTCCAAATCGGTCATTACAAAGAGGTAATAAGCCTCAAACTTTGGATTGCGAGTACAATGAGCTAAGTATACTTGATGTTAAATACTATTTGATTTACCTAAGAATATGTTGCAGTAAATGAAATATTATGATGTTATATCATGTTGTTATTTATTTTTTTGAATAATATATTCATGATGGTACTTTATTGATTAAATATATTAGTTGTTTATCTTCAAAAGATTAGATTAGTAGGTTAAGATGTTTGCCACTAATTCATAGATATTGTGCCTTATATGCCACTGAAAATTTTAGGAAGATTTAAATTGTACTATGGTCATATTGTTAGAAATGATTTATTTAAATGCTTCAAGATAATGCAATAATATATAGTTATATGTTGTGTATGATGTACCACATCTTGCTATGCATTTTTCTTATTGGTGTTGGTATGAAGTGATATGGAGCCGTAGTCACTTGCTTGCAAAATCCACACAGTGTCCCGTTATCTTTCATTATAATTATTTATGTTATATGTGCTTCAGTTATTTATATATTATGAATAGTTGCACTTGATGTTTGCATGTTACTGAATAGGTATTAGTCACATTCACCCTTAGTTGTAGAGATTGAGTGTGTGTTTATGTTCCTGACAGTGGCACAGGAGATAGTAGTTCTAACCTTTCATACTGAGCCAATATCGTCCTTGTTCAGATGATGTATCTTTAATTTATTATTATATTACTTCCTCCGGTACAAGTTGGTAAATTCAAAATTTATATTGCATATTGTGAAAGACCAGTTGTGTGTTTGTGCATTAGAGTCTCGTAGTTGTCGCTAAAGATGATTTAATTAATAATGTTAATTTTAATTATTATTATAAAGTATTTTACTTTTTTTGATAATTTTATTGTAGTGCTATTTCATTTAATTAGAATTGGATAAATTCATCCAGATTGAGTTGGAGGTGAATTTGGGGTTCTAATTTATTTTAATTTGAGTTGTTTTATTTCTTTTTGAGTTTTAAGTGGAAAAAGTGACTTATAATGAGAAATTAGAACTCATTTTCACACTTTTTTTCATTTTGAAGAGTAAATTGTTCAAACCCTCTTGTAAGCAATTTGAGGATTTTTTTGTTGGGAGTGATCCGTTTGCCAAATTTGAGCATGGAGCGGCTCGTTGGAATCATGGCGGGATTGCTACACTGCCAAAGTTTTCATCTGCTTTCATACCGTATTTATTTCTTTTCTTTCATTTTGGATTTCTCCTCCTACTGCGAGGTAGGGCTTTCTATATCTTTTGTTTTAATTCATCTTTTTACTTGAAATAAATTGGAATAGTTTAATGGTATGAAAATATACATTTTCCTATGATTTCATGTATTTCTTTCACCCAGTTGGGTTTGTATGAATTTGTGTATGCTTGCATTTTGGAGAAATGAAATAAAATAGTGTTATGCTACCCAATTTTTTAGAAATAATGAAAATGTAAATTTTATGTTAAAAGATAGGTGTTGGACACTTTTAAAACCAAAGGGTATATTTAAAATTTTGATTTTTGAAAGTTGAAAATTCAAGTTATTTTAATGGAGTTTATGAGAGTTTATGGTTTTACTTGAAAAATGGAAGAAATGTAAAAAGTGAAATTTGAGTATTTTGAATTCATATTATTTTGTGGAATGATAGAATTATATAATAGAATTTCTTATTTGACTCAATTTGAGTCCATTCTCATATAGTTATGGTCATTTGAAGATTGCATGTGATTAGTGATATAAAAATGTAAATGTGATAATTTATGTGAATAAAAAAACTTCATTGTGAATCCGTAATTATAATTTTATTTAAAAGGTGTGTTGTTGGGTAGATTTAGACCAATGGGTTTTAATTTTGTAGCCTAAATCTAAGTTTGATTTTTGGACCTTTTATTCATTGCACCATTTTGCGTACTGTCCAGAACCCATCATTCGTCATGTTGTGCATGAATTAGTTTTTGATATAAGTTTTTTTTACTACAAATAATATGATGGGCAAATCAGAATAGTTATATGATATTTTGAGTATTTTTATATTTTGGCCCGAAAATGACCTTTCAAGTTAAAATGCTTATTTTTAAAAACCTTATCGAATTTTGTCAGAAATTGGTATTTTTATGTTTTGAGTTTTTTGTTTAATATTTGAGTCATCGATATGTCATGAAACATGTAAAAATGTTTATACCACATGTTTATTTAACAAATCATCTTGAGATTTGTGCTCTTGGTGATATAACTAATAGAGCGTGTGGTATATAATCTTCTTGCTTTGAGTGTTTGTTTGTTATTTTATGTCGGTGTAATTTTACCTTCGTTATTGTTTTTGCTTCTGCCCTTGTGATAGTACACCTCATGCTTGAAAATGAACCCTCATGTGGTATGTGGATGTAGGGTGTTGAGACCGCATCCAAGATATAGTTGAGTTATGCTCTTATGTTGAGTTTTGAGGGACTCGTACCCTTGGTATTGAGACCAATTAAGTTTGCTTAATTCTTATGATATTTATGATTTTTGTGAGTCCTTTTGATTTATGCCTTGTTGCATCTTTTTTGGATGTTTTTGTCATGGTGATGAGATAACATTTTTGTATTGAGTAGTGACTCTGTTGTTCTATGGATGTGCTTGGTATGCACCTTGGACGTTGGTCCACATGTTTATTGTTCTCTATGTTGTGATGTATTTGTACTTATGTATATAGTGTTGGGTCATTGTACTCTTTTATGAGTTATGCATTGTTTGGTGTGTGTGTTAGTCACCTCCTTGTTTGCATGTTTGCTTTATGTTTGTCATCAGACTACTATCTCCACGAGCACGGGGGTTGGACCTACAGGTACCATATGGTTGGGAGGCGTTGCTGACTATACCACTGCTAGGGACCGGTGTACAGAGATGAATTTCGTCTAGCTTTAGCACTTAGATCTTGAGTTCTCATTTCTGTTGTTGCATTGTATATGTAAGTATATTTACCTTTGATCATGTTTACTCTTGATGATGAATGTTTATGCTTTTTACATTATTGTTCTTCTTATGATAATCAAAATATGTATATGAAATGTTAGAAGATATAGATGTTGAATTAGATGTACTTTATGTTTTTAATGTATTCGAGTGCCTACGTCCTTGATATATGTGTTTCTGGTACTCCCTAGTGTGGAGGTCTCTCTTTGCTTTCTTATTTTTATTTAGAGAATGTTGCATCTGGTTAGTCATTTCCTAGATAGTGAGCATTTCCACAGGTGTGTTAAGTTAGATCTTTCTATTTGAGTATTATTTTATAGAGATATATATTCCCATGTTAAATAGATCGGCTAATGATAATTTTGGTAAAAATAAAAAGTAAAATAGGTCCGTGTGGTTTATGAGGATAAATCAGTAAATGAACTTGTATAACTAATCATGGTAGGAATTGTACTTTGGGCTTAAAAAGAATATTGTTATGAAAAGAGATAACATAATAACTTGGATGAACCTTGCTTATTAATCACTTAAATAATAGAAAACTTGTGGGCGTGTGTAACTGTCCATTGAACTTTAGTAGTGTGCTTGAGAATTTATGAGATGTAATACTTCCGATTGTATATGAAGATGTGTAGTTATGTCATGTTTCTTGCACCTCTTATATTTCTTGATGCTTATTATTGGAGTTGGTTGTATTGTTGTAATGTTATTATTTTATCTTACACAAAAATATTAATGCTTATTTTGATCTTTGTTTTCTAAGGATTCCCGAGTGGGGAACCACATTAGAGTTAAAGTATTTTAAATATCTTCTAATAAAGCTTCAATATAATAGTTAGACTATTATTTAATCATAGATCAATTCTTATTTAATTAGAAAATTAATAAATGGAGAATTTAATTAGTATTGTTAGTGTAGGTTTTTTATTTTCCTTATATTAGGGGTATTTCTTTTTTCCTACACATATTATTTAAGCTTGCTTAGGTTTATTAGGTGTGGTTAATATGAGGACACGTGGTGAAATACATCAGCCACATATGTCACTCTCTCCCCACACATGGGTAGTTGAGTTACACATCCTCTTTTGGCTTGTTGTGCCACCTCTCATAACCACTCTTTTGTTTTTACCTAGGTAGGTTATGGGGTAGTTGGGTTTCTCACCCTCTTTTGGCTTTATGTGCCACCTCCTCTCTGTCTTCACCTAAGGAGGTTATGCCACATGTTTTGTCATTTACCAAGTAGGTGATAACCTCCCACTTTTTATGGGTGTAGGAGTTAATGCACCTCTTGGATGTATTTGCCCTTATATTTCTATATATTGAGCACTCTCCTCTCACCTTCACTAGTTCAGCTAGTTCGGTGATTGTTCGTGGGAGTATTGAGAGTATTCTGCAATTTCTCTTCTCTTGTCTCTATTTTTCTCTCATTTCAGATTTCTCTTCATTCTGCTATTTTGATCTTCGATCATCTGTTGGGTGAAGTTGCATATGATCTACGACCGACATTAGATCTTGGCTCGGTTCTCGCTTCTCACAGAATCTAACATGGTATCAGAGCGGTGTTGTTTGGTATAGTTCATTTTATCTGATTTATTGAGATATTTGAGACTAATATAGAGCTTATTATTTTTCTCAAAAACCCAATATGATTTTCTTTTGCATCTTTAAATGATCTGGAGAATCGTAATAGTTTAAGAGGAAAATAAGCGTATCTGGTATACATATATCTGTTCTTGTGAGATCTGGGTGATTTGCAACTTTTTGGTAATATTGGAGGCTTTTTCAGCATTTCCAAAGAGTCCAGAAGGTTTCAAAAAGTCAAAATTGACTTTTATTTCACCAAAATCAGAGCTTGGAGGAAACAGTAAAGAAAATCAGAATTTAAAAATTCGGATTTCTCATTGGAGCCGTTTTCATTTTGGCTTCGAAAATCTTACTTCCACTCTTTTTCAGGAAAAACAATTTCTGGGTTTTGTAGCCAGCATCGAAAAACTATATGAGTAGTCATTACATTTTGCAGGAAGTTGACAAATTTTGCAGAAACTATGTTAGAAAATGACATAAGTCATTTTTTCACAGGCAGATTTTGCAGTTTTTTTCAAAATTGCATAACTTTTGCTTCAAGTGTCAGATTTTTGCAAACGAGTACTTGACGGAAAGCTGAATTCAAGATCTCTCCATCCACAAAGGTTTGAGTAAGAATTTCTACCTATTTTCAATCAGATATTGCAGGTTGAATCTTCTGCACTTTTTCTTTCTTCAGTACTGTATTTCTTTCACTTTTGTAATCCATTCTTTCAAAAAAAGAAAAAAATAGTGTTGGAAAGAAATTGAAGAGAAAAACACAGCTACAAAGTCATTTTTTTCAGATTTTAATTGAAGATTAAGTTGTAATTTTGGCTACTGAGAGCCTTTAAAGCTTTGTAATCTGGAAAATCCTTGTAAAAGCACTAATCATAAAGTGCCAACATTGTAATATCTGGGGGGGGGTGATTTTTGAGATTAGTGGAAAGGAGGGGTGTCTCATGTGTCTTCTTTCTTTGCACATTTCCTTCTACCTTGCAATCTTTTTTTTTGCTCTCATGGATGCATCTACAGTTCCAGTTTTAACTCCATATAATTACTTTGAATGGAAATCAAAGATGGTAATATATCTAAAAAGACATGGATATCATCGTGTAACAATGGGACTTGAAACTGAACCACAAGATGATGCAGAAAAGATTAAATGGTTTAACAAATGTGATGAAGCCTTTGGTACTTTATGTATGTCAGTATCTCCAGACCTACTTTTTCATATTGAGTCTGCTACAACACCAAATGATGTATGGACAAAATTGGAAAACCTCTTTGGTAAGTAGGATGAGTTAAGAGGTCATCAATTGGAGAATGAACTCATAGGGTTAAGTCCTTCAAATTTTGACACCATATAGGATTTCTTCACAAAACTCAAAGCTATTAGATTGCAATTGGAACAATGTGGAATCAAGAAGGATGATAAGCAACTGATTTTGAGTATTCTTTCTAAGCTTGGTTCTAATTATTCTGTATTTGTTTCTACATTCTATGCCACAAAATGTGCCCTAGGTTCTACATATAAAATGCCTTCTTTAGATGAGTTTGCTGTAGAACTCACTAGGGAGCAGGACAAATTAGTTCTAATGGGTACAATTAAACCCTCTAAGTCACATGCATTGGTTGTTAATCAAGGCACAAAAGAACAGAAAGGGTCTAATAAGCAAGATAAGAAACAAAAGAACCAAGGAGAGAAGAAGAAAGATCAGAAATCTACTACAAAACCAGATAATCAGACCTCTTCATCAAAAGGTGAACAACCTAAAAAGGAGAAGGTCAAGTGTTCTTATTGTAAGAGGCCTGGCCATGATGAACATAAATGTTTAAAGAAACAAATTGATCACCTTTCACATCTTCTAGAAAAGAACAATATCAAGGTGCCTGATTCAGTCAAACAAAGTTCATTAGAAGGTTCTCCTAAGGACACAGATAAAAGTAAGGGGAAAGGAAAGGGAAAGGCCCTAGTTGCTATTGCTTCACAACCAAATTCTTGGATTATTGACTCGGGTGCATCGTACCACATGGCCTCATCAGAGGATAATTTTACCTCTTTGGAGCCATGGACTATGCCTACCATACTTATGGGTGATGATACTCCTGTTGAAGTGCATGGGAGAGGGACTGTTGATATGGGTGAAGGGACATTTGAGGATGTTCTTTGTGTCCCATCTTTGTCAACTAATCTCCTATCTGTTTATCAGATCACTCACACTGGTTCAGCAAAGCGAGTTGAGTTCACTCCAGATACAGTGGTAATAAGTGAAATGCATAATGGGTCTACAGTTGCTGTGGGAAAAGCAGATCATCAATCCAGACTATATCAGTTTTCTCACTTTGTTCCTGATTCTCCTTCAACAGTCTTACTCACTCATGTAGATGAGGTGATTTGTTTGTGGCATCAACGGTTTGGCCACTTGAACTACCGTTATTTGCAACAACTCAGTCAACAGGATATGGTTTCAGGGTTGCCTTCTATTCGATTTTCTGATGGAGTTTGCCAAGGATGCATTCTTGGTAAGCATCCTGAGGAGAAATATGATAAAGGAAAAGCTTGGAGAGCTAAAAATCTATTGGAGTTGGTACATAGTGACTTGGCAGGACCATTTCCACAACCATCTTTCAACAGGGCTAGATATGTCTTGACATTTATTGATGACTTTTCTAGATACACTTGGGTTTATTTTCTCAAACAGAAGTCTGAGGTCTTTGATCATTTTTTGGATTTCAAAGCTTTTGCAGAGAAACAATCTGGAAATTTCATCAAGATTTTGCGTACAGATAATGGGGGAGAATATGTTAACAATCAATTTGAACAATTTTGTGCTTCAGAAGGAATCAACATGCAACACATAGTTCCATATAGTCCTCAACAGAATGGTGTCACAGAACACAAGAATGGATCCTTGAAGGAGATGGAAAATTGTATGATACACTCCAAATCTTTGGCACCTCAGTATTGGGCAGAGGCCATCAATTGTGCGTGTTACATCCAGAACCGGGTTCCTCACAAAGCTGTAAAGGGGGTAACTCCTTTTCAAGCTTGGACTGGTCAGAAACCCACAGTTAAACATTTTCGAGTGTTTGGCTCTCTTGCATGGGCCCACATTCCAATAGAGAAATGCAAGGCTATGGATCCGCAAAGCAAGTCTTGCATATTTGTTGGGTATCCAGATGATGTCAAAGGTTATAGACTTCTCCATCCTACCACCCATGAGTTGTTCATTGAGAGGAGTGTTCGTTTTGAGGAGAGTTCTTCTAGTTCTTCTCCTACCACTTCTCTATCCACTATTACATTGGAGACTTTGCATCATGATGACAGTTCTTCTGAAGATCTTAATCTTCCTAATATTGATGAGGATTCTTCTTCCTCCACTTCAAATAGTGATATTGATGATGCGGATTCACATTCCTCTTCTATTCATCATTCAGAGGTTGATGATTCTCCTCCAACTTCTCCAGCCTCAACACCTCTTTGGGCTCGACAAACATTGGAGTCAGCAGGAGATTGGGTTGGTGATCCATCAGACATGAGAAGAACACGGTCACAATTTCAACAGGCTCCACATCTCTTCATTGCTTCAGCTTCTGATCCACAGTCTTTTCGAGAAGCTTCTGGTGTTCCTGAGTGGGATGCTGCAATGCAAGAAGAGTTCAATTCCTTAGAAAGGAATCACACATGGGATTTAGTCCCTCTTCCTAAGGGAAGAAAAATTGTTTGATGCAAGTGGATCTATCGGACTAAATTTGCAGCGGATGGGTCAATTGATAAGCATAAGGCTCGGTTGGTAGCAAAAGGATTCTCCCAGGTTCCCGAGATTGACTACTCTGAAACTTTTGCTCCAGTTGCTAAGATGAATTCTATTCGACTTGTCCTTGCTATAGCTGCAGCACATCATTGGGAAGTTCATCAAATGGATGTAAAGAGTGCATTTCTTCATGGTGACCTTCAGGAGGAAATCTACATGGAGCAGCCACAGGGGTTCGTACAGGATCCTTCACTTGTGTGTCAACTTCGGAAGTCTCTCTATGGCCTCAAACAGGCTCCTCGAGCTTGGTATGCCAAGATGGATTCCTTCCTTCTGATAGTTGGGTTCAAATGATGCCATTCTGATCTGAACGTATACATTCTGCAGCAGGATGACACTCTCACATTCTTGGTTCTCTATGTTGATGACCTATTGATCACAGGGAGTCACTCGTCCACCATCAAGACAGTAAAAACTGCTCTACATGATAGATTTTTGATGTCTGACTTGGGTCTTTTGCATTACTTCTTGGGGATTGAGATCATTCAATCATCTTCAGGAATCTTCCTTGGTCAACCCAAGTATGCACTTGATATGCTCTCCAGATTTCGCATGGCTGACTGTAAGCCTGCACCGACTCCATTTTTGTCAAGGGTCAAACTTGAGGCTAAGTGTTCCTCACCTTTGGTTGATGGCACTTTATACCGACAACTTGTTGGGAGTCTCATCTACTTGACTCATACGAGACCTGAAATTTCATATGTTGTAGGCATGGTCTCTCGATTCATGCAGGAGCCACATGAGTTGCATTGGAAAGAAGCTAAGCGGATCCTTCACTACATTCAGGGTACTCATAATTATGGGATTCAATATGCAATGGGCATGGATATTGACTTAGTGGGATACATAGATTCAGATTGGGCAGGTGATTCTCAAGATCGCAAGTCTACTTCAGGGTATTGCTTCTCCCTTGGTTCCGGTCCAGTTTGTTGGTCAAGTAAGAAGCAGTCTGCAATTGCTCTTTCATCTACAGAGGCTGAGTATCGAGGGGCAGTTAATGCCACCACTGAGGCTATTTGGATTCAGAATATTCTCACTGAGTTTGGCACTACATTCAGAAAGCCTACAGTCATCCTTTGTGATAATCAAAGTGCAATACAAATCTCTCGGAATCCAGTTCATCATCAGAGGATGAAACACATTGAGATTCATATGCACTACATTCGGGAGCTGATTCAGGAAGGCATCATCGATCTTAAGTATTGTTCTACATCAGAGCAAACTGCAGACATCTTCACCAAACCCTTCACAGAGAGAAAGTTCCTTCATTTGCGAGCTTTGCTTGGGGTGCAACAGGTGTCTACTTCAAGAAGGGCTTCTTAGTTCTTCATTACTCTCTCTATTTATTGGGAGGGGGGCTCCACTTCTGGGGGGCTTCTTCTTCTTCTTATGGGGGGATATTCTCTATGTACATGGGTACCTAACATGGCTTCACTTGCCAGGACCCATCTTATCACCCAACTAAGCTACGCTTAAGGGGGGGTGTTAGTGTAGGTTTTTTATTTTCCTTATGTTAGGGGTATTTCTTTTTTCCTACACATATTATTTAAGCTTGCTTAGGTTTATTAGGTGTGGTTAATATGAGGACACGTGGCGAAATACATCAGCCACATATGTCACTCTCTCCCCACACATGGGTAGTTGAGTTACACATCCTCTTTTGGCTTGTTGTGCCACCTCTCATAACCACTCTTTTGTTTTTACCTAGGTAGGTTATGGGGTAGTTGGGTTTCTCACCCTCTTTTGGCTTTATGTGCCACCTCCTCTCTGTCTTCACCTAAGGAGGTTATGCCACATGTTTTGTCATTTACCAAGTAGGTGATAACCTCCCACTTTTTATGGGTGTAGGAGTTAATGCACCTCTTGGATGTATTTGCCCTTATATTTCTATATATTGAGCACTCTCCTCTCACCTTCACTTGTTCAGCTAGTTCGGTGATTGTTCGTGGGAGTATTGAGAGTATTCTGCAATTTCTCTTCTCTTGTCTCTATTTTTCTCTCATTTCAGATTTCTCTTCATTCTGCTATTTTGATCTTCGATCATCTGTTGGGTGAAGTTGCATATGATCTACGACCGACATCAGATCTTGGCTTGGTTCTCGCTTCTCGCAGAATCTAACAAGTATTCCTTATTGAAATCAAATAATATGTTTATAATTAGATGATTAATTTTAGTCAACTGTAGTCAAATTATAGTAACACGCAGTTGAGCTTTTTATCTTGGTGTTCCTATGATAATTGATTAGAAATTAAATTTGTGACTTTAATTTTAGAGAGAGGTTGACTAGGTCAATGTTGGTCATGATGCTCCTTAAACCTGTTCAAGGTCTTCACGTTTAAACTGTAAACTGTGACTGTTTAGTTAAACTAGACAACTTTAGTGTTAGCTAGAAAAAGAATTTGATTGGTTTGTTTTGCTCAACTTTTTGGGTATGACATTTTGGTATCAGAGCACATGTTCATATGTTGGGCCTCTGTGTTATGCTCCCATTGTGTTCGGTGCTAGTGATATGTTGATGATATACCCTATGATGGTTATTTCTTTTCTTTTCTTTTCTTGTAATCCTTAACATGGCGATAGATAATTGGATGACCAATCTTTTTTACTAATTTATATAGCGGATTGTCTGTTAGACCTTTTCCATTATCTTCTCAATTGAAAAGTGAAACACCAATGTGAATCTTCCGATGTTGGATGTGTTTGTCTCATTATGTCGTTGGTGGTAGATGAGCTTGAGTATGCCATAGTATACTTGTGGGAATTTATGATGAAGTTGGAGATAGTCATGATATGTCTATTTTGTGCATTCTTTTGCTAGGTGAAATATGATACTTAAATTAACCTTTTGTTCAGTTGCTTCATGTGCTATGCATCAATATTGTATATAATTGTTGATTGATGTCATGTGAATTTGGTTAATTTTTAAATCATATTACTTAATGGATGCATGAGACAAACATTAAATATAATTTGTTTATGTTAATTTTTTAAGCATGATTTCTTCATGTCCAATGTTATCAATAGGCCATATTTATTAATGGTTACATGAATTTCAGCTATCTCTTCCCCTTTTCCCTATTATTTGATATGTAATTACAAAGATATTTTTTTATGATGAAAATATTAGATGTATGGTGAAAGTTGATACATTGTGTGATTGGTACTTATATTCTTTCTGCTCTTGTAAGTAGAAATTTTAAATTTTAAAAATTGATAAATTTACTATCATTCCATTGATTAGGACATGAAAATGTGTACTCAATTTATGAGTGTTGATAAGATATGTTGTTATGAATGCACCTTCTTCATATTCTATTAGAATTGCATTTTTAATGAAATATTATTTCTTTATGTTTATAAATGGATAAATATTGACAAGTATGTGTTGTGAAATGAGATGTTTCCACTTGAAGTAGAGATATTATAACATTGGTAATCAAATTTGTGTTATGTTGAATCAAGTGAATTGTGAAAGAATGAAATGAGAAAATATGAATGTTGAGTAATGTTATCTTGTAATAAAATTTTGATGGACATTAGGGAGTACTTGAATTTTATATATGATGTTTATGTTGCTTAGTTTTCAGAAGCAATGAAATATATGTTATATTAATTTATTTCTTAGTTTGGAAAAGTACTCCTTGTGCATGTGAACATCTAGTACCAGTGATACATTGTGTGTTGTGTATAACTAGTACTTGTTTTGTGTGCTCATGAGTGGTGAGTATATGTTTACCCACCCATTGAAACTATATTTGCATTTGGGTATGGAAGAATCATTCCATCATTTTGTTGCATATGTTGACCCTACTGAGTACCAACCTACGGGTTGTTGATAAGTCAGTACATGTAGGGGTAGTAGCATATCTTCTTTTTCTTGAGTGGACATCATGGCGTACAAATAATGGCGACGCGAAGCGACCTTAGCTTCCACCTCTTGAGAAAAAAAAAATTAATGCTTTCCTTATGATGGACCCGAGTACAAGGTTCATTTGTGTTATCCCTTATCCCCATAGTTCTTGAAGATGATATCATTATTTTATGTGAGATTATATAGATATATTGGTTATCACTAATGATTCATGCATTTGTATATACACTTTTGTGATCCAGCATGAGGAGGGAGATTTTTGGCCCATGCTATGATGTATTCCATATCGCACATGTTCTGACATGATGTATGAGATACGATGTCACACCCACTGGTGTTTCAACACAGTGTTAGTGATGATGCCATGTTACCGATGGCAGCGAGCTGGGCTCGGAAACATGAAGCCACGTACCTAGATACATGTAGGCGCGTAGTATGTATATGTATTTTATTCCTACTTGATGTAGAGTGATAGGTAGCCACTTGCATACTTGTAGAGGGGGCCCCATGGTTGCTCAGTTGTTGAGGACCGGTAGGCATAAGGGAGTACCCTAGCTAGGTATACCTCTAACTATGACAATCACCTATTGAGAGGTATTGCTATGCAGGGTGTGACCTGCATGTGTTTTCTCCATAAGGTACACTACAATGTGACATACGACCATTGTCTACTTTCTCCACTTGGTGTATGGTCATGTCGAGTGAGCTGATGTGTTTTATCTATCTACCTGATGCGAGGGAGAGTACCAAGATTGCCACTCCATGCCATGTGATCTGTGGGATCTTTTCAGGATACATGAAAGGCTATCGTGACATCTAGATGATTGTTCCCTCTTTCCTCATTGTGTGACTATATGTAGTCACATAGTGATGTAATGTGAACTTTATGATATTTTTTTTGTTTTGTATCTTTGCTTGTGTGGGCCAGCGACTTATTTATGTTATTTATGATGGTTTAGCCACAAATTGTGAATATTTTATTGCATGTAGCTCTTGGGGTTACATTTGATTTATTGTTGTAATTCCATGGATTTTCTTATGTTATTATTAGAATTAAAATTAAAATTCTTTTATTTGTGGACTTTGTCGGCTAAGCTATTTATCCTTATTGTTTTTCATAGCTGGTCTTGTGTTGTAATGTGATTCCTCTCTAAGACTGGTGGAGACAGTCTTGGAGAGTGTATACGAGGAAGTAGATGCGGGGAACCCCATAGTATGGAGGTATGTGAGGTTGTTATACAACCATGACCACTACCTACCTTAGAGTGGTGAATCTCCCTTAGAGGCTAAACACCTTACTCCAAACAAGGGATATTAGTCATGTGGTCTTGTATGGAAGGTTTCACCGTATGGTGAGTAACCCATCCCCATCAAGCCACTGAGTGAGATATGGATTCAGATGAGATCTTACCCAAAGCACATGTATATACCTGATTTTGAGCCTTGTGTTGTTGTAACTGTATGTGTATTGTTGTATATTATGGTAGAAGTGGATCCTCATGTTGTTATGTTCATATATCATCATGATTTATGAGTTGTAGTGCTAACTATTCTATGAATTTTGTGAAATTGAAAATGTATCATGAAAAAATATCTTTTGAAATTATTAATGATCTTAAAATGATTAGTTTGAATATGTATTTTATTCAGAAAGAAGATAAATGATAGCAATTTGATTTGTATTGTATGATTTGACATGTTTACTAAAGGAGAAATGATGTAAAATAATGTATTCGATTGAAACCATGTATGAATTCTATATGAAAAACTTAAATTAGACTTATGATGGGGTTGAAGTGAATATAGTAAAAATAAACTTGCAAAAATTATTGTATTGATAGCTAAACTCCTCATTAATACTTGATCTACATTGATGTTGATATACATTTATGCATTGTGTGTAACCATATTAATGAAGATTATTTTATGTCATTGCTTGGATCTAAGGAACATCTATGTTAGTAGTATAAGGTCAAATATATTTCAGGACTAATGTGTGATATCTTTCCACCTTAGTGTTTCTGACTTTCAGGAGTAAGTCAAGTTTTTTGGGGGGAGAATGTAGTACCTCTCCAAACCAGTCATTACAAAGGGGTAATAGAGCCTCAAACCTTCGATTACAAGTACAATGAGGTAAGTATACTTGATGTTAAATGCTATTTGATTTAGCTAAGAATATGTTGCAGTAAATGAAATATTATGATGTTATATCATGTTGTTATCTATTTTTTGAATAATATATTCCTGATGATACTTTATTGATTAAATATATTAGTTTTTTACCTTCAAAAGATTAGATTAGTAGGTTAAGATGTTTGTCACTAATCCATAGATATTGTGCCTTATATGCCACTGAAAATGTTAGGAAGATTTAAATTGACATATGGTCATATTGTTAGAAATGATTTATTTAAATGCTTCAAGATAATGCAATAATATATGGTTATATGTTGTGTATGATGTACCACATCTTTCTATGCATTTTTCCTATTGGTGTTGGTAAGAAGTGATACGGAGCCGTAGTCACTTGTTTGCGAGATTTACACGGTGTCAAGTTATCCTTTATTATAATTATTTGTGTTATATGTGTTTCAGTTATTTATATATTATGAATAGTTGCACTTGATGTTTGTATGTTACTAAATAGGTACCAGACACATTCACTCTCAGTTGTAGAGATTGAGTGTGTGTTTATATTCCTAGCAGTGGCACAGGAGATAGTAGTTTTGACCTTTCATATTGAGCCAATATCATCCTTGTTCGGATGATGTATCTTTAATTTATTATTATATTACTCCCTCTAGTACAAGTTGGTAAATCCATAATTCATATTGCATATTGTGAAAGACCAGTTGTGTGTTTGTGCATTAGAGTTTCATAGTTATCGCTAAAGATGATTTAATTAATAATGTTACTTTTAATTATTATTATAAAGTATTTTACTTTCTTTTTATAATTTTATGGTAGTGCTATTTCATTTAATTAGAATTGGATAAATTAATCCAGATTGAGTTCGTGGTGAATTTGGGGTTCAAGTTTACTTTAATTTGAGTTTTTTTATTTTTTTTTGAGTTTTAAGTGGAAAAAGTGACTTATAATGAGAAATTATAACTCATTTTCACACTTTTTTTTTCATTTTGAAGAGCAAATTGTTCAAACCCTCTTGTAAGTAATTTGATAATTTTTTTGTTGGGAACGATCCATTTGCCGGATTTGAGCATGGAGCAACTCATTGGAATCATGGCGGGATTGCTACACTATGCCAAAATTTTCATCTACTTTCATATCGTATTTATTTCTTTCCTTTCATTATGGATTTCTCCTCCTGCTGCGAGGTAGGGCTTTCTATATCTTTTGTTTTAATCCATCTTTTTGTTTGAAGTAAATTGGAATAGTTTAATGGTATGAAAATAGACATTTTCCTACGATTTCATGTATTTCTTTCACCGAGTTGGGTTTGTATGAATTTGTGTATGCTTGCATTTTGGAGAAATGAAGTAAAATAGTGTTATGCTGCCTAATTTTTTTAGAAATAATGAAAATGTAAATTTCATGTTAAAAGAGAGGTGTTGGGCACTTTTAGATCCAAATGGTATATTTAAAATTTTGATTTTTGAAAGTTGAAAATTTAAGTTATTTTAATGGAGTTTATGGTTTTACTTGAAAAATGGAAGAAATGTAAAAAGTGAAATTTGGGTGTTTTTAATTCATATTATTTTGTGGAATGATAGAATTATATAATAAAATTTCTTATTTGAATCAATTTGAGTCTATTCTCATATAGTTATGGTCATTTGAAGATTGCATGTGAATAGTGATATAAAAATGTAAATGTGATAGTTTATGTGAATAACATAACTTCATTGTGAATCTGTAATTAGAATTTTATTTTAAAAGTGTGTTGTTTGGTAGATTTAGAACAATGGGTTTTAATTTTATAGCCTAAATCCGAGTTTGATTTTTGGACCTTTTATTCATCGCAATATTTTGCATGCTGTCCAAAACCCGTCATTCATCATGTTGTGCATGAATTAGTTTTTGATATAAGTTTTCTTTGCTACAAATAATATGATGGGCAAATCAGAATGGTTATATGATATTCTGAGGATTTTTACATTTTGTTCCGAAAGTGACCTTTCAAGTTAAAATGCTGATTTTTGGAAACCTTATAGAATTTTGCCAAGAATTGGTATTTTTATGTTTTGAGTTTTTTTGTTTAATATTTGAGTCATAGATATGTCATGAAAGATGTAAAAATATTTATACCACATGTTTATTTATCATATCACCTTGAGATTTATGCTCTTGGCGATGTGAACAATAGAGTGTGTGATATGTAATCTTCTTGCTTCGAGTGTTTATTTTTTTTATGTCGATGTAATTTTACCTTCGTTATTGTTTTTGCTCCTACCCTTGTGATTGTACACCTCATGCTTGAGAATGAACCCTCATGTGGTATGTGGATGTAGGGTGTTTAGACCACATCCAAGATATAATTGAGTTATGCTCTTATGCTGAGTTTTGAGGGATTCGTACCCTTGGTATTGAGAACAATTAAGTTTGCTTAATCCTTATGATATTTATGATTTTTATGAGTCCTTTTGATTTATGCCTTGTTGTATCTTTTTTGGATGTTTTTCATTATGGTGATGAGATGACATTTTGGTACTGAGTAGTGACTCTATTCTTCTATGGATGTGCTTGGTATGCACCTTGGACGTTGGTCCACATGTTGAGTGTTCTCTATGTTGTGATGTATTTGTACTTATGTATATAGTGTTGGGTCATTGTACTCTCCTATGAGTTATGCATTATTTGGCGTGTGTGTTAGCCACTTCCTTGTTTGTGAGTTTGCCTTATGTTTGTCACCGGACTACTATCTCCATGAGCATGGGGGTTGCACCTACGGGTACCATATAGTTGGGAGGCGTTGCTAGCTATACCTGTAGTACCTCACCCTTAGTCCAGTTTTATAAATGTTATGATTATTTTAGGATGAAAGATTTTATGTTAGGAAATCATTGATACTGACCCCATACTTGCATGTGTATGGTTGATGTGTTTGTTTTATATTTTTGTTTGATGTGCTTGATGTGGTTGAGGGACAGAGTCGTAGTTACTTGTTTGCGAGATCGACTGATCCCTGCCATTATCTGTTATATCTCTATATATATGCACATGCTTGTCTCTTATGCAGGTTCATAGGTACTAGGCATCAACTTCCCTAAATTGTTAGGATGAGTGTGCCCTATCACTAATCTCAATGGTAAAAGAGGGGAGATAATATTTAGCTCCAAATCCTAACCTAAGCCAATTATTGTCCTAAAGTAGGGGATAAGATTCTGTGTTTCCACCCTTCTAAACTCATCCAATTGGCAAGAGTTTATACCTATGTCCTCAGTATGAATGTGGGTCCTTAGGTCTTTTTGAGTTGTTTGATTTGTGGTGTTTGGTGTGATTCTATTTTTTAGATCATTCTATTTTTAGCTGTGGAATATCATTTAAATGGTAATTAAATAAATGTGATTATTTAGTTTAATTATTATTTTTATTGTATAGTGGATGCAATAAATTAATTGGAAATTAATTATATGCTATTATTGAGTGTGGTTGAAATATTTAATTAATGAAGATTAATTAAATAACTTCACCTTAGAAATATTTAATCATAAATTTAACCCTTGTTCAATTAAAATGTATTTATTAAATTAAGGGTTAATTTAGCATGCAGTAAATTATGTTAACTAAATGTTCTAATTTTTTAATTGATTAAATGCATTAAGTTGCACATTCATAATTGAATGAAATTGAATTAATAATAATAGTTAAAATTTGGTAAAGTGCTTTTCAACAAAAGTTGAAGTGGGGAGGAGACTCTAGTTCGACTGAATTGAACTGTAAACTGAAGTTCATCTTCATGCAAAGCTCTCTTGGAGTCGAGTTTGTACTCATGCATGTGAAAGGAGATTCCTTTATGTATTGAGAGTTTTAGCCATTGTTGGGGTACACAAGATTGAAGGAGAAAGTTTGGAGACAGGTTTGGAGAGAGCTCTTTGAAAAGCTTGGATTTTGTTTTCTTCATTCTGGACATCATCGAATCTGTATAATTTGGATTGAGGTAGGTATTGAATTTATTATTGTTAATCTTGTTTGGATTCCTATAGGATTTTGTAGAGAGTGTATTCCTCGTGCCTGTTGAATTTGAATTTTTGGGAAGTTTTGAATGTTTATTGCAATTTAATTTGTATATTTTTGCCTATTTGATTTGAAAGTTATGAAGGTTTTGAGAAATCTGTAGAGAAATATTAGAAAATCCTTTCAGATTAGGGTTTTGATCTTTGTTGAGAAATTATTGGAGTTAATATTTATGTTAAGAGAATTTAGTTATTGTGAGATAAATATATATACATATTCATTTATATATATATTTATATATTTGTTTGTTTCGTAAAATTAAACCAGTATTGGAATTGGTATAAAAATTGATTTGGTGTGTTTAAAAAATATATATCAAAGTTTATAAATTTGATAGTATATAATTATTTAAATAGTGATAAAAATAAAATTGATAACTTTGTTTTTTTAATTCAGTTGATAATTTTGCTCTCACCTTTTGAGTAAACATCTGAGTTCTGCTTTTTCATTTTTGTGCTTCTACTTTGTATCAGGTTCTTGCATGCAGGTGTATTCGGGGTCTGTGGATTTGCATGTTTGTCAAATCCTACATCTTTTACCATTTGAGATTCTGACGTTCGTGTACTAGTGCTGGATGATCCCTGTGGCAATTGTTCCTTCTTGATCTTCATGGATGAAGATGTGTTCTTGTTCTCCTTCCTTTTTGTGATCTGGTATCATTGTTTAGAGATGGCATGTTGTACTTCTATTCCATTATTGTATTACATACCTTGCGACTTGTGTAGTGGATACAAATTATTATGGTTTCCTGATGGTGCCAATTGTATTTATGTTATCATGTTTATGATGTTGTATTTATCTTTCAGTTGTTTTCATGTATTTGTAATTTTATCTTATCTTAATTAATTAAATATCTCTTACATAATCTATGTCAAGGAACCCTTGGGAGTTGTAACCTATGTTAGTTGTTTATTATTATGCTTTTCTTCCACATTGTAAACTTTGATATTTTTTATTGTTAACTTTTAAAAAAAAATTATTTTGCAAACTTAGTTGCATGTTTAGGTTAAGTTCTCCTGGGTTCCCTGGCAGGGCATTACAATACCACTGCTGGGGACCGGTGTACAAAGATGTATTTCCTCCAGCTTTAGCACTTAGAGCTTGAGTTCTCATTTCTCTTGTTGCATTTTATATGTAAGTATATTTACCTTTGATCATGTTTACTCTTGATGATGAATGTTTATGCTTTTTACATTAGTGTTCTTCTTATGATGATCAAAATATGTATCTAAAATGTTAGAAGATATAGATGTTGAATTAGATGTACTTTATGCTTTTAATGTATTCAAGTGCCTACATCCTCAATAAATGTGTTTTCAGTACTCCCCGGTGTGAAGGTCTCTCTTTGCTTTCTTATTTTTGTTTAGAGAATGTCACATCTAGTTAGTCATTTCCTAGATAGTGAGCATTTCCACATGTGTGTTAAGTTAGATCTTTCTATCTTTGAGTATTATTTTAGAGAGATATATATTCCCATGTTAAATAGATTAGCTAATGATCATTTTGGTAAAAATAAAAAGTAAAATAGGTCCGTGTTGTTTATGAGGATAAATTAGTAAATGAACTTGTATAACTAATCATGGTAGGAATTGTACTTTGGGATTAAAAAGAATATTGTTATGAAAAGAGATAACATAATAACTTGGATGAACCTTGCTTATTAATCACTTAAATAATAGAAAACTTGTGGATGTGTGTAACTATCCCATGAACTTTAGTAGTGTGCTTGAGAATTTATGAGATGTAATACTTCTGATTGTATATGAAGATATGTAGTTGTGTCATGTTTCTTGCACCTCTTATATTTCTTGATGCTTATTATTGGAGTTGGTTGTATTGTTGTAATGTTATTAGTTTATCTTACACAAAAATATTAATGCTTATTTTGATCTTTATTTTCTAAGGATTCCCGAGTGGGGAGCCACATTAGAATTAAAGTATTTTAAATATCTTCTAATAAAGCTTCAATATAATAGTTAAACTATTATTTAATCATAGATCAATTCTTATTTAATTAGGAAATTAATAAATGGAAAATTTAATTAGTATTCCTTGTTTATAATTAGATGATTAATTTTAGTCAATTGTAGTCAAATTATAGTAACACTCAGTCAAACTTTTTAACTTGGTGTTCCTATGATAATTCATTAGAAATTAAATTTGTGACTTTAATTTTAGAGAGAGGTTGACCAGGTCAATGTTGGTCATGATCCTCCTTAAACCCGTTCAAGGTCTTCACATTTAAACTATAAACTATGACTGTTTAGTTAAACTAGACAACTTTAGTGTTAGCTGGAAAAAAAATTTGACTGGTGTGTTTTGCTCAACTTTTTGGGCATGAAAGATTCACCCCCCCTCTCATTTATCTTGGTGGAATTTACTTTGTAACAATTGGTATGAAAGAAGTAGGTCCTTGAAAGAAAATTTTAACTTGAGGAGATCCATGGTGAGTCATTTCAGGAAAGAAAGCCCTAAGTTTGATGGAGTAAAATTTGGCAGCTGCAAAGAAAAGATGAAGACACATTTACTTTGTTTAGGACGAGGATATTGGTTAATTACAAAGAACAAGAAGACTATCATTGATGAAGACAAAATTGAAGAATGTACCACTGAAGAGAGATATATATTCATGTGTAACATACTTCCTAGAGAAGCACTTTTGTCAGCCCTTATGGAAAATGAGTACAGTCAAGTAAAATATCTAAAAACATCTCATGAAATTTGGTTAGCTTTACAATATACTTTTGAAGGTGATGAACATGCAAAGAAAGTCATATTACATAATTGGATATGTGCATTTGAAGATATAAGAATGATGGAAGATGAATATGTTAAAAGCTATATTGGTAGAATGTCATAGATTGTTGCATGTATAAATTCCTATGAAGGAATCAAGACATAAAATGAAGTGATATGGAAAATTTTGAGGACATTGACTCTTGTATTTAAGTAGAAAACACAAATGATTGAACAAGTTATACCATGTACTAAGAACTTCACCAGAGAAACTGTTCTTGGAAGATTAGAAGCAGTAGAGATGAATATGAGACAATTAGGAGATTTACCTAGAATGGAGACAACATTCAGTTCACTTAGTATTCACCCTACTTTGTCAAGAAGCATTAGTGTAAGTGGAGACTATGCTAGTAGTAGTTGATCTAGAAATGAAGAAGACATGAAGATCGAAGAAGGAATTGCCTTGCTTGTGAAAAGAGAACTAGACAATAAGAAATTTTTTAAATGTTGGACTTGTCAAGAATATGGTCATTTTGCATCTAAATGTCCTAAGAGAGTTAAGAAGTATAGAAAGAATTTTAAACTTAGAAGATCTAAAGAATTTTATTATGCTAATGATGAAGAATTTGAAGCTAGTATGGAGAAATCTCTAAGTGAAAGTGATACTAAGAATGATGATATAGGATTTGTAGCAATAAAAGAAGAAAATCCTAAAATATAAATTAAGGAAGAAAAAGTCTTAGTTTCTCAAGTAGAAAAGAAATCTAATTGGATTATAGATAGTGGTTGTTCACATCATATGACTGGAGGGATGAAAAAGTTCATAAAATTTAACAATTATGATGGAGGAATTGTTAGAGTTAGAAACAATGCACCTTGTTTGATAAAAGGCATAGGATCTATTACTCTTGATGGAAAGACTAATACTGATGATGTTTACTTTGTGGATGGATTGAAACATAACCTTTTGAGTGTTGGACAACTTGTTGATAAGGGATATCAAGTTTGGTTTACTAAGAAAACTTGTGTAATCAAAGACAAGGATGGTAATTTGATTGGTACTGGATCAAGAACCAGAGGCAATGTATTTCAATTGAATCCTACTGAGATGACATGCTTGACTACTAAGATTGATGAAATTTGGTTATGGCACAAAATATTTTGTCATATAAACTTTGATAATATTGTGAAAGTGAGTACTACACTTGCAGTAAGAGATTTGCCTAAGATTATGAAGCCTACTAACATGATTTGCAAGGAATGTGTGATGGCTAAGCAAAAGAGAAGCTTATTTCCCAGCAAGAAGTTTACAACAGCAGAGATGTTGGAAATTGTTCATACACATTTGAGTGGTCCCACAAGGACAAGAGGATTCTATGCAAAAAGGTATTTTATTATTCTTGTTGATGATTTTACAAGAATGATGTAGATTACATTTCTTAAAGAAAAGTCTAAAGCATTTGATAAGTTTAAAATTATTAAGAACAAAGTTGATAATGAATCTGGAATGAGGATTAAATGTTTGAGATCAGATAGAGGTGGATAATTTATTTCAAAAGAATTTAACATTTTTTGTGAAGTGAATGGCATTAAGAGATAATTTTCAGCCCCTAGGACACCTAAACAAAATGGTATTGTAGAAAGAAGAAACAGGTCAGTAACTGAAGTAGCAAGAGCCATGCTATTTGAAAATAATTTGGTAAAGATATTCTAGAGAGAAGTAGTGAACAAAGAAGTGTATATAATGAACAAAGTACAGATTAGAGTAGACACAGACAAGACACCTTATGAACTATGGTTTGGACATGCACCATCAGTTAAGTATTTTAGAATTTTTAGAAGCAAATGTTATATTAAGAGAGATGATGACATTGGGAAGTTTGATCCTAGAAGTGATGAAGGTATATTTCTTGGTTATTCATTAAAGAGCAAAGCTTATAGATGGTATAATAAAAGAACTAAGACTATTGTTGAGAGCACAAATGTTAAAGTTGATGAAAAGTTCAAAATTTAGGAAAGAATGCTTGATTATGAATCAAATGAAGGAACTCATCCTAGAACTAATCCAGAGAATAGTAAATTATTCTATGAAACTAACAGTGATTTGCAGAATGAAAGCTACATTGAAGAAATCATAGAAGAACCTACAACTGAAGTAACAACTGATACAGTCATACCTAACAGTAATCTATCAAGAAATCATCTTGTTGAGCAGATTATTGGAAGTATAGATAGAGGAGCTTTGACATGAAATAAGGTACAAGAATAGTGTGTTTAATTTCTCAAATTGAACCTAAATCTACTAGTGAAGCCTTTGAAGATGAACATTGGATTAAAGCTATAAAGAAAGAACTAGATCAAATTGAAAAGAACAAGACTTGGGAATTGGTCCCTAGGCCTAAAGATAAGAATGTTATAGGAACTAAATGGGTATTTAGAAACAAGATTAATGAACAAGGAGAACTTGTAAGGAATAAAGCAAGATTGGTATGTAAAGGATACTCACAACAAGAAGGAATTGACTATGAAGAAAATTTTACACCTATAGCAAGAAGTGAAACAGTAAGAATGTTTTTGGCTTATGCAGTCTATAAGAAATTCAAAGTGTATAAAATGGATGTGAAGTCAATATTTCTGAACGAAGAGTTAGAAGAAGTTTACATTGAGCAACCTAAAGGTTTTCCTTTAACTAAAGAAGGAGATATGGTATGTAAACTAAAGAAAGCTTTATATGGACTTAAACAAGCACCTTGAACTTTGTATGCAAGATTGGATAAGTATTTGATAAAATTAGGATTTACTAAGGCACAACAGATAGTAACTTGTACACAAAAGAAATTAAAAATAGTTTGTTCGTTGTTATTTTTGTTGATGATATTATCTTTGGAGGAGAAGATGAAGCTAGTGATATTTGCAGATGAAATGAAGACTAAATTTGAAATGAGTATGATTGGTGAGATGAAATACTTTTTAGGATTGCAGATAACATAGAACAGTGATGGTATATTCTTATGTCAAATAAAGTACTTGAATGACTTATTGCAGAGATTTGGAATGGAGAACTGTAAACCAGTTGGAATACCTATGGTAACCGGACACAAGTTATCTAGCACAGATGAGACTCCTATAGTTGAACAGAAAAAATACAGATCTATGATTAGATGATTACAATACTTAAATCATACAAGACCAGATATATCACATGTAGTTGGAATTGTTGCAAGATTTCAAGCTGAACCCATAGAATCACATTATGCAACAATAAAAAAAATATTGAGGTACTTAAGAGACACAATTGAATATAGATTATGGTATGAAAAATCTGATGACTTTACCCTATGTGCATACACAGATGTAGATTGGGGAGGTGGTGTTGATGACAAAAAGAGCACAAGTGGTGGAGCATTTTTCCTTGGAGGAAGATTGGTTTCTTGGCTAAGCAAGAAGAAAAATTGTATTTCATAGAGCACATCAGAAGCAAAGTATGTAGTAGCAGTAAACAATTGTAATCAAATAATTTGGATGAAACAAATGTTGAAGGATATTGGAATAAAATTTGTTGAGCTTGTTGTTATACATTGTGATAACACCAACACAATCAATATGTCTAAGAATCTTGTACTACATTCTAAGACAAAGCATATAGAAATAAAGTCTCATGTGGTGAGAGAGAAAGTTGTAGAAAAAGAAGTTATATTTGAGTATATAAGTACAAAAGATCAGATTGTAGATATATTTATAAAGCCTTTGCCTAAGGATACATTTGAGTATCTAAGAGGTATGCTTGGGGTTATGTCCCAGCCTACTTTTAAAAAGTGATGTAGATTATTGCATCAGTCTAGTGGTATATGAACCTTATCTTTCTTCTGGACTGGATGTTGGTACTTCCTCTATAGGGGTGTATGTGTTTCAGAGCTGAGTCATGAGGACTCTAGTGAATGTATTTTCTGAAAAAGTGTATTTTGACATTGAAGTTATTATTGACATAGTGATGTAGAATTTGTCATTGATGTCAATGGGGGAGAAGGATACATAAAAAAACTAATCTATTGAAGATAATCTGAGGGAGAAGGTTACAAGAAATATAAAATAGAAAACTAAAAGATTTGAAAATTAAAACGAAGCAAGATGATTGATGAAGAGGACTTGAAAGTATTTTTCAGAGCAACAGTGTTGCAGTGTTGGTATTCATGGAACTTGGATATTTTTTAATCTATGTTTCCATCAATGCCAATGGGGGAGATTGTTAAGAATGAATGTTGAATGTATCCTATGGGGGAATATTCATAACCATTTTGTAGCAGTTGTTGTTGCATTCATAACTGTGATTGTCATTGATGTCAACACAGTGATCTACTGAAGCTTAGTAGAGAACCAGATAGTGTTTGAGTTAGCGCACATGGGATATTGAAGATCAAGCTATGTGGATTTGAGGACTTACTCTATGATGTATTATAAGATCATGGTTAAGATCACATACATAAATTCATCTATTCATTAAATTTATGTGTAAATTAGTGGAAGTAGTATTCAAGCAATGTTCCTGAGTAGCGGTTTATGGAAATCGGATGATATCTCCTAATTGGGATAGAATCAGAGCATGCAAAGTTGTATAGATGATGAAGACATGATAATTTTGATGTGGATATGACAACAAGGTTAGAGGTCGCATGAGTGAAGAGTTATCTTAATTGGAAGCTGACAGTTTTGTGTAATTATGGAATTTTTATGTAATGTGTGGAAGATTTTATTTTTTAATTTGTATGCCAACTCATTTCTAATTATTTGAGTGTGGTATAAAAAAAGGAATGTTTTCCTTATTTTAATGTGGAATTGGAATGTAAGATTGTGAAAGTGAATTGTGGAATTGTGCAATACTTGTTGAAAGAGGATATGCGAAGTATAGAGATCTGGTATTGAGATCTGATGAAGTAGTTGGTGTGGTTTGTCATAGTTAGAGGAGAAGTGATAAGTTTTTGAGATCAGTAATCTTTTGATATTATTCTTTTGAATAATATAGAGATTTGTTGGATAGTGTGTTCAGTGATCTTAGCCTTGAATTTGTTTGGACAATGGGTCCTTCTATCTTCTATAACTCGTAACAGGGTTAGAATCTTTTAGTAGGGATTCAAAGTCTCCTAGAAGGGACTAATATGTACTGAATGTATTTCATAAGACTCCTAATAGAGTCCATACTCTCACAAGGAACTTTCATATTAGTGCATCTTTTGTGGGCATCATTCCCACCGGGGTTTACTCTTTGATCAAGAGGTTCCCTAGTTAACATATCTTGTGTTATTGTGTTGTTGTGTATGTATATATTTCTATGGTTGTTGATTACATTGCTTACATGGTTAAAATATATTAAAGATGATAAAAGATATATTTATCTGATAATTGAATCACCCCCCCTCTTAATTATCTTGGTGGACTTTAATTTTTAACACTATGAATTTGAAACCCATCTCAAACATCCTAGAAAGTATTTATACAAATATAACTTAAAGTATAAGTAATTAAATATTATATTTGTATAAACGCTGCCACCAGAATAAGTTTTGGCCTCATAAAATGAACTTAAGTGCAAGCCAAGTACTGAAACAACATAATTAATACATAATAACATCAAAAAAACAAGTGAAGGACAAAAACTAGTGATAAAACTTGCATCCCAATCATAAGGAATGACTTATAGAGGTTCTAAACCCAAATTTTGCAAATTTTGAGCCCCTGAAACCCTTTAAACACTCCATATGATAATACATAACTACCCATAAAAAATTCTAGTGAGGGTCATATGAGACTTGACCAAGTGTCGTATGGGTAAGTGTATAATGGTGTACGACATTTCTGGATACATTTTCAAAATTTAATTCAAAATCACCCGAGAAGGCCAAAAAATGACTTTTTAAGGCATGGAGAGTGTCCGGGAAAGGTTCCTTGAGGTCAAACTCATGAAGGGACCTCAATACCACATCCAAAACACATCCTCAACACTAGCCAAGTCTTAGAAAAGATTAATCAAATGAAAACAATAAATCACAGAGAGGCTTGCAAATGTAACAATGGAGAAATATGACTATGTCTCTTTCCTAAACCTCCCTAACCCTTCCTATTTCTTCCTAAAATTCCCTAATCCATGAAAGAAACATATAGTACACCATACTAAGAAATCAAAAGCATTCATAAACTTTCCAGGAAGATTTCACAACAATGACTATACAATATTCATAAAATTACTTCCCAAAAATACAATTGGAATACACAGAAGACATGACATAAATAATTTTGTTAATTTTCAATTCATAGTAAACAATCATACACTAATAAAATAACTTATCATTAATGTACACAAACATACACACAGGAAGAATGGATATTCATCCTAGTTTAGACCCTACCTAGGGTCCTGCAGAGAATCCTCTTCCAATCGGCTGGAGTACTCTCTAAAAATCTCCAAGCCTTAAGTTGGTAGCCTCCTGTATATCTTCCTCTCAAAACCAATCTTCAAAGAATCCACACATGCTTTCCCTCCAACTAGAGAACTATCAAACTCACAAAAAAAACTCCAATAAATTTTCTGGAAAAAAAATCAATGCAAAAAGCCTCTAAATTTTCCTAAAACTCTCCTCCTCCCATCACACAAAATAGTAATTATTTATCCTACAACTATGTGGTTGGAGGAGTTTCTTTACGGGAAGAAACTTCTCCAACTTCCATAGTTGGTTGGAAAATCAATAAATCATTCCTGGAAGCACTTAACAAAGTTTTAATAAATTTAATTAAAATTGCTTTCAAAGAAAATCATAACAAGAATAATAAGCAAATAACTTCCAAGGAACACACATAACACACACGAAAACCAACTAGCCTAACTTCTAGGAGGTCTCGAGTACAACTCCCTCCTAGATAGCTAGTTTTACTACAAAGAGCATTTATTTTTATTAGTACTATTATTAATATTATTCTCACTTTTTATTTAATACATTAATATACTTTATTTAATTATAATAAAGAACATACCATTTAAATGATCAATAAAACAAAACATACAAATATTATTATTTATATAAGCATGGGTATATGTGTGTGCACCCACATATACACATACCTATATAACATACAATCAATTATAACATAGATAAAAATAATATCGATATATATATAAGGACAATTCTAACTCACAACATAAATCTTAGAACAACATCAAATCAAAAATTAGAAGACCACATCACATACTGCATTCAAATCCCCCAACTAGGGTAACCTTGAGAGTAATCTTGGTAATATCTCCACACAAAAACTATTTGAGGATTTTTAAGGCACGCTTAGACCTGTGTTGCTAGGTGGAGTCGATGCTTGGTACCTACATCCTGCAACACCAACTGAGTACATCAACACACACACACACACACATGTACAAATAATGGAAAACAAGGACTAGGGAGAGTAAGACATCATGTGGACCTCCCATAGGAGTAACTACGACTACCTCCCCTCATCCTACACTCACATCAGGAAGTGACATCAACAAAGCATAATTGGATTAGTGTGGTTAGTACCAGAATAATCTATTTTCCATATTGTATAACAAGAATGCATCATAACATAATCATGTAAATGTGAATCATCAATCAACTTTCATAGCCTACTTAAACCATTAGGCATGAACTCATAATGTCTCATTATCAAATCAAGATAGACAAATCATATAACCTGAAATGCATTAATCATTTCTAATATCAAGTAATGATATTAGAGTAGGTAACACATCTAACCCTTATGTGATTATAATCAATCATCCTAAGATAAACATAAACATTAATAACGAGCATCTCACAAAGAAGCATATAAATCTATTAGGTGATCCTTTTATCATTAAGGTCCTAAACTATCGCTAACACACAAGAAGATGTATAGGAACATACCTATGCAATTTTGTTAAAATATGAAGTTACGGTGAGTTGGAAGAGGTTCAGTTTAAGAAACCATCACAAGAAGGATCATCCTCACATATAGTTCTTCCTAGTTTCTAGTGAGCATAAATATGACTTGATAGGGTTGGAGGGGCATTACAACAACTATCACAAAGAGAAAGATGGAGGATCTTTAGTGACTAGTCCAGGAAAGGAAAATACCAAAATGATGTTGGCTCACACAACACATGGAAAGATCCACTAATAAAATAAAATAAAGCACCAATTAAGAATTATTTCCACAAAAAATTGTGACTAAATCTTGTCACACAAGAGGGAGTAATCGCCACATGGTATTGAGGAATACATCATCCCAACAACATTAGAGAACATGTCCACACACATCAAGCAACATGCCTTTAATGAACTCGTATACATGCATAACTATATTACTTTTATGAATGCAACAATATTATTTCCTAATACAAATTTATCTACTCCTTTCCATGTAATACAATAATTTATATTATGTAAGGTCACCAAGTACAAAACTCTAGGTTAACAAGATGATATTTAACAAATGATTCTAGCAAATGCATCACAACCACATAACCTTTCCAAAAAGATAAAAAAACAAGAGATTTGGGGACATAAGTCATTAATTCAAATGATTTATTGGAATAATTAATTTCATTCTTCATTATCTAATTTATTATCTCTTTTCAACAATTATGATAATACATAATCATTGTTATACAAGAGGAAGAACTTCAATACAAAAATGAGATGTCAATATATACCAAACATGACTATTTCATTTACTTTCCATCTAGCAATAAATAGAAGAATACAATGCACTACACTCCATAAGGAGAAAAACAATAGGCACTCAAGGCCAAACATGGACACCAATCAATAAATCCAACTAAGGGGTCACTCAAGCAATCAAGCCTCACCAAGGCATATTGATTTTTGCACCAATCTAGGGTCAACATATATGCATCAAATACCATGCTATATCAAAAAACAACATAACCCAAGTTTCCAAAACATCCACACATATGGACCACGCTAGGGCCACCCAACACTCACTATCCAAGAGAAATGCACCAACTAAATGGTCTATAATTCTCCGAAGGAGTTCTCATAAAGGGGTATCATCCATCCCTGAGAGATGCAAAAAATAGGAGACTCACTTCTTCCTCCTTACTCTACTTGGGTCAATTCCTCTGGCTTTGGATATAGAAATTCACCATAGTTAGGTATCCAAGCAACAAGATGTCACAAGATCATGACACTATTCACACAATATCACACATCCACAACATCCACTATACATGCAACATAAACACAAAGATCCCAATGTTTAAACATGGGCTTTGATACTGGATGTAATGCCCCAATCAAGAATCCTTGGAAATAAGGATCAAACATAAACTAACATATATTTTTTTTAAATAAAGCTTAAAGGTATAATTATTCAAAACATAAACATAATGAAAACTAGAATACTAACACCCAACAAAAGATTCCTAAGCCCTCGAACCACATTCTGATAGACAATATCCAACTAAATGATTAACATGCAAGATTCATCCAGATTACTAACTTAATATACAACCATTGTTATTTTAAACCCAATGTACAATCCATACCATGGTTAATCCTACAAGTTCATTTACCAAGTTAAATCACATAGTCCAACATGAAATGCATCAATTTACCTATAAGTCTATTGATATCTAATCTGTTCTTAATTTAAAAGGTGTGTCTCCCAAAAGGATATCAAAATATCTAATTCACATTTTCTGATCATGCTAAAAAGTGCTCTTTATCTGAGATATGATTGTCTCCTATAAATTATCATAGGATGA